>OU015766.1:2644544-3063753 GCA_907173295.1 Fagus sylvatica
ATCAAACACTAGGTCTATTTTTTTCTCCCACTCTAGATAAACCTCAGGGTCAGTTCTACCTTGGAAAGATGGTATTTTCATTTTGATGCTCCCAAGGCTTCGATCTACACCATCCCGACCCCCTGGGTTCCACTCATGTCCTCTTTCACGCCTAACTCGTCTATGTCTACCCGACCCAACTTCAGATGCTAAGTCTTCCTCATCCTCACCATCTCCTTCATTCTCATACTCATTTTCAACCCTACGCTCACGTCGCCTCCTATCTCTCCCACCTTGCAGATTTCTAATCGCTGCTTCTTGATGATCCATCCTATCCCTCACTTCACCCAACACAAAGTTCAACCGCTCAAACTGTTGTTGCATGGCTTGCAACACAAAGGATGAATTATCTGCCTTCCCCTTTGGTGATGAGTCACTCTTATGAGACATCGTAATGTGCTGCAAAAAAAAAAAAATGTTAGTGGAAAACCTCACACACTCCCTTACGTGTTTACACTCGAACAATGGCACTCCACTCGTATTTCACTCTTAATTGGCAATTTTTTTTTTTTTTGATAATAGTCTCACACTCTCTTGCCTTTTACCTCAAGAGTTTTCCCACTCAAGTTCTTCAAGAACTAATTGAACTCAATCAAGAAACAAGAACAAGAACCTTGTTTTATCCCAACTAGTAATTAGGTCCAAGAAACAAGAACAAGAATAAGAATAAGGGAATAAAAACGAATGAAAGAGTAACTATAATGATGTATGCAGCCCCGTTGATGATAAGGCTCATAAAAATTTTCGGATTTTTTTTTTTTTTTTTTTTTTTTAGCAACAGATTTGATCACAATAAAACGAATAAGAGATTTGAGCCAACACAAACTCTAGAACAAGAAGTTTCAGCCAACACAAACTCTTGAATAAGAGGTTTCAGCCAACACAAACTCTAGAACAAGAAGTTTCAGCCAACACAAACTCTTCAATAAGAGGTTTAAGCCAACACAAACACTAGAACAATGCAATTCGGCAGCCACCTTCCTTTTTTTTTTTTTTTTTTTTTTTTTTTTTTTTTTTTGTAACCCTAGAACAATGAAGCCCTAGAATCAAATACGCAAGAAACAAAAGATAGAATAAGACCTGATTGGAAACCTTGCTCTGATACCAAATGATATGAACCCGCGGAATGGAATCCCTTGAACCCACAATCAATTTGAAAACTCACCCAAGAAAGCCAAGATCAAGTCAATGGATGGAGAATCTAGACCCGTTGAGAACCCGTTTCAAGAACCTAGATTATATTAAAATCTAGACCCGTTGAAGAACCTGCCTCAAGAACCCAAATTACAAGGAGGAACGCCACAAAGGTTGTGATTTACCTTTGATAAGTTCAAAAGTTCAATCAAGAACAAGAGGAGAAAACTCAACTCACTATGAAAAATTCAATATATTGTCTAAACTAATAAAATAAATCTTTTAATAAATTGAAAGCCTTGAATAACAATAGGCCCAAACTTCCCTAAGTCATATCTTCCACAGCTTGTATCAAGTGGATCAAATTTGGTTCTCCTTCTTTCCAACCCACTTTGATTGTTGGGCTCTTGCTAGCTTCATCCCAAGTGGATTGCACCAATCCTTGCATTGCTTCCTTGATCTTCTTTGCTCTTGATCTTGTAAATGGCCCATATGGAACTTGTAAAGGATCTTTAAGGCTAGGCCCACTTTGGTTCCCATCAATGTCTATAAGATCTAAAAATTGGTGATGGGAAAAATCACTTATTTGTGGTAATGTGACCCTTTGAGGTTTTTTATTTTTTTATAATTTGATAGTTACAACTTAGGGGAAGAGAAGATTCAAGCTTTGGTTCACCTTATAGAGGAGGGATTGAGATCCCATGTAATTGGTGAGAAACAATTGCATAGCAATAACTTTTAATGTTTGAGATGAAGAGTTGTAAAGTAACTTTTGATCTCAATCGTCGGTTCAAATATATTAAAAAAGTTAAAAAGTTATTTTTTCATTGGATGACTGAGATCAAAAGTTTTGCTATGCAATTGTTTCTCACAAATTGCATGAGATCTCAATCCATAGAGGAGAGCAGATTATGTCACTAAGGTACAAGCTCTTAATAACCACCCTTTGAGATTTCGTGTCTCACTTCAAAAAAGATTTTTTTTTTTTTTTTCTGATTTTCAGAAAAATAGCACAACTGCCAACTGGAATTGTACTAGTATAGAAGTGTTGGAGTTGGCCTTGGGTAAGCTCCAAAGTCCAGAGTTTTTTTTTTTTTTTTGATAGGTAAAAGTCCAGAGTTATTTGCAAAAATACTGCTGCTGAGGCCTGAAATCGTATTGGTTAGCTATTTGGATGGTTTTACTATTTAGATTCATAATATGCCATTTCAGTTTTTACTCAATAGTAAATACAATAAATCAGACACACATTTATAGATTGAATAAAAATGACTTACCCCCCCCCCCCAAAAAAAAAAAAAAAAAAAAAAGAAGAAAAAGAGGATTAAGGTTCCATTTTTCTGTAGCCATGCCACAAATCTAGCTAAAGACGATTTCAGTCAAAACACCAACAGTGCATGTGCATTTGTGGATTCAAAATCTTATTATATATAATCATGGATAACCTTTCCACATATCAGAAAGATAAATAACAATAATACATAATTGGAAGATTAACAAGATTTTTGAACAAACTTTACCTGAGCTTTGCCAATGAGCTCTAACTTAATTGGTACCTCCTCCCCTTATAAGTTTTAGGTAGATGGTGAGGTTGTCGGCTCAAGACTCATTGAGTGCGTGTGTAACTTACCAAAAAAAAAAAAAAAAAAAAACACTTTACCCAAGCTTTGGATCAACAAAGGTTACATTTTTTTTTTTTTTTGATAAATAACAAAGGTTACATTTTATTTAGGCAAAACTCGTTTGTGGATCATTGACTTCCAACCCCAACAAGATGAACATGGTAGTATTCATCCAAAAGAGGCCAAAAGTCTTATAGCTCAGTGGCATTGCCTGCTCTTCTTGATGAGGAAAACCAGAGTTCAAATCTCTCATTTTCCATTGCTGTAACTATCAAATTATAAAAATAAAAATAAAAATAAAAAGAAAAAGAATACATCCGAGAGAGTGAAAAGACAGCTTAAAATGGAAATTTTCAAATTGAAGTTCTGGCTCTAATTTCATCTTGATTTTTGCTGTCCTGTAAAATCTTTCTGCTCTATGTTTAGAGGGATCATGAAGTGCAACAGGAAATTCAATAGAAGCTCACACTCTTATACCTTCCTAGTTTCCACACCAAAGCGGATTGCTTATGTTAAAATCCTGCCTATTAAACCTAAACCAAAAAGAAAAAAAAGAAAAGCAAACTAATACAAACTCACTAGTTTTAAATAGTTTAAAACTCCTCACCAAAATTTATATATCTTATTTATACACATACAGGAGTTCAACCTACAACGCTAGACCAAAAAAAAACAAAAAAAACCTACAACTAAAATTTATATCTTGAAAACTAATGATACATATTCAAAGAAATTGTACAAAGACAAATCAAATTGGACAATCTACTGCAGCCTCTAGCTATGTGAAAGGGCTAACCTCTTTGATTCAATTTCCCTCACACTTTGAACTATGTCATCAATGTTTCTTGATAGGTGATGCGAATGGTCCTCCATATCTCTCAAAACCATATCAAGTTGTTCTTGAAAAGCTGCAGATCGCTTTCGCTCACGCTGTAACTCAGCAGTCAATTCTCGAATCTTTACATCTTTCTCATCCTGAAAGACATATCAATGACAATCAAAACAGAATGGTTGTAGAATGCAAAGAAGCTTTTCTCCTACAATAACATAATGTATTTTTTATGGCTTTAACAATCAAATCAAGGAGATGATAATAATTAAGGTACCCATTTCAATGTCAAAATTCATTGGCTGGAGAGAGGGCAATATTAGTAATTTTGTTCTTCAGTGATCTATTAGGCAAAATTCTCAGATAAAATATCCAACATAATCGTCAAGGACAACAATCTTTACAATGATAGTGGATTAAATAAAAATCAGAACTCTAATTTTTTCTTACGTATAAGGGCTTGGAAAAGATAATGCCGCCGATTTCCCCACTCTTCTATTCATCTTGAGGAAAAGCTAAATGATTGACTGCTATAAAAACTCAGCTGATTGTTCAAATGTCATCTAGTGAATTAGAGAAGCCAAGGTCTGACAGGACTTCGCTAACCTTTTCCACAAAACAAATTGATATCGCAAGACTCAGCAAAAAAATAAAATTGATATCTCAAGAGTGAGCTACAGGACTTTTCCAAGCTTTCAGGATCAACAAATTCAAAATCATTGACTTCCAACCATTCTCAGTGTTGTACTGTTGTTAAAACTTAAAAGTGTCAGGTGCAGATTAATGCAAAGGCCTCCTAAAGCCTTGACACAAAATGCAAAGATAGGCACACACCTGATTCAATAAAGTGCACATTTAAAAAAAAAAAAAAAAAAAAAAATCTATAATTACTTCTAAGAGAAATATTCATAACATTTAAATTTAAAAAATATATAAAATAGCAATATATTTTTGGTAATAATACAAAAGGACCTCTTAAGGTTTGCCAGTAAATCACTTTTCTCCCTGAAGTCTGAAGTGGTTCGACTCCAAAGAGTTATCAAGTGACTGACAACTTTTATTTTCTTCTACTCTTAACCCACAACTTTGCTAGTAGTGAACCTCGATCTTGTAGTCAAGAGTGACCAAAAAAAAAAAAAAAACAAACCCAAAGCATGACCTGTGTTCAAAGGCCTAGGTCCCTAAGCCTCAAATCGACCCATTTGAAAGGAAAACAAATACTCAAGCGCAGCCCCAATTAGTCCTTACTAAACCCGACCCATTAAATCCCAACCCTTCAAACTGACCTGACCCATTTATTTAAGGGAAAAAAAAATCAAGCCCAACCCATTACTTACGCCTAAGCCCACGACCTCCTTAACCCCACCCAGTGGCCTTGTGGTTGGATGGTGGAGGATTGCTTGATGCTGATTGACGTGCTAGAGTACTACCTAGATCTATACTTGATAAGGCTGAGTCTCTCCCACCTCGAGGGAATTGAAGAGGACACCAGATATTATATTGATTTGAACTAGATTTTGTGTTTATTTCAATTTTGGATTCGTACGGTTTTTATTTTGATGAGGATTTTATAGGATTATATTTATGGCATGATTGCAACTTTTCTTCTTGATGTAATCTTGGAAAAACTTATTAAAATGAGGCTCCAATAAATGTTTGGGATGATCTCTATCTCTCGGTGATGATTATAAGCAGCCCTGGGTGGTGAAGCCGTGCCCGTTCCCCTTGTTTTCCCGGTGCTACATCATTCAACCTCTATGACAATATATAATCAAGTGTCTACTAAACATCATTATACTGTAGGCTTCGAAATTGGTGATCTTTCCAACAATCATTCCACTTCCTTAAAGATTCTTCTTATTTGCCTCTCCCAAATTATCCAAAATCAAATCAAACATCCATAAAATACTCTATGAAGGCATGTCAATACCCTGCACTCACCCAAGTTATGCATATGGACAGTTGTCCATCAATTTCTCCCTTCCCTTTGATGAATAAACAGACGAACAATAAAAGAGAATGTTGGCACTTTAGCATTTCTTAACCATACATCTTACATTACACTCATTTCTACTTTAAACATAATCAATCAAGTGAAACTAACTTGATATATTGATAATGCCGCATCTCTTCTTGTTACCTTAACTTAAAGTGATTTTTTTTTTTTTTTTTTTTTTCATTTTATTGACATATCCTTCTATGTCGCAAGTAGCATCATCCAATAACAAAGACACATAATAAGGATTTGACGCTTCTCAAAAAAGCACAGCAGGATAACCTTTCTAAGCACAAATAATGTAACAATTTCATCCTATTGACCTTATTCTCTACCAGCATAACTGTGTCTTGTAAGTAAAACTAACTTCTGAACAAGTAAAAGCTTCAAATCATCTAAACCTAACTTCAGGTTCTATTGTGTACTACAGGACGTCCACATACATCATTTACGCATTCTATGAGGGAAATATCAAAAAGCATCAGAAGAACTTAGTTATTTAAACCACATAATATATCCAGAAGTAAGTATAGAATCGTAAAAACTACTACTGTTAGGAGGCACCCCACAACATTTTTAATGTTTGGAAGTAGAGAAAGATTAGTTAACTAGCAGGATTTTTTTGTTAAAGGATAAAATTTAACAACATAAACTAGAATAGAATTTAACCTACTAAAACATTTGGAACTCTGTTTCCTTAACTTGGTTCACAACATACATTATAAAAGCATTTTTAGCAGAACTTTAGCCAACAAGTAAAATCTTCAACTAACTTAAAGCTATCTCCAAGTTTTGTTAGATAACTAAATTTTAACAAGTTCAAAGTTTCTATTAGGCTAATGTAACAAAAGTATAAAAATATAGTGATTTTAAACTGCATTAATGCAAATTTTGTAAAAGAAAAGAACATATTGACAACTACTTCTGTAGAAGTTAATTGAGCACTCACGGGTGTTTGAGATAGAAGCACACTTCGACGACCGTTAGCAGGTGTAACTACCAATGGATGATTATGCTCGTTTACAAATCTTGTAACAATCCATTTTCCGGTTTTCTCTTTCTTCACCACTATCATTGCCTTACACCCTTCCCTTGTGATTGCTCGAGGTTTTCTATTTTCACTTCTTTTAGGCCTCAACTTACGAAAACCCTCTTTATTACACACAAGTCGACGCCAAACAACCTTCCCATCACGCATTGATCTCCGAAACGCATCAACACGCATTATAAATCCCATGCGCGTGGCGTACGCATCGTAGAATACCTTGGCAGCCTCCTCAGATTCAAACTCCATACCCACACATGGTTCCATATCTGAACTTCCTTCATTATTTGTAACTAACCCCTTCCCATTAGAAGTCTCTATCATATCCTCCCCATCCTCACCACCAGTAGAAAAGTGTTCATCTTCATCCACTGCCAGAAAACCATTGTACACCCCTCATTACAACCAATCTCAAAAATGATAAAATATAAATTCATGTATTTAAAGAAATGGCTGAGGGAAACTGAATTAAGCAGATTTTGGAAGATGGGTATACAGGTTTATAGCATATGAATCTATGAAGCTAACCCAAAAAACAGAAGTGACCCACATAATATTATAACAAATCAAAACTGGGTTTGGTATTGAAATTTGAAAAGCTTCATGATTTCTCAGAATTTTGTTTTCTGGGCAACCAAACAGAAAGTACCAAGCTTGCGAAATCCTCAAAATTATATTAAAAATTGAAATGAAAAGCGAGAAAAGAAAAAAGAAAGAGTGACTCACTTTGATTCAGAGATCTAATAAATCCCAAAGAATGGCTTGAACCGAGAGAGAAAAAGAAAAAGAAAAAAGATTCTTGGGTTGAACGAAGCACTTGAGAGTTGAGAGTTTGAGAGTTGAGACTTCAGTGTGGTACTACTCTTCAGTCTTTCAGTCTTGCCAGCCCACCCGACCCGAACCGAAGGAGTAACTGGAAGGGTGGATACGGGTCGAACCGAACTCATTTACTATACACAAAATGACGAGATTACCCTTAGGTTTTAAGGTTTTATTAGTTTCTCTCTGGGTTTCTTCTAGTTCTTGAGCTGAGCTTGCTTTTGAAGCTCGGAAATCTTGGAGGGGCTGAAGCCTGTCCTCACTCCTGGTACATCTCTCTCTCAGTTTCTTCGATCTATTCAGCTTCATTTGTCTCGGTAAATTATTATTATTATTTTTTTTTAATTTTGAGGGCAAAAGTTCGTGAAACTTCGATTTAAAGCTATTTGATCAATACCTTTTTTATTTTTTTTAGAATTTATTGTTTTAACAATAAATGCTGACCACCCATTTGCTCAATTTGCAGAATTTGTTAACTCGGTTTGTTGTTTTTCTAGTTTCTGAATTCTGATGTATTTTTAATGGGTTGTAATTTTTTTGTATGTATATATTTAGGTTTCATAATAATATATATATTATATATATTTATATAATATATATATATATATATATATATATATATATATATATATTTATATGTATATGCATATTTAGGTCCCCATGAGTTGCTCTGTACTGATTGTAGTCATGCCCAATTGCTTAAATTCGAGGAATCATGTTTAATAATGTTTTGTAGTGATTATTATGTTTTTTGTTCCCTTTTTGTGGTGTATAATTTGGATATAATTTTACTAGAACATTGCATATGGGAAGAAAATGATTCTGAGATTTTTATTCCCCTGCAGAACTACAAATATTTTACTCTATTATATCTTTTTGTTAAGCTTGAAGTAGTTCTAGTATTTAGTAATACCTGTTGTATGAGAATTTTAGAATCTGGAAAGTTGATGTGCTTAGGATATTGTGTTTGACTGTGATCACAGAGTCCCAACTCTTGAATTGTGCATTTTGGTCAGTCACTGCCACGTTCTTGATTAGCATCTGCCGCGTCGTTGCTTTCCCCCAACAAGTAAATCTCTCTCTCTCTCTCTCTCTCTCTCTCTCTCTCTCTCTCTTTTACTTGATACTGAGGAGAAACTTTCTCTCTCCTTCGCATTTGCTTGGTTTTAAATTTCAAGGGTCTGCGATTGATTGTGTATTCACTGTTGGACTCTATTTTACAGCTTTTCTTGTTCTTGTAACAAGATCATAAAAAGATGGCTCGTAATGAGGAGAAAGCGCAGTCGATGCTGAACAGATACATCACCCTTAAAGCTGAGGAGAAAAAGAAGCCAAAAGAGCGCCGTCCCTTCCTCGCCTCTGAATGTCGAGACCTCGCCGAGGCTGACAAGTGGCGCCAACAGATCATGCGTGAGATTGGCCGCAAAGTTGCAGAAATCCAAAACGAAGGACTTGGAGAGCACCGCCTCCGTGACCTCAATGACGAGATCAATAAACTCATCCGTGAAAAATCCCATTGGGAGCGCCGCATTGTCGAGCTTGGTGGCCCCAATTATGCCAAACACTCCGCTAAAATGACGGACCTAGAAGGCAACATAGTCGATGTTCCTAACCCTAGTGGGCGTGGGCCAGGGTACCGATACTTTGGTGCGGCGAAGAAGTTGCCAGGAGTGAGAGAGCTGTTTGAGAAGCCTCCGGAATTACGAAAAAGGAGGACTCGGTATGATATATATAAGAGGATCGATGCGAGTTATTATGGGTATAGGGATGATGAGGATGGAGTGTTGGAGAGGGTGGAGGGGCCGGGAGAGGAGAGGATGAGGGCGGAGGCGGTGGAGGAGTGGAGGCGAGTGGAGGACGTGAGGAGGGAAGCGAAGAAGGCGGTGAAGAGTGGGGAGGTGGTGAGTGTGGTGAAGGAGGTGTTGTTTGAGGGGATGGAGGAGGAGGTGGAGGAGGAGGAGAGGAGGAATAGGGAGAAGCTGGAGAAGGACGAGATGGAGAGGGAGGGGAGGAGGGAGTTTATTGTGCACGTGCCATTGCCGGATGATAAGGAAATAGAGAGGATGGTGTTGGAGAAAAAGAAGATGGAGCTGTTGAGTAAGTATGTGAGTGAGGGTTTGTTGGTAGAGCAGAGTGAGGCAAAGACTATGCTTAATATTCAGCACTAGATGTGGTAAGGCCTGGATATTTTTGCTTCTAGAGCTAATAGATGGATGTATGTTCTTTTTAATTAATATGACAGCAATTAATCATGCTTCAACGGTTACGTTGTTATCAGTTTTTGTTGTTAGTAATGTTAATGATGTTACTCGATAACTTGTACATTTAAGGGCTTACAATTCCTATAATCTTTATTTTTGCTTTAGGATTTTTGGTCAATTTCTATTGATGCTTGACATGCGGATGTTATTGACCCTAATATGGATATGGTACTGGAAGTAATCCCGTCTTAACTGTAATCAAGAGAAATTGTTAGCTGCTGTTTGTGATTTAGAGCTAAGAAGTTTTTATTTATTTTTATTTATAAGTAATAAGAATTTTTTTTTCTTATTTTATAAATTTCTTATTACTTATGTGGGGAGGCTGGTGTACTGATGTTGTCAAGGGTCCTTATGGGGTAAACTTGTGGAAAAACATTCGCAAGGAGTGGGATTTGTTTTCACAGTATTTATCTTTTGTGGTGGGGGATGGGAGTAAGGTGAAGTTCTGGCACGACTGATGGTGTAGTGAGTTACCCTTGAAGACAGCTACCCTGAGTTGTTTTCCTTTATACGGGCTGCAGGAGCATCTGTGGCGGACCTTATGTCTTTTGTAAATGGAACACTTCATTGGGATGTATCTTTTTCGAGGGTTGTACAGGATTGGGAATTGGAGTCCCTCACTTCTTTTATGATCGTATTTATTCCAAAAATCTGAGGGGAGGATCAGTTATGCTGGAAAAGGAATCCTAAGAAGAGTTTTGCAGTTAAGAGTTATTATTGTTGCTTGGGGACTTCTCTGAATTGGTCTTTTCCGTGTTTGGAAGGTGAAGGTGCCTCCTCGTGTTGCTTTTTTCTCTTGGACTGATGTGTTGGGCAAAATTTTGACTATTGATGCTTTGAGAAAGTGTGGGCTCATCATTGTAGACTGGTGCTGCATGTGCAAGCATAATGGGGAAAGTGTTGATCATGTGTTGCTGGACTGCAGGTTGGCTCGAGAGATGTGGTCTTTGGAATTTACTTTGTTTGGGGTGCAGTCGGTTATGCCTTTGGAATTTACTTTGTTTGGGGTGCAGT
This sequence comes from Fagus sylvatica, assembly GCA_907173295.1. Taxonomy (NCBI): domain Eukaryota; kingdom Viridiplantae; phylum Streptophyta; class Magnoliopsida; order Fagales; family Fagaceae; genus Fagus; species Fagus sylvatica. The sequence continues at coordinate 2,655,304 of OU015766.1, forward strand.
GGGTTATGCCGTGAAGTGTCCTAAATCTCTTCATGGGATGGTATGGGTTCGCTTGTCGGAGTAGGTGTGTTGTTGTTTGGCGGTTTGTGCCTCATTGTGTTATTTGATGCCTTTGGCTGGAACGGAATACTCGTCATTTTGAGGATTCTGAAAGAACTATCCCAGAATTAAAGCTTTTATTTTTTTCAGATTCTGTATTAGTGGGTAGTGGCTTTAGGCCTGTTTCCTATTCACTCCCTTGTGGAGTTGCTTGATTTATGTACTTTGTAATTCTGTCCTTTTGTATACTCCTAGTATACTTGGGCTTTTTCCAATGAAGTTTATTATTTATAAAAAACATAAAATAAAGTAATAAGAAATTTATTAAAAATCAGGCAAGAATTATGTACAAGGGGATGCTACAAGACGTGCAATCCCAATTACACCTGAAAAGAACAAAGGTCAAGAAAATCTAGAAAATTCTCATAGGGAAGACGATTTAGAGCTAAGAAGTTAAAATATTCGGAGTTGATGGTTTGCAATTGGTGTTTTCCTACACTTTACATAATTCAAGGGGAGTAAAACTGTTAAAAGTAATGAAAAACAAAATTGACTTACCAAGTGGAACTGTTATCTAGAATTTTTATCAGAAATCGAGATTTACAGTTAATCTTTGTTGCTTGCTATCAGGTTGTTTTGTATTGTGCATAAATTTGAGAAATGTAATTAGCAGTATTAAAGTTAAATAACAGTGAAACTGTGCAAGCCTAATGTTTGTCTTTTGTGGAGTTGACTGAAAGAAGAGTCATTGTCATTATTGCTCTGAAAATTCAAATAGACGTTCTGCTTTTCTGCTATTGAGTAGAGTTATTCCTGCTTTGATCTTCTATTGTTGTAGATATCACATGGCAGCATGGTAACCGTGGTTGTTAAAATTGCGATCTGAATCGTAGGAATTTCCAATCTAGGAATGTCCAATCCTACAGCCCTAGAATCGTAGATCCAGGGTTGCAATTACAAGTGTTATGGTTGTTTTTGTTTGTTGCTTTATGATTCAAAGGACCATTTTATGTCAATTCTTGATGCGCCAGTTAATTGTCATGAGTACTTTCAGATAGATACAGAAGCCTGCGCTAAACAACCCTCTTTCTGTTTCTTATGAACCTGTTTTATTCTATGTTTGGTCACCATTTTCTGTTTTTGTTCTCAAAAAGTAGTATTTATACTGTTTTCAAATTTTGGATTCAAATATTGTTTTCTCCCGGTTTCAATCCATCTTTTTTTGTTTGGTGATTGTTTTCAACAGAGAGTTTTCATTTATAACTGTCATCTATTTCATTCCCTCCATATCAAATTCACACCATTGAACCCGTGAGAGCCATGACAATCACAGCATTGAGGGAGTCTCAACCCGTGAGAACCACCCCCTCAATCTCAAAAACAGGATTCTCTTACAAACCCATCTCTCCTTCAATCTCAAAAAACACATCTCAAAAACCCAATTGGCACTAACCTTGAATGCCGATCTCGGCACGGGGTGGTGGAGCGCCAATCTCGGTCTGGGGTGGTGACTGGTGGCGGCGTTTTTGGCTTGGCCATTTCAGGTACTTTTCTCGCTCTCTCTTCATTGGGTTTCATGCTTGCTGGATTTTGGGTAAATGGAGTGCGTTGATTTTTGGTTGATTTTGGATTATGGGGTGACTGATTGGAGGTGGTTTTTGGTTGATTTTGGATTGGGGGTGACTAATTGGCGGAAAAGGGTGGTGATTTGTGGTTGATTTTGGGTTTCAGGCATGCTGGGTTTTGTGAGGCCTGTTGAAATTTGGGTCTAGAACTGGGTAGGTGATTTTGGTAAAGTGGGTTTCGGCATAAGAGGTTTAGGGGGTGTGTGATTTCAGTTCAGGGAGTGTAGCTCTTGAACTGGGTGTTTTGGTATAGTGGGTTTCGGCCATGGAGGTGATAGCCGTCTTCCTTATGACAGTTCACTCATCAATTCATCAGATATTCACTCGGCTTGTTTGCAGTAAAGTAGGTTTCATGGCAGATGGGTTTGGAGTAAAGGAGTAAATGGGGTAGATAGCCATTGCAAATGTTAGATTTCTTTAATAAAGTAGTGCGTTTATTTACAATCATGCCACCGGTCAATTTGTGCAAAAAATTGCAAAATTGCCACCGGTCTTTTGAACAGTAGCTGAATTCAAGCCGAGTTTAAGTAAAAACAGAGAAAATATGTTCTCATTTTAGCTGAATTGAGTATCAATTGTACAGTAATAGTATTCGAATGCAAAAAGTCAGATACGCAACCAAACAAAAAAATTTTAACCCGGGCCCACCATTTTCTGTATTCAAACACAGAAAATACAGGAACCAAACATTCTCTGAATCTCCTCAAGAACTTGCCACTACTACGTTCCACTCTATGCCACTTGTCGTTCTTGTCCTCCTTTTCCACTTTCCTCTCTGCGCTTATCTGTAACACTTTGTTGTCTTCAATCTCAACCTTCACTTCTTCCTTCTTAAGCCCCGGAAGATTAGCCTTGAACATATGGGCTTCTGGGTCTCTTTCCAGTCGATTTTGGTGTTGACCAACGCAGAATTTTCATGAGAAAACTCAGGGAAAGGAGCTGAAAGTGAAGAAGCAAATGGGAAATCCTTGAAACTTGAGATGATCGACATTCTCGTTCGGATATTGATGTTATTGTTAAGTAGGTGATTGGGTATTGTGTAGTTGATGAGAGAGCTACTTGGAAATGGTTGTTGTTCCTCAATGGTTTGTTAAGAGTGGAATAGGTTGGGTATTTATAATGATTGAAGCACCATTCTAGTACTTTTCGCGAGAACTGGTTTCGCACGTTGACTCAAACCTTCTGCCAAATTCGTGAACTATCGTGGGTTTTCGCGACTACTGGGACCATGGTCCATGGGCTTGCACCTCTATATTTTGGGTAAGTTTAACAAACCATGATTTTTGAATAAAACACTTGGGATCCATAGCCAAAACCTGATTTTTTTAGGCCAAATCACGATTTTATTCCATACTTTTTAATTTTATTAAACGTGATAGTAAATCCTGCCTTTTGGCTTCAAAATGAGATTCCAAATGGGCACTCTATATATGATAGGTGTCTTTTTTTTTTTTTTAATTCAATAATTGGAGGTTGTGGAGGATTTGAACTTTGGATGTTTATATTGGATAAAACCAAGAGGTATCAGTTGAACTATAAAACTCTTAACCATTGCACCTTGTGTTGTTTGTGCTTCTTTGGGAGATCTATTTTGAATAATACAACTACAACTAATTCTTAGTCCAAAAATAATGTGATATCAATTATGGATCTTAACAATTTGACAAGGGTTGACGAGTGTGAAAAATGGTGAAAATTTTAAATAAAAAAATTATGAAATTATGTGAATATATATATATATTGTTGGAAGTACTCACCAAATTCATTGGAGATGGTGGTAAAAAGGAATATTGCACATAGCATATACTTCTCTACCATAAACATAATCACCAAATTGTTCTTAACCTGAATCCCTAAAATGTACTAACAAATTTAGCTATAATAATTGGGGGGTTTTGTATGAAAAAATTATTGCGAAGGTTGCTAACATTTGAATGTAACGAGAGATCATAAGTGACGGTCTTTGTTAAGGGAAATCAAATCATACATTGTCCCTTTTGACTACTAATCAAGATCAGAGGTCAAAGATGAATGGCAAGACAAAGAAGAAAATGTGAGGACACTCATCAGACTCTAGTTATTTGAGTAAACATTATTGAAACAAAAATAGATAAAAGTGAAATGAATAGTTTGTGTTTATATGAGAGAAATAATGTAATTTGAGATTATCTTGGAAAAATTATGCGTTCACCTAACTTGATTCACAGGTTTCAACGAATCGGATACAAATTGACCTATTGATTTTCATTTAAAAAAAAAAAACTGTATTCATATTTGTTATAATCTTTGGAGTTGGGGTCCAAATCCAATTTTACTAACTCAAATTTTAAAGCTAAAGTTGTTAATTGTTTTATTTTATTTTACCCAGTATTAAAAATTAAAAATAATATCAAGAGACCAAAAAAAATATTATGAAAAAAAAAAAAAGCAAATTAAAGTGGATGAAGGTGAATCGAAAGCCCTAAGCACCCAAGTCGTTGGGGTTGGGGTCGGAGCGGAGGAGCGAAACTCGGTTCCTTTCCTTGAAATCAAAACTCGCTTCCTTTCCTTGAAATCATAACTCTCTTTCTTTCTCTCTCTCTATTCCACTCCCATGAAAGCCAAACCTCCCTTCTCACACTTCGAACCATCGCACTCACATACAGTAAGTCTCTTTTTTCTTTTTCAATCTCTCTTATTATCTTTATTTTCTCCTTCCTCGATCAATTTTCCTTTCATTACAAAATGCAATATATATATAATTTTCGTTTTTAATTCTCCTTTCAGTTATAATTGTGTTTTGGGTAGAAAAAAGAAAGTGTACATTACATTCTTTGAAGAAATTCCAATAAGAGAATCTCTATACCTTATTAAAAGTATGATTAAGAGTAGGTTAATCACCACTATGGCATGTTGGAATAGATGATCATCAATTGTAAATGATTTTTCTTACCCCGCTTCCTAAGCTTGTCAATTGGACCCAAAAATTTTATTTTTCAACGCAAGGAAACCCTTCTGTAACTGTTGTTAAAAGCTCAAAGCCCCAAAATCTAAGCACTTTGCTTGGTTCAAGCGAAGCAAACCTTGTTTAATGAAGGCTGCCTTATGCGCTTTTCTGGTGCTTTTTTGGTCTTTGCCTTTTGGACATATTTTCATTGAACCACACGATTTTTATATAAAATTTTATGTTTAAAACTTGATGTGACCAGATTATTATCATATTGTTTTCAAATTTTGATAAGTGAACACTGTTTTCAAATTTACTATATAAAATTTTTAAGAAATTGAAATAACTTATGTAAGATTTGAACTTAGAAACTTTCTGCACTTACACTATCCAGTTGCGCTTGACGTTTTACCAACACTGCCTACAATTATACCCTGTCTAATAGCCTCATAGATATACTGTACCTGAACTTACCATTAGAAGGTCTCCAACACTTCTACCCACCCCTTCACCATATGGAGAATTAGATTTAATTAAGTCCAGAAAAGATTTAACAGGCTCTAAGTGGATCTTGAAGCAGTCTTGTAAATCTGGTAGTCCAATGTTGTGCCCTTCTCCAAGCCTTCAATATTGAGAAGCAAATAACCTTCCATATCCATAGCTATTAAGAATAAATACAGAAATGAGGGGAACATTTACTTGGAAACATTTTCGTTTGAAACAAGTGATTAGGAGAAAAATTCTGTGTTCTATTTTTTGGCAGAGTGGTTTCTCTTGGAGCATTTTTACGGTTTTTTTTGGGGAATATATCATATATGCATTTGCTTCAAAATAGGTGTAACTTGATCTGATGAGGATGAGGCAAATTAAGAAGAAAACAATTTCTGTTCCTAGTAATGTAAGGATAGTAATTTAAACTAATCCCTAAAAACAATTAATCATGACCCTCAATTTAAACTAATCGTGGCAATACATAATAATAATAAACCAAAAAGACTGAATTACCCATAAATAACCTAAACTGTAGTACTTGTCTGCTTAGCCTATTACTTTGGTTTATGTCTAGTCAATTGAATCTGGAGTCTTAGTGTCTTACTGTACTTGTACCACAAGAATTTCCTTAAGAAATGAATTTGCATACTAATACATAATGACTTGGAATAACTCACGAAATTACTAAAAGAGGGGAAATTTTCTAAATGCCTAAGTTATCAGTGTCACCAAGGCATAATTCATACTACTTGAATTGTGAACTCAGGTGCGTCCAAGTGGGGCCAATGTGTAGTATTGTTTTTTATTGGTACACACCATTCACAATTCACAATTCACAATTCACCATTTTTTTTTTTTTTTTGGGGGGGGGGGGGGGGGGGGTGTTGCTTGAGTTAGAGCTCATTGGCAATATGTCAAAACTTCCCTAGGTAAAGGTTGTAGACAAAGCCTTTTGTCTGATTAAAGGCCATAGCATGCATAAGCTGTTGGACAATCCAATGTACTTGTTTTAATATCATGTAGAGTTTGTTTTGGATGCCTTTGCCTAAGTGGGCACACCATAGGTCTTGTAAGTGAATGTACCCTAAGGATACTTAATCTATTGTTTCAGTTTCATGAATGTTCTAAAAACTATTTTTTTTTTGGTGGCACACGATATGTTGGAATGAGTCAAATGACGCTATGTTCTGACCTAAAGTTTAGAAGTAGTTCAAGATATTCAACAAGTTGGTAGCTTTTAAACGGAGAAGATAGCATCCTTACATGCATACTATCATGGGTTTAGCGAGCGGTTGGCCAACCTGTGTGGCCTTGTTGTCCCAACAATGGCATAATACAGCTGACCCCAAAGTTTGGAGACAAGGTTTTTTTTGTTGTTATTGTTGTTGTAACAGTTTATAAAATAGTGAGGTGGGAAGAGAAGTAACACAAACACTAGCTGGCACTAGTAAGCTAGTTCAAAATAATGTTAATTAGTCACCATAACCTAAATAGCATTCTATCTTGAATCTTAACTGATAGGATGATATATCAATATGCTTGGGTGACAGTAAGCCCATAAGTTCAAAAATAGCCTTAGTCCTAGAATTAAGTATAAGAATGTTACATAAGCCAAGAAATAATGCAAGACAAATGGCCATTGGCAAACTCATGTGCCCTGGACAAGCTAGCTTGTGACATCCTTCATACTGTATAACGTAATTCTCTTGTCATGGTTTTCCTCACTTCTTTTAACACAGTGATATTGGTTCTTCCTTCTTGAACTCTAGAGCCTTGAGAAAGTAGCTAGGTGATATCAACAAGTTGCTTATGTTTGCTTATGTCCTCATGACCTGATGGGCCCCAAGTCCAAGTTTCAACTCCTTGGATTGCAGCAAGACCAACAGAACTTAGATTAACATTCCCTTGATATGTAATAGGGTGTTCAATGTAGCATTGGAACATCATCTGCCTCATGAAGTTTAGCCCCATTATGAAGTGATGGTTGCCTATCTCAGTGACCATGAAGTTCCACTTTCCCTTCCATCTCCAAAGTCGAGTGAACATCCTTAATCTCCAAAGTGCAAGTGGACGTCCTTAATGATGCGTTGGATTGGTTTGGCTTGGCATCAAAATCTATGGTCTGAACCCAAATCTCATCATTGGTTGAAATCCCAAGCACTTTGATTCCCTAAGACTAGAATGTCTTTGATTTGCACCCGTGTCTAGAAGGGGTGCAAATTAAACTTCTCTTCCTCTAGAAAAGACTTCCAAGGCCTTAGATGACTCTGGCTTGTCACCTTTGGCCTTCTTCAACTTCTTTATTTGACAATTGACCATCTTGATACCCTTAATTTGATAGTCTCTCACTGTCTGACAAGTTACTTTCCTTTCATTTGATCATCTTGATAGCCTTAACTTGATAGTCTCTCACTCTCTGAAGAAGTGAAAAGTTAACTTTTTTGGTTGGTTCTCTTTGGTTCGGACTAGTGCAGCCAAGGCGAGTTATTCGGACAATTCTTTTGATTGCACAGGGAGCACTTTAGGTCCTTCCTTAAGGCCTGTGCTGCTTACAATTATTCTTTTCACCATGCCTCTCGGACTTCACATTTGGTCTCCTCTTCTCGTCATCACTTGACTTTGCCTTAGACGACTTAGACTTCAACAACTTTTGATTGTTCTTGTGACTGTTCTTACTGTCTCCACTGTCTAAGAAGAAGAGTACCATTATGAGTTGAAGGGATTTTGGTGAAGAGGTCAAATGACAATGTTGTCTCTATTTGTGATTAAATTAGAGAACACCAACAAATAAAATCTCAAAAATAGAACATGTAGGCAATGTTGCTTCACATTTAAATCTTGAAGCAATGTTGAAATAATCGTGTTCTAATAGTGCTTTGAGCCCTCTGGACTCATCCTTGGTACACTTTGGTTGGTGTATCTGATATGGTATGTTCTGAGTTTGCTTAGGTTTCCATGGTCCTGCTGGCTGGTTTACCGTAGCTTATGCTGGCATCATTGAACACAAGCTGGATTCACATATGGGTGATCACCATACATTACTAGCTTAAGAGATGGTTTTATTTGTACCTTAAAAATGAGGTCTTATCTCAAAGGTGGTTTGATGAATTGGTATATGTTATCAAGCTTGACACACTTATCAAGTTCCCTATTAGTTTTGCACTAATTATTTGCAACAGTGGTGAAGCTTGAGAAAGGCCAGTTTGACAGCAATGCCATTTTAACCATTTTATGAATATGTTTGAATTTAAATCTTTGAAAGTATAAGATTCAACCATGATTTTGATTGGAAAATAAAGATAATGTCTCAACTGTTTTTATTATTAATTATTATTACTATTTTCAAAATGCTGGCTGGATAATGCCATTACTCAAAAAATATGAAATGAGCAGTATTATCCTCAGTTGATGTATCTCACTAACATAAATGAGGATATCTTCATGGACTTTTGTGACAGTGGATTTGGAGAAAGGAGTTGAGGTAATAAACAACTCTCTTGAAGTGAACACAGGTTCACTAGAAGGGGGTGTAGTTCTAGAACCTTATGTGGGTATGGAATTTGATTCTGAAGATGCTGCAAGGAAATTCTATGTTGAGTATGCTAGACGGGTAGGATTTGTCGTGCGAATAATGCAACGTCGCCGTTCTGGGATTGATGGGAGAACAATTGGTCGTCGACTTGGATGTAACAAACAAGGCTTCTCTCCTAATCATAGGGGCACAATTGGACCAGAGAAAAAACCACGACCTAGTGCACGAGAAGGATGCAAGGCTACCATTTTGGTGAAGATGGAAAAGTCTGGGAAATGGGTTGTTACAAGATTTGAAAAGGATCATAATCATCCTCTGGTTGTTACTGCCAATGGATTTAGCACAGCGGTGAGTTTCCCTGACTTAAGTAATTGTTAAGTTTGATAAACTTCACACTTGTTCATTATAGGCCAAAATATACAGTTGACCCCTAAAATTAGCTCATGAGCAATTTTAGTCCTAATGGGCCTAACCGAATGATGACGTGTCCGTTTTTAGTTTGGTCACACCATTGTTTCGTTAGAGAGATTTAACGAATTGTGATGGATGGCAAAAAAGTGAGCAGTTTAAGTTTCCTAGCGATTAAAAACGTTAACTTTAAACTTCAAGGACTAAAATTGCTCATGGGCTAAAGTTTAAGGACCAACAATGCATTTTGCCGTTCATAATATCTTACTTTAATATTTTGACCATTGAGTTTCTTGCTTTAGATTTTCATTTTCCACTTTTTGCAGGGTCATTAAAATTCATTGTTCTATATCATTCATTTTGTGTGGAAGAGAGTTTGGTTACAAACTAATTTGTAGCCAGCTTACTACAACCCATGACGTGGCATTTCATAAGACCATCCACATGTATTATTTAAACAAGTTATGTGACTAAAAGTTCAAGTGGATGATCTTATTAGTCGTCACGTAATGGGTTAAGCTGCCTACAAATTGGTTTGTAGCCAAACTATGTCCGTTTCAGGTTACTTTCATGTTTGTTTTTTTATTCACTTCTGATACAGCTAAGAAATGAGTATTTATACATCCTGTCAGGGTGATAAGGATAAGAAAATAGAAGAACTTACAATGGAGTTGGAGCGTCAGGACCAGTTGTGTGCTGCTTATCGAGAAAAACTACTGAGTTTTATGAATAATGTTGAAGATCAAACAGAAGAACTGTCCTCAAAAATCCAAGTTATAGTTGACAATGTGAGGAAAGTTGAATCTGAAGTGCAAAAACATTCCCACCATAGATAGCCTTGGCATCTAACCCAAGTATATATTTGCTAGATTTGAGATTGTGTATAATCCATATTGAGTTTCATGAATCCTTCTGGTGATGTGTAGGGCTTATAGAATCGGTTTCTTTTAAGTCCAGATTGTATTCAACATTGTACCGGCTTTAAGTTGTTACGTTAGGGTAAATGGAAGGCCCATGATTGTTCTCTCTCTCTCTCTCTCTCTCAGGTAACTTGACATACTTTCAGTATATCTCTGTTCCATCTTCTTTGGCTTCATTGTTAACCGTAGGAATAAAATTCCAGAGAGTATGGCTTGTAGAGGGCCAAAATTGGTTCTTGTTTTTAAAACAATTTCAATTTTCAATTTAAAAGAAGAGAAGACAGCGCTAACCTTGCTAGTACCAAATGATGATCTGAGATTTTTTATTTTTTTTTTCAGAAAGCTGTTCTTGAAAACAATTATATTTTCGTAGAATGTAAAAATGATTTTTTTTTTCTTTTAATGACTTTTATTCAGTTTAGATATATAATGATTTTTTTTTTTTTTTTTTTTTTTTACTTATATTTTCAGCTTAGAAGAAAAAAACTATTGATCTTCAATGGTTCTAAGTTTTTTCTTTTCTCTTGGTTCTTTGACAGGTGAAATTTTTTAATTCTAAGGGATGGCTTAATTGGTTGGAGACCATGATATGACATGAAGTAGAGTTTATTAGTTTGAATTTCGCTTCTCCTTTTGAGGCCAACTTATAAAAGAAATGCGATTTTTTTTTTTTTTTAAATTAATTTGAAAGCAACCAAACAAGCCTGATATTTGAACTATGATCTATTGTAGAATGAAAATAAATGATGAAACCAATTGGCCAATTTTGCTAAAAAATGTTTTTTTAAATGTTTTTGGGCCAAACATGACTCTTCTGATGTTTATTTGAAAAATAGACTGATTCAAAATCGTCTTTTTCAAAGACGATTTTTCACGTGAAAATCATTTTTGTGAAAGACGACTTTTGATTCTTTATTTGTTTATAATTTGCTAACGTGACACTTTTAATAATGTTAAAGTCATCTTTTGTAAAGATGACTTTCAATTAAAATTTTTTGAAATTTGAGAAAACAAGTGAAAGTTGTCTTTTGTAAAGACAACTTTTATATAAAAAATTTTGAAATCACACGTACAAGTTGTCTTTACAAAAGACAACTTTTGTCCATATTTTCTTAAATTTGAAAAACGTGAAAGTTGTCTTTACAAAAGATGACTTTTATTTAAAATTTTTTGAAATTTGAAAAAACACCTAAAAGTCGTCTTTTGTAAAGACGACTTTTATATAAATTTTTTTGAAATCACACGTGAAAGTTGTCTTTACAAAAAACGACTTTCATTTAAAATTTTCTGAAATTTGAAAAAACACCTAAAAGTCTTTTTTATTTTATATTTTTTTTTTTTTGAAATCACATGTGAAAGTTTTCTTTACAAAAGACGATTTTTGTCCAAATTTTTCTTAAATTTGAAAAACGTAAAGGTTGTCTTGACAAAAGATGACTTTCATTTAAAATTTTCTTAAATTTGAAAAAACACCTGAAAGACGACTTTCTCAAAAAAGCAATCAGAAGTCGTCTTTCTCAAAAGACGACTTTCACGGGAAAAAATCGTCTTTGAAAAGACGATTTTGAATCAATCTATTTTTCAAATAAACATCATAAGAGTCATGTTTGGCCCAAAAACATAAAATATATATATATATATATATATATAATATATTATATATATATATATATAATATATATAATAAATATATAATATAAAAAAAAAAAAAAAAAAAAAGAAAGAGAAGCATTTTTTAGCAAATTTGGCCGAAACCAATTCCTCTTGTTTTTTGTGTAATGAAATAAAACCAATTATTTATGTTTAAATACTTTAGATGTTGGAAGAGTTTTCCACCTTTATTTTATTCTACTTTTTAACTTTAAAATGATTAGAGTTTTTCCTTCTGTGTTGTTTTATCTATATTCCTCCAAATACTCTTGTGCACTTTTACCCCTTCTTAAATTATTGGAGTTTGACACATTTTATTTGAGAACTTAAGGGTATATGAAAATAAAAAAAAATTTAATATGTATGGAATTGAAGGGAAGAGTTGTTTCCTCCCATTCCCTGCCTTCCCAAGGGGTGTCCAATGAGGGAAACAAGTATAGGATTAATTTGTGTGTTTTAAAAATTACAACTCTTACAAGGGCAAAACAAGTGTGTGTGAAGAGTGCACGTGCTTAGAGATTCAAGCACATCATCTACAATTCTACATTCTAGAATGCTAATGAGCTCTAATTCATATTGCATCATCTTCCCTCGTAGAGATAAGACTTAACTGGGTGAGTATATAACTTAGCAATAAAAAGAAAAAAACTATGTTCTAAAAAGTGAGATTGGCTTAGATTACCATCCAACACACTTCAGAACTTTTCCCTTGCAACCAAACATCACTTCCAAAGCAAAGAAAAAGAAGATTAAATAAACATCTAATTAACTACATCAGTACCAATCATACATAATTTAAAACCCTTCTATCGTCTCTTTTTCTTTAAGAGTGAAGCAGCACGAAGAAATATCTGATCAACCTCATCAAAATTCGGTGAGTCTGAATCTTTCTCCCATGATTTGACATTTTTTGAGTCTACAGATATTTGACGCAGGTGCTCCTCAAAATCTTCACATTCTCCATCACTTTCAACTGGAAATTTTTCAAACTCCTCCAAATAAAGAGGTCGTTCCACCTTATCCTCAGTCTCTGTGTCAGATTCAGTCTCAAAAATATCTGATAGATCTTCAGAATCTGATGCCATACCTTTATCCATCATAGGATCATCCTCAGAGCATTCCTTATCCAATATTTCTTTCAGCTTATCGGACTTGTTCAATTGTAAGTTTGAACAGCTCTTGGAGTCAATACTTCCAATTTCAGCTCCTTCAATCCCTTGAATAGCATCAGTTTTATTTTCAGGCACGCTTTTAGACTGTGCTCGGAGCAACTCAAGGTCCTGTTTGAGTTTTGGAATATATTTTCTTACAGCTCGGAGGCCATCCCTATTTTTAGATTTATCCAAAGCCTGTATAGGAAAGAAGAGAGAATAAAATGGGGTATGAGAACAAACAATAATGTACTAAAGTCATTTATAATAATAAAAAAAAATGTTTAAGGGCTTTGAACTTAGATATGTGATGTCTTTAAATGCAACACTGTAGACTTACCAATGCCATTAGTAGATTAGTAAGGTGCTGGTATAGGGTTCAGTCCACTATGTATGCGGGGTAAAAGAAGATAAAAATACGAAAAATGTGCGTAAAGGTTATTCTATCATCACCCCTCCCCACCCCCAAAAAAAAAAAAAAAAAAGCCTTTATATCATTGGAGAGTCATTTGAACAAGGGTTTACTATTTGAGATCTCTAAAAAAGACACTTCACATAATGAGGGGCAACCCATTCAAGCATGTAGTTTTCTTGGAAGATACCTTAGGACGAACCAAATGGAAGCCTAATGTGACCATGTAACATGCTCTGAAATTTTCCTAAACTCTAAAAGGAGGAAAGTGAAAAGGACTTGATTATTAACCTTGTATAAGAGTTAATGCGAATCATTTACTAATTGAACTAGAAAATATAAGAATACCATAAGGGAATGACGGCATCAAAGACGCGGATGGATAGATGTTAGAATTAAGTTATTACGGTTCTTGTCATTTCCTATTCCTTTTCTATAATATTTAAACACCTAACTTTTATTTTTTTTCCCCCATCTTTTGGGCAAGAAAGCTACCTCAATAACCCATTCAGAACTATGTCGACAGAAAAATTTGTCCCAAATCCCTTTTGCAGAACAGAGAGCCAATATGGGCTTGGACAAGAAGGATGCTTTGACCTCAGAATTGATTTTACATCTCTAAAAAGTTGATGCATTTACTAACTAAAAGGAATCATTATTCAACAAAGAAACATTGAGACACAACAGTTGAGTAAATGATTGCATTTTATTCTCCTTAAGAAATTTTCCATATCTATATACTTGAAATTGCAGTTGGAGAGCATAAACTTATGTATGAGATTTGAGAAGAGCATAAAGGAAAAATGTTGTCTAGATGCCCCTAAGATAAACAGAATGCTCTAAAAGTGTTAACTCCAATTCTCATACGTAAAGTAGTAGAAAGAGATAAGAACCTTCTTCCTGGAGAGAGTGACCCTGGGTGACATTATTTCTGTTGGCGGCTGAGAATAGTTCTTTCCCCTGTACATAATAATTGTGTTCTCTTCATGAATGTCAAGCACAATTCCTCCAGTCAATCTTGCCAGCTCAACAGCAATCTCTCGGACCTCGTCTGGTGAAAATGTCTTGACCACCACTTTCAGAGTCTGATGTTTTTTCCAATGCAGATGCATGTTCAGAATTACACCCTGGTAGATTCCCCGTCTTCCAACAGGCACGTAATTCTTGCACTTGAGACCCATCTTTAAAAAGAAAAAATGTTCTTCTGGGGTCAATATCTCCGGATCATGGGTTGTTTCTGATGTCTCTTTAGGCTCAATCTTCTTAAGGGCTTCAACAAATCTTTCCTCTTTCTTTTGAGCCTGGAAAAAGACCAAGCAAGCAGTATAAATACATAAAAAAAAACAAGATAGAGAAGGACACAGAGAAATTAGTTCAAAACAGAAATAACATTATCAAAGAAAATTATCAACCTACCCATACAAGAAAATTATCATAGAAGATCCATGAGTTTACAGCTGGTATACTCCATGCTGGCCCCTTGTAATGTTTGTCTTTAGTTCAACACAATTGATTTTAATTATTAAGTATAAAGCTCTACAATCTACAATCTGAAGCTTCTGATTGCCAATTAAAATTCTGAAAGAGCAGATATAACATTATCAAGTCTAAATCTCTACAATCTCCATCATTTGGAATTGGAATCTTGGATATATTCTACTCAACAGCATTAAAGAGCTACAACATGCCGCTCAAAAAATGTAAGTCAGCCAGCTGACTGACCCCACTGTCTATATAAATCAGAATCAACCTTCCAAAACAATTGAATATCATATAATATAGAATAAAAAACTGAGCATAGCTTCCTTCATATAAGTATTAACCAAACCAATAAATAGAAGGCACACACATTGGCCAATTAGCTCCACCAGACCTCTGGACTCTATCTTTAAAAATATGACATGATAGTATAACTCCAGCCACAAACATGTGCATATTAGGGTGGGAAAAGAAAGATGAACATGTAATTGACCAACAACTAGAAAGCAGTTAATTATGTGTTGGAGCATACAACCCAAAAGCTTAAGTTCTCAAAGGTATGGATATTTTTGCCCTTCTTTTTGATAAGCAAAGCATGGCACATAGGTTGCATAACATCAACACCCAAGCACACACTTTCATTCCAAAGAAAAGTAATCTCAAAATTCAAATCACCATCAAAACTGCATGTATGGCTGCTACTCCACAAAAAGCAGACTGAAACACACTTAAAACACTGATATATGACAGATTACTAAGAAAATAAAGAATTATCATCCTATTAAGAACATTCATCATCTGTTCAAAAACTTTAGTGAATTTGATAGGTTGGCTCTATTGTCTACCCTACTGGGTATCTTAAATCTATCTAATTTACAATATATTTACATAATAATAAACAGAACGGGCTGGGAAGCTATTCTTCTGGACTGTAAAGAGGGAAAAAGAAAACAAAAAGAAGTAAAATGGACTTACCTTTCTCAATTTGTAAAGAATTTTTTCTTCTGCAGTCATTCTTTCAAAGTCTTTCTTCTTCTTCCACCTGAACAACTTCAGCCACCTTACAACTGCTCTTTTTCCCTTTAGCTTTTTTCTCTTCACTTTAGTATCACCATCACCGCCAACAATTGCACTCTTTTCAGACTGCTTCGGTGGTTCTACAACTTTGTCAGCTGAATTTAAAAATGGTTCTGAATGAATCCATCGACTCCCCATAAAGGGAAAACTTTTAATATCAAAGAGGATCCGAGAAGCAGATTGCTCCTGACCCAGGACCTTGCATATAAAATCACCCATGCTATTGCAGTGTGAGATAATCTTCAAGCACATTGTATTCCAGTAAGAGCTAAATAAAATATGAATTACAAAATTCACCACAAATGAGAAAAATATAACATTAACCTCTTATTAATTTGAGACACACACACACACATATATTAGTTCAAAAGATTTAATTCAAACATTGCTCCTTAATTTTATTTTATTTTTATTTTCCAGCCAGATAAATAGAATGTCATGTCAGAATAACAATTCACACACACAAATTCTAAACATTTCAGTCCTGTTTAAACCAAACTCCAAATTGGAGCAACTTAAATTCTTTGAGTCCTCCAAAAACCAATGTGAAAAAGTAAAAGAGTAAATAAAAAATCATCATTTCACAGATTGAGCAGTGTTCCTAAAGAAGTCTACAAAGTGGCGGTATTATACAAATTCAATATCTGGGTAAAACTGAAAGCCTTCCTTCTCTTCATCCACTGAGATGAGAGGCGAAGAAGAAGAAGAAGAAGAAGAACCCATTACAAAAAGGGAATTGTAAATGTAAAGATTTAATCTTTGATTATTTGGGAGCTAAGAAAATGTAGACCTCCTATTAAACAGAACCAAAAACAATTATGTTAGTCTTAGTTAGAGAGGGAGAGAGATACCTGGTTTTGTGAAGTGGGTATTTGGAGAAGAAGAAAAATGGAGTGAAGAAGAAAGCATTGGAGAATAGATTCTTGAAAGGATGAGATTTGGAGAGAGCCCCTGAAGCCAAAACCCTCACCACCATGTCTAGCACTCACTAACAATCTGTAAAACAAAGATCTATAACTATAACCATGAATGAAACCACTATATTAATATAATACAGAGGAAAAGAAATACACAATTTGTTCAAGGGATTTTTGGAAGAAAAGGATGGGTTTTGATTGAATTGAACTTCAACACCGTGGAGTCTGGAGTCTGGATTTTTATTTTTTTTATTTTTTTTTTATTCGTGGATATTTTCATTTTGGTCTTTAACTTTAAAAGTTTGGTCAAATTACAAATTTGCGAAAGTTTAATTCAGTCCTTAAGATTTTAACCAATCAATTGAGTTCTCTAAATTTGGTTACATTGCAATTTACATCTGTTATCTATGTGCCGTTGAATGCACAAAAATGGCATTGTATTTTTTATTTTTTTTTTTACAATTTTTTTATATTAAAAAATCAAGAAAAACAATTAAAAATTTCTGGATTTTTTTTTTTCGATTTCTTTTATATCAAAAAATCAATAAAAAAAAATTCTGGAAAAAATTAAAAAATAAAAACAACAAAAATTGAAACAATAATTAAATTCCTCTCTCTTCGATTCAAGCTAGATCTGAATCTCTCTCTCTCTCTCTCTCGCTTGCGATGACATGGTGTTATTAATGACGGAGAGAGAGATTTCGCTCTCAAGGAGAGTGAGGATGGAGCTTCACAGCTCTGTTGCGGCGGTGAATGGATGAGATTTTTCTCAGCAATCGGCAAGAGAGAGAGAGAGAGAGAGAGAGAGAGAGAGAGAGAGAGAGAGAGAGAGAGAGATCTGAGGGATTTTTTTTGTTGTGGATTACAAATTCAGATTAAGGACGAGAGCAAGTCAATCTAGTTCATTTTCCTCTGCCATCGCCGCCACTTTATCTCTCCCTTGTGGGTACTACCACCTCTTCTTTATCTGCCAACAGATGGGTGTTGTGAAATTTTTCAGATTTGATGCTTGCATGCCGTGATTTTTTTTTGTTGCTGTGTTGTTCTTGCTTGCTAAGCTTGAGTGCTCTTTATTTTTAGTGTGCTGGAATTGTGTTCTTTCTTGCTACTGCTGGGTTCTTGAGGTTGTTCCTAAGTTTCTGTGAAATTTGTGTTTTGGGATAATTATTTTGTTCTTGCTGTTGTTTTGGGTTTGAAATTTGTATTGTTCTTGAAATCCTTTGATCCTTTTGGCCAGATCTAGATCCAGAAGTTCTTGATGTTATATTTGGGTTCTTGATTTTATTTTTGGATTATGATATCATACATACCTGTTATTGTTTTTGAGAAAAATTCAGTATTTTTTTTTGTTTATTTTTCTTGAATTTAATATATAAAAAAAATCGATTTAATAAAATATTTGTGTATTTAACTAATGGAAGTGAGTGGCAAATGGATGGAATGTGTGAATTAAAACGAAACCAAACTTAGAGGACTAAATTGAAACGGTCAAAACTTAAAGGACTGTATTAAACTTTGACCAAACTTAAAGGGTTTAATTTATAATTTGGCCTAAAAGTTTTCATTTGGACAGTTTGAGTCATTTTCAAAATAACACTTCCGTCCATATGTGTAATCAAGATTTTGTTAAATGTCACCTAAGCCATCCAAATTAGCATTTTTTATTGTTATTTAATTCAATTAAAAAAATATTAAAAATTAATCAAATGGGGAAGAAATAAAATTTTACTTGATTAAAAAAACACATAAATTAATTTTTTTTTCTTGCCAAAATTTGGGTCTAGCCAAAGTTATATATCAATTTGTGTCTACAACACTACAAAAAAACCACTGCAAAGATTAAAAATAACAAAACCAAAAATTAATTTGAACCGTAATAACACTCTAACACACAGATCTCAACACATAGAGAAGAGCAACAAATCATCTTAAGGTTTTGATTGGTTGGAGGGTTTGGTGTTACCGTGGGTTTGGACCGTTTGGTGCTAATGTGTGGGTGTTCAATTTGGTGTGAGAACCAAATCTCAGCTTTCTCTCTTTCTCTCTCTCCCTAGTCCCCACATTCAATTGCAAACTAGAAAATAACATACCCAAAAAATCAATCAAACCTAGAAAATCACAAACCCAAAAAAATCAACACGAACCAAGAAAATCAAAATACCTTGTCAACCACTACAAATCTAAGAGATTGTTTACCTTCTTTTTATGGTAAGAATCACCAATCAGTTTTATAGATAAATGGAGAAATTAAAACAGACCCAATAGATAAATGGGGGAAACTAAAATTTGCCTTTTTTTTTTTTTTAATAATTTAGTGCAAACTTTGTTAAAATAGACAAAAGAGTTCTATTTGATTAGTGTTTATTACTAAAATTGGCGGAAAAAGATTAAGGGGTCTTACTGCAACAACATAAAAGTTCAGAGAATCTTAGTTCCTTTTACCAAAATTATATTATGAAAGCTTAAGCATTCTATTAAATGAGATTATAATATAAGAGATAATTTAACTGATCATTTTGTTCAATAATACATTTTAAAAAAATATTTAGTATAATACAGTTTGAAGAATATTTGGGAAGCTATCATTTTTTTTTTATCAACTTAACTACATCATGTTAGACCATGACGTGCAGCACATGCATAGGCTAGGAAGATAGTGTTGGAGGTTTTCTTTGGTCAACAATATTGTATTACCTCTTTACCACTATATTTGACATTAGAGTTGTCCTTTTCTAATGAAACTTCTCTATTACTAAAAAAATAAATAATATATATATATATATATATATA
Organism: Fagus sylvatica; assembly: GCA_907173295.1. NCBI lineage: Eukaryota > Viridiplantae > Streptophyta > Magnoliopsida > Fagales > Fagaceae > Fagus > Fagus sylvatica. Next base: position 2,674,722 of record OU015766.1, read on the forward strand.
TATATATAAAAAACTATATTTGACATTGAGATGTGTCCCTAATACTCAGGTCTAGCTCGATAGGCTGTGAAAGCATATAGTTAGGATCTGATTCTAGAAAGTTCTAGAACTGACCCAAGTTATAATGTGTTGAATCAATGAGATTTCTAATGGATGATTTTTTTTTCCTCAATAATAGATTGTTTAGAAGATATGCGTATGGAATTCCATATGATAGTTCTTTGTTTAAAGTGTGCTTTCAAATGAACCAATGTGATGCATATGTAGGTTTCAAGTTACAAGAATCACAAAAAAATAAAAAAAGGGTGTTATTAGAAGTGGAAATCTTCTGTCATTGCATCAGATAAGCAAAAGAATAGACTAGGAGTAGGAGTAATAATTTCCGTAATGTAATGGGAACCAACCACTTTAGTGCTTAGACTTGTGATTAATTTACTCCAATATCTTAAAATATCAGATTATGAATATATGAAGAATATGTGAGAATTGAATTTTATATGGATGATGAATTAATTGATTAAAAATCATTCATCCTTTGGTATATAAAGGTCAAAAGTTTTTTTACAGATGCAAATAAAGTATGATATAAATGCACAAAATTTCATGATTGTAGAGCATGCGGTTTGTGTTTTTTCAAACAAGAATTTTGGGTTTAAAGTAGTGAAAACATGGCCTTTTTCAAAATTAGTAACACGATTATGATGTCATATGCAATTCAAAGTATATTTTAAAATATTTTGCAAGTAATTATCTTATAAGACATTTATATTACTTATCATGTGTTATATTATTTAGGGAATCAATTTCAATTATATAACATGTCATTAGAAAAGGGTTGATGACAAATGGTAATTAAGGTTGTAATTAAGAGGTAATGACAATTAATTCTTTGAAAAAAAAAATTATGAAATGACTTAATAAAAAGATGATAAATCTAATAAAGTAATTGGAATGAATTTCTATTAACTCATAAATCTAATAAAGTAATTGGAGCATACAACCCAAAAGCTTAAGTTGTCAAAGGTATGGATATTTGTCACCCCTCTTTTTGATAAGAAAAGCATGGCACATGGGTTGTATAACATCAACACCCAAGCATACACTCTCATTCCAAAGAAAAGTAATCTCAAAATTCAAATCACCTTCAAAACTGCATATATGGCAGCTACTCCACGAAAATCAGACTGTAACACACTTAAAACATTGACATATGTTTAGGGAATTTGATAGGTTGGATTACTAAGAAATAAAGAATTATCATCCTATTAAGAACATCCATCACGTCTTCAACAAATTTAGGGAATTTGATAGGTTGGTTCTATTGCCTACCCTATTGGGTATCTTAAATCTCTCTAATCCACAATATATATACATAATAATAAACAGAACAAGTTGGGAAGCTATTCTTCTGGACTATAAAGAGGGAAAAAGAAAACAAAAAGAAGTAAAATGGACTTACCTTTCTCAATTTGTAAAGAATTTTTTCTTCTGAAGTCATTCTTTCATAGTCTTTCTTCTTCTTCCACTTGAAGAACTTCAACCACCTTACAACTGCTCTTTTTCCTTTTAGCTTTTTTCTCTTCACTTTAGTATCCCCATCACCGCTACAATTGTTTGTTGCCAAACTAGAATTTACAAGGAATGGTCATCAATTTGTTTGAAGGAAACAAATAACTATACTTGATCGAGGGTGATAAGTCATGAAATATGACTTATTTACCTATGTTTTAGAGAGAATTTAATGGGATTATTATGCATGATACTTTGAATTACACATAAGTTATACAATTCTTTAATTTCATTGCATCGCATGAAATTTACCATTTATGTGAGTTATATTGATCCCATAGAGTGTTAACTTAGTTGTTATATTTGTAGGTCTTAATGAAGCAAAAGAAGGTCAGCCCAATTCAATTGGAGTCCAAATAGAACAAGGAATCAAAGAAAAATCGCAGTCCAATTCGTACTAGGATTCTAGCTTGCATATGTCTTCGTATTTGGGCCGTAACTTTCAACTCAAATATTGGATTGATGCGATTCAAGTTGGCCTGGAAAGCTGATTCAAAGGGCTACAATTTTGTGTCTAAGGAGAATTTCCTAATTCGGACTTATAAGGGGTCAAACGTGGTGGTCAAGTAAAGCCTAAAAATCTGGGATTTTAAACCTACGAAAATTCTAGTTTTATTAGGATTTCTAGACCTATTTAAAGGTTCATTATGTCAAATTTAAGAGCACTCTTCTCTCTTCTCTCTTAGCCTCCTCTCTTTTAGTCTCTCTTTGCCTCTCTCCCCTAATGTTTTCTTTAGATTTTTGTTTAGTATTTTTCATGGAAGGCTAAAACCTTAGCTTAGACTAAGGGGGATTCCCCTTTGTAAAATACTATTTATTCTTTTAATGCCATGAATGTGTTTCAATGTTTATAATTTCTTCTATTGATTGTTCATACCTATTATATTATTTTTTTATTTGAAACTTTTAGGGTTTGAACCATTTCATAAGTTCAGTCAAGCTTTTCTTATAGTTATGTAAGAACCCTAGATTTATCAAATACAAAACCTTAATTGCATTAGATATTATTGTTTGCTGCGTTATTGCTTGAGAGTATATCGTCGTCTTATGATTTTTCTAGTGTAGTTATTGATTTCATGCTTTAATCAATGGACAATCTTTAGAAAAATTTATATTAGAATTATTTATAAAGTCTTTATTGCAAATCTTCCGATTGATGGTTTGGGATGAGAAACCATCAATTGAGTTATGACATGGTAAAATTGAATTTATAGTATTCTTATAAAGTGGATGAACCTAAAGTCTAAGCATTTTTACTCATTGCATTTTTCTTAATTTTAATTATTAGTTTTCTACAAACCTCAAAATATTATTTTCTTTATTTTTATCCTTTTAAAAGTGTCTTTTGAATTCCAATCTCCCTGTGGTTCGACAACCCTCTTTACTATTATACTATCCATCCCTCATCAAAATTGACCCGATATCAATTTTTGGCGCCGTTGACAGGGAGTTTCGGTACATTCAGAGACAACTTCGTGGAACAAAGATCACCAATGGAATCTTCTCTATTGGTAACCTCGTTCCATTCTCCCTTCTTTCTATTTTACATTTTTTTTTTCTCTTTTACTTTAATTATTTGTCTGCATTACATTGTGTATGAGCATTTGGGTAAGGAACGAAAAAGGAAGATTAGAGATTTTTGAAACATATTTTGTAAACCTTTTTGATACACCAACATCTTCACCCAAATCATCCACAATGGGTGACGACACAGATAGCAATCATGAAGGGAATAGAAAAACTATGTATGATTTGTTGCATCCCACTCAAAGTTCTATACCATCATGCATCATGTTTCCACCTAATGCACCATATGTTGAGTTAAAACAAGGACTTTTGGCTATACTTCCAGATTTTCGAGGTCTTGAAAATGAGAACCCTTATGTGCATATTAGGGCTTTTGAGGAAGTGATTAATAGTTTTTATGCCCAACATGCTGTTGAGACTGCTAAGCTTAGATTTTTCCCATTTTCTCTTAAGGATAGAGCAAGAGGTTGGTTATACACCTTGAAGCCTAGGTCTATAGGTAATTGGGGTGAGATGGGGCATGAGTTTTACAAGAAATATTTTCCTCCCCATAAGGTCCAACAAGTTAAGAGAAAGATTTCTAGTTTTATCCAGGGAGAGAATGAGTCATTATTTCAAGCTTGGGAGCGGTATAAAGATCTCTTTAATTTTTGTCCAACTCATAGCTATGAGAATTGGAGATTGGTGGCTTATTTTTATGAGGGTCTTACACCTAGAGATAGACAATTTGTGCAACTCTCTTGTGGAGGAGGATTTTTACAAAAAGAACCTGAGGATGCAATAGATTATCTAGATGAGATTGCTGAGAACTCAAATACTTGGATTGGGCCAAGTGCTACTGAGAGCACAGATAGGTCTAGGACCACCTCTACTACTGCTGGTAGAGGAATTTATCAACTTAAGGAAGAAGATACCATGAAGGCCAAACTAGAGAGTTTAACCAAAGAGATTGAGGCCTTAAAGTTGAAAGATACTGTTGGAGCCAAGCAAGGCTACCAAGCTGAAATTCATGAGGTATGCACTGTGTGTCATAATGAACATCCCATCAAGGATTGCCCATTACTACCTAATCTTGTAGGGATTTATGAGGAACAATGTGGGGCTATAGGTAATTTTAAGAAGCCTTATTCCCCTTATTCTGAGACTTACAACCCTGGATGGAAAAATCACCCTAATTTTGGTTGGAAGAATGACACTAGTTCTCCCCAACAATCATCATTGCCACAAAGGAATTTTTCTCAATCCTATCCCACACAACATGCATCACAACCATCATCATCATCATCTAATTCACTTGAGCATAATCTTAATGCATTCATTGAAGCTCAAACTAAGGCTAATCAAATGTATGATGCATTTAATCAAAAGCATGAAGCAACCATTCAAAAGCATGATGCTATTCTCAACCGCTTGGTTGAAGATAATAAAGAGTTTAGGAGCCATCTGTCTAAATTGACCACCACATTATCTGTTAATGAAAAAGGGAAATTTCCATCCCAAGCTCATATCCCACATGGTCAATATATGGCTCAAGGTTCTCAAGATAAGCCTAATAATGAGCATGTCAATGTAGTCACCACTCGAAGTGGAAAGACTGTGGTTACTCCCCCTGTGGAGGAACAAACTGAAAATAGAGATAACATTGAAGAGCCCACCATTAATGAACCGGTTAGGAGACCAATTTCTGTCCCATTCCCTCAAGCCCTAAAGACTTCTAGGAAATTGGACTCTAGCCCTGAAATTTTGGAGAACCTAAGGCAAGTAAGAATCAACCTTCCTCTTTTGCATGTGATTAAACAAGTGCCTAGTTATGCCAAGATTCTAAAAGATTTGTGCACCATGAAAAGGAAACAAAATGTGAAGAAAACTGCTTTCCTCACTGAACAGGTTAGTGCTTTAATTCAACATAAAATACCTCCCAAATATAAAGACCCTGGTTGCCCAACGATTTCTTGCATTATTGGTGACCATGATATTGAGCAAGCTTTGCTTGATCTTGGGGCAAGTGTTAATTTGATGCCTTATTCAGTGTATTTACAACTCGGTCTAGGAGAGTTAAAACCCACCATGGTGGTGTTACAATTGGCAGACCGGTCTGTAAAAACACCTAAGGGTGTTGTGGAGGATGTTCTTGTTCAAATTGATAAATTTTATTATCCTGTTGATTTTCTCATTCTTGAAACTGAATCTGTTGTGCATGCTAATTCTAAAATTCCTATTATTCTTGGTAGACCCTTTTTGGCTACAGCTAATGCACTTATTAATTGTAGGAATGGCTTGATGAAGCTCTCCTTTGGGCACATGACTTTGGAAGTGAACATCTTCAACATTGGGAAGCAAATCTTTGAAGATGAAGACTGTGAAGTAGTGAATTGGATAGATGCAGTTGTGCAAGAGCAATTCACCAAGACATATCATTCTGACCCTCTTGACTCTTGTTTATTAAATTTTTCTGATGGTGACTCTAGCATTGGTTCTAATATTGCAAATGTTTGTTCTTTGCTTGACTCACAGGTTATGGAGCTCAATTGTTGGAAGCCAAGATTTGAGGAGCTACCTAAAAGTGAAAATAAAGCTCTACCCTCTAGTGTTGCAATACCAAAACTTGAACTAAAGCAACTACCAAGTGGGTTGAAATATGCATTTCTTGAATCAGGTGATACCTTTCCTGTTGTTATCTCTTCTATTTTAAACATGGATCAAGAAGGTAAATTGTTTGAGTTGTTGAGAAAACATAAGACCGCAATTGGTTGGACCATAGCGGATATTAAGGGAATTAGCCCTTTAATTTGTACTCATAGGATTAATTTTGAGGATGAGGTCAAGGCCTCTAGACAACCTCAACGTAGAATAAACCCAAACATGAGAGAAGTTGTAAAAACTGAAGTTTTAAAGTTGTTGGATGTGGGTATCATTTATCCAATTTCTGATAGTAAATGGGTTAGTCCTACTCAAGTGGTTCCTAAAATGTCGAGTATCATTTATCCAATTTCTGATAGTAAATGGGTTAGTTCTACTCAAGTGGTTCCTAAAAAGTCAAGAGTCATTGTTGTGAAAAATGAGCATGGGGAGTTAGTACCCACCAAACTTGTCACCGGATGGCGGATGTGTATTGATTATAGGAATTTAAATACCGCCACTCGAAAAGATCACTTTCCTTTGCCCTTTATTGACCAAGTCTTAGAGAGAGTGGCTGGACACTTTTTCTATTGTTTTCTTGATGGCTATTCTGGATACTACCAAATTAAAATTGACTTAGAAGACCAGGATAAGACCACCTTCACATGTCCCTTTGGCACATATGCATTTCGTCGCATGCCATTTGGATTATGTAATGCTCCGGCCACTTTCCAAAGATGTATGATGAGTATTTTTAGTGATATGGTCGGAGAAATTATGGAAGTGTTCATGGATGATCTTTCTGTTTTTGGAAATACCTTTGATGATTGTTTGGATAACTTAGGCAAAGTATTGGCTAGGTGTGAGGAGAAAAACCTTGTGCTTAATTGGGAGAAGTGTCATTTTATGGTGTCTTCTGGAATTGTCCTAGGCCATATTGTTTCATCCAAGGGGATAGAGGTAGACAAATCAAAAATTGAATTAATCACTAAACTACCTACTCCTAAAACTGTTAAAGATGTGAGATCTTTTCTAGGCCATGCTGGCTTCTATCGTAGGTTCATTGAAGGATTCAGTTCAATTGCTAAACCATTGTGTAAGCTTCTTCTTAAGGATACTCCCTTTGACTGGACGGAAGCATGCCAAGAAGCTTTCACTAAGCTTATTGGCAAGCTCACATCCGCTCCTATTATGCAAGCACCTGATTGGAGTCTTCCTTTTGAACTTATGTGTGATGCTAGTGATTATGCTATAGGAGCTGTGTTAGGGCAACGTAAAGATAAGAAACCACATGTAATTTACTATGCTAGTAGAACTCTAAATAGTGCTCAAATGAATTATACCACAACTGAAAAAGAGTTACTAGCTATTGTGTTTGCTTTAGATAAATTCCGCTCTTACTTGATTGGCTCACCTGTTGTATGCTTTACTGATCATGCCGCACTTAAGTATCTTTTTACCAAAAAGGATGCTAAAGCGCGCCTAATTAGGTGGATCTTATTATTGCAGGAATTTAATCTCATCATCAAAGATAAGAAAGGAGTCGAGAATGTGGTGGCAGATCACCTTTCAAGGCTCATATTTGAGGATAACATGGAACACTTACCTATTAATGATGAATTTCCTGATGAGCATTTATTTGCTTTATCAAACCTACCATGGTATGCTTACATTGTTAATTATCTTGCTGTAGGTGAAATTCCAAAGGATTGGAGCACTCAAGACAAAAGAAAGTTTTTGGTCGAGGTACGTAACTTTTATTGGGATGATCCCAACTTGTTTAAATATTGTCCTGACCAAATAATTAGGAGATGTGTTCCAAACGATGAAGTCATTAGTGTTTTAAAATTTTGTCATTCTGAAGCATGTGGTGGCCACTTTTCTATCAAGAAAACCGCTGCAAAGATTTTGCAATGCGGATTTTATTGGCCTACACTATTCAAAGACACTAATAATTTTTGTCGTTCATGTGAAAGATGTCAAAAGTTGGGGGCAATTTCTCGTCGAAATATGATGCCTCTAAACCCCATTCTTGTGATAGAGATTTTTGATTGTTGGGGTATAGATTTTATGGGCCCTTTTCCCCCATCTTTTGGCTATCTTTACATTCTTGTGGCGGTGGACTATGTGTCCAAATGGGTAGAAGCCGTGGCATGCAAAAACAATGACCATAGGACAGTTGTGAAATTCCTTAAAGAACATATACTGTCTAGATTTGGAACACCACGGGCCATCATAAGTGATCAAGGCACTCACTTTTGTAATAAACCATTTGAAGCTCTAATGTCAAAATATGGTGTCATTCACAAAGTAGCTACCTCATATCACCCACAAACAAGTGGACAAGTGGAACTAGCCAATAGGGAGATCAAACAAATTTTAGAAAAAACGGTTAACCCGGATCGCAAGGATTGGTCTTTAAGACTAGTTGATGCACTTTGGGCTTATCGTACTGCTTATAAATCTCCCCTTGGTATGTCCCCTTATCGACTTGTTTTTGGTAAGCCTTTCCATTTGCCAGTTGAACTTGAACATAAAGCCTATTGGGCAATTAAATCTTTTAACTTTAACATTGATGAAGCTGGCAAACTTAGAAAACTCCAAATGAATGAATTAGAGGAGTTGAGAAACGAGGCATATGAGAGTTCTAGAATTTACAAGGCAAAGATGAAAACTTTTCATGATAAAAGAATTTTAAGGAAAACTTTTGTAGTAAACCAAAAAGTGTACTTGTATAATTCTAGACTACATAAGCACCCTGGCAAGTTGAGGTCTAGATAGGATGGTCCATACATTGTGTTAAACATGTTTCTGAACATGGAGCCATTGAGGTAGAAGATCCTAGGGATGGATGCACTTTTAAAGTTAATGGCCAAAGACTTAAACCAGCCCTAGAGAGGTTTGTTCAAGAGGAAGAGACCATTCCCTTGGAAGATCCCGTTTACCGGGATGACTAGACTTTCTTTAAGTCTATGTTACCATTGTACCATATTTTATATACTTTTTCTTTTTGTGTTTGTTTTCTTGGCTTTCTAACAACTTTGCAGGAAATAGCTTGGGTATTACTACATCATCTCAGGTGTTTTCGCTCCCTTTTCCTTTTATTTTATTCTATTGGCATGCCTCTCATTATCTTTCATTCATGCAAATATTTTAAACATTGAGGACAATGTCTGATTTAGGTTGGGGGGAGGATAATGTATTCATTGATTGATGTACCTCTTGTTGTCTTTGGTTGAGAAGTTAGAAATCCATGCTTTCTTCTTAAAAAAAAAAAAAAAAAAAAAGATATGAAGTCTTGAATTGTTGGATAATAATGTTATATTCACATGTTTTATTATGTTGTCTTTGAGAATTCTGTTGAACATTGAACTTTGGTTTGAAAGTCATTAGTGAGCTTAAGCATCTCAACACATAATTATTTGATTGAGATATTTGAACATGGCCCTTTATTACTTGTGTTTTGAGTGGTGATTATTACACTTGTACCTTGAATTAAGCACGAGCACGAACATGTAATTTGTGGGGTATGAAGTATGCATCCAATTGTTACGCAATTAAATTGGTTGACTTGTTAGGTAATTAACCTTGGCAAAAAAAAAAAAAAAACCATGCGAGCCTTTGATAAAAAAGGTAAACAATTCAAATGGTTGAGATATGAGTGACTAGTTTAGCTTCGTAGCCTTTTTGACTCGAGTTAGTAAACTCTTAGAGGTGTCTCTACATCTAGTGCCCCTTGAGCCAACTGGTTTGGGAGTCATTGGTCTAACACTCGATACATGGGTCAATTAGAAAGCTTAATGAAGTTAAACATTGCACAGTCCTCACGCAAAAAAAAAAAAAAAAAAAAAAAAAAAAAAAGCCCTGGTTGATTCATCTAATGGGAATTCCATTGTTCTATATTATTATGTTGGAAAGATATTAAAACCCCATGATTATAGGTTATTTCACTTCACACATCAAGGAACTTGTGTAATGTTTTACTACTTGAATTTAAGTGATTTGGACTTAGTTAAGATTTCTAAAGATTTGAAAGTGGAGTTGATCTATTTAAGCTTGCTAATGAATCAAAACCATTGTTTGTGTGATGCTATATTCTCATTTGATAACATGATTTAATATGTGTTTGTTTTGAAACCAAGATTGAGCAATTCATAGCGTTTGTGGGTATCACTTCTGGTAAACCCTCACGAGACTACAACTCGTCCACTAGGGACACCTAGGGGTTTAAAGGCTTGTTGCATACGCTAAATGCAATCGAGAGTGCCAGCGAAAGTGGCTTAGTTAATTTTGTTTTGATTTATTTTTTTTTTATATTTTTGTTTTTAGTTTGCTAGGGACTAGCAAAGTTCAGGTTGGGAGGTGTGATAAGTCATGAAATATGACTTATTTACCTATGTTTTAGAGAGAATTTAATGGGATTATTATGCATGATACTTTGAATTACACATAAGTTATACAATTCTTTAATTTCATTGCATCGCATGAAATTTACCATTTATGTGAGTTATATTGATCCCATAGAGTGTTAACTTAGTTTGTTATATTTGTAGGTCTTAATGAAGCAAAAGAAGGTCAGCCCAATTCAATTGGAGTCCAAATAGAAACAAGGAATCAAAGAAAAATCGCAGTCCAATTCGTACTAGGATTCCAGCTTGCATATGTCTTCGTATTTGGGCCGTAACTTTCAACTCAAATATCGGATTGATGCGATTCAAGTTGGGCTGGAAAGCTGATTCAAAGGGCTACAATTTTGTGTCTAATGAGAATTTCCTAATTCGGACTTATAATGGGGTCAAACGTGGCGGTCAAGTAAAGCCTAAAAATCTGGGATTTTAAACCTACGAAAATTCTAGTTTTATTAGGATTTCTAGACCTATTTAAAGGTTCATTAGGTCAAATTTAAGAGCACTCTTCTCTCTTCTCTCTTAGCCTCCTCTCTCTTAGTCTCTCTTTGCCTCTCTCCCCCAATGTTTTCTTTAGATTTTTGTTTAGTATTTTTCATGGAAGGCTAAAACCTTAGCTTAGACTAAGGGGGATTCCCCTTTGTAAAATACTATTTATTCTTTTAATGCCATGAATGTGTTTCAATGTTTATAATTTCTTCTATTGATTGTTCATACCTATTATATTATTTTTTTATTTGAAACTTTTAGGGTTTGAACCGTTTCATAAGTTCAGTCAGGCTTTTCTTATAGTTATGTAAGAACCCTAGATTTATCAAATACAAAACCTTAATTGCATTAGATATTATTGTTTGCTGCGTTATTGCTTGAGAGTATATCGTCGTCTTATGATTTTTCTAGTGTAGTTATTGATTTCATGCTTTAATCAATGGACAATCTTTAGAAAAATTTATATTAGAATTATTTATAAAGTCTTTATTGCAAATCTTCCAATTGATGGTTTGGGATGAGAAACCATCAATTGAGTTATGACATGGTAAAATTGAATTTATAGTATTCTTATAAAGTGGATGAACCTAAAGTCTAAGCATTTTTACTCATTGCATTTTTCTTAATTTTAATTATTAGTTTTCTACAAACCTCAAAATATTATTTTCTTTATTTTTATCCTTTTAAAAGTGTCTTTTGAATTATAATCTCCCTGTGGTTCGACAACCCTCTTTACTACTATACTATCCATCCCTCATCAAAATTGACCTGACATCAGAGGACCTAGTGCTTTAAAGCAGATTTAGACTCACAATCTGACTTCGATCTAAAAGGCTGACAGGCTCGGTGATTGCCTTTACCCAAAGGACTTAAAATACAACGCAAGTAAGAAAAGAGAATGAAAATAATAAAGCTAATGGAAGTAAACAGAAAAGTAGCAATTAATTAAGTTAACTAAGCTAATTTATTAAGCTAAGGGATTATCTAATTAGATTAACTAGTTGTCTAAAGTAACTAATTGATTAATTACACTAACTAATTAAGCTAATCGAGGTGTCTAAAGCAACTAATTGATTAAACTAAACTAATTTAAGCTAGGTCTAAAGTAACTATTGCTAATCAAGGTAACTACGCCTAAATTAAAGTAAAATATACTACGATCGAGGTAACTAGAACGTCAAATAAAGTAACAGTTCCATAAACAAGACATTCTTAATTAACTGAAAGAGTACTTACAAGCATGTAAAGGAAATACTAGATACTACAATCGAAAGCTCACTTAACTAATCTAACAAATGCTATTTGGATTTGCTTGGGAGTGTGTGTGTTTGTTCGTGTCTTCTCTAAATACGATTGAGTTTGCTATTTAGAAGCCAACTCCAACAGTTACATTCCTATGCCTTGATCTTCTCTTCAAATCCCATGAAAATAGCTCATGTTACTTGTTTAATTGCTTCGATCGTGGTCTTTCTATTAAGATAATCTTGGAACGTGCATCATGCGTGCCTTTTATTTGCCAAATGTCATCTGTGTGACTATGTAAAAAGTCAAACATGTGTTATTCCTTGATTAGCCCGCGTGCCTCTTTATAATTGGCCCTTGGTTCCAGCTAGTTACTTTGTCTTCGTGCCATCATTTGATTGGTTTATGATCCACTTAAAATTCCAATCCTCGTGTTATACTTTTATTGGTTCAAATGTCCCCTTCTGCTTGGCTTACATACTGGCCATTGTTTAGCCCATGTGTCACCACTCTATTGGTATTTTTACCAACTTGTATGCCAATTCATTATTTTTGAATTTTGTACTAACACATGCCCCTCGCACACGATTCGGCGAAAATCCTTTACCAATAGTGTGAATTAAATGCTTCAGGGTGCGTTCTGTCTTCTGGCGGTAATGTCAGCCTTTATGCGGCTCTTAAATGAATGAAAGACATATAGTCACTTCGTTTGATCAATAGTCACTTCATTGTTCCGACTTTCAAAAATCCTACCAACTCTCAAACGTCTCTTCTCTGAAGCTCTCTCTGTCTTCAAGTGTTTTTTCTTTTCCAGTTATACTATGAACCCTTGGCATTACCTTCGATCCTTTGCTCTAACCATTAAAATGGCTAAATCTTCTTCTACCACTGATCCTTGCGGTCGTTCCATTCAAATCATCGAGAAACTTCTTGCCTCTCAACGCCTTACTGATATTCTTATCCCTCGTGGTACTGCCTCGACCACTTCTTCTTCTGCCTCCACATCACCTTGATGTGGTTTGGGTCCTTCTTTCTTATCTTACCCTGAGGATCTTTCTCCAATCTTTCCTTACCATTCTTACTTCGCTTCTATCTACCCAAATAAACGAATGGACTGGAGAGAATGGGACACATTCACCACTTCTGTTACATGGTACAAGCCAGCCTCCAGTTGGGGTGCCTGGGTGGCAAGGTTGTCTCATTCCAAGCTTGATAAATGGAGGACACTGGGGATTAGCGAAGCCATTCGTGCTTCAAAATATGAAATGCCTATTAACCCCAGCCTGCTAACCTCTCTTCTATGTTTCTGGTCCCTAGCGACCAATACTTTTTCTTTCCCTGAGGGATACATGACCCCTACAATACTTGATGTTTTTTCTCTGCTGAGCTTACGTCCTATGGGTGCGATGGCTCACCCCCTAATGGCCGTTGGTACAGGCCCTGAAGAGGACTTCCTTAAAGGCATGCCCCTGGGCTACAATGATTTTATTAAACATGTGAAGGGTGCTGGCGCCTCACCCGTTTCTTACAAGGAGGAATGCCTATTCTATCTGTTTTGGATATGTAGGTTCTTGACTTGCACCTCCTCCAAACGGGTCATTAACTACTACATGCCAATTGCTCGATACTTGGCCAATGGCATTCCCGTCGATATGGGCTCCTTTTTACTAGGAGAGCTCTATCGAGCCATGTTCTTGCTCAACACTGAGCCCAAGCAATCCCATGGAGGGCCTATTTGGCTCATTCAAATGTGGGCCTACTCTTACTTCCCCTTGATTGCTCCTAAGCTTCATCCTACCATCGTACCATGGTCTTACGGAGAAACCTGGATGCATGCCAGGTTTCCTAGAGAAAAGGGAGTCCCCTCCTTCCCTACATGCTTCAAAATTTTCAGTGATTCATCGAGGAGGAGGTTACCTGAAGAATTTCTGCCTTTTGAGGCAAAGAAGTATGGTTCTGAGGACTTCCAAAAGTTCTTGAGCCAAGGTTTCTTCGGAGGGGATGCGGCATGGGGTTCTTACCTCCAATCGAGGGACTTGGTAGTTATCAGGTCCACCCATGCCAGTGTTGAAGCCTACTACTCTTCGCTGGTGGCGAGGCAGTTTGGGCTCATTCAATTGTTACCTGTTCCCCCCACATGGACCAAAAACATGGACTAGATGGCTCGAGCTATCATTTCCAAGGACGAAGCCAAGCAAATAAGTGTTTTTGGCCAGGGAACGAGTTACAAGTTTTACTTTCATACCGTTTTTCCCTCGATCAGTATCTTCCTTTCTATTCCTCAGCTAGTGGGAGTCCTACATGGCCAATTTTAATAATGAGGATGATCTGATCGAGGCCCTTCAGGGATGCTGCCCTGGATTTCTGATGCATCAGCTTTCAGGTATTCTTCCCTTACCTACCTTATTTTGTATATGCTGCTTGTTTTGGTCTTTAAGCATTATGTTAATTTTATTTACTTCTTTCAAGTGCTGGTATCGAACACATAGCCAGTTATGAGGCTCCTAAACCTTTTCAGCAAATCTCTCCTTCTGGGAAGAAGATCACTGGTGACTTTTCTTCTAAAAAACTTGCCACTACTGAAGTAAGTTCTGACCCTCTTATCAATCTTGTTGATATAGTCACTGATAAAGTTGTTGCTCATCATGCTGGACTTGCTGAAATGACTTTTGATTTAAGAAATCAACTAATGAGGTGTTGTCAGGCCAACTTGCTTCAGGATGCAGCCTTTGAGAAGGCCAAGGAAAGCATCCAAAGTCGACCTCCTCTCCTCATGCTTCCAGCTCCTTCAGAACAGGAGGTTTGAACTTCAACCAAACGTAAATCCCCTAAAGTTGAAGAAGAAGTCAACCCTACTGCCTCTCCCAAAGGTGCCAAAACTTCTGGCAAGAAGGTCATTAAAATTGCAGCTAAAAAGCCTACTGCCAAGAAAGTTAAGGTTGCTGAGGTAGTTCCTGACCCTTCGATCCTTGAGGTGGAACCTTTGGATGAGGACTTCGATGATGCTACTACCTTATCCAATTTGACGAGAAATGTAGACGAACAAAGACCACTTCACCCTCGATTTAGCCAATCTTCTCGATTCCTCCATCTACAATGACTCTCAACTTGTCTCTGTTGGCAATGGACAATAGCTACCCATCTCCCACATCGGTAATGCCCAACTCTATACTTCTTCCTATCTTTTTAAACTCAAGAATATTTTATGCGTACCTTCAATGTTTTCTAATCTTCTCTTTGTTAATGGATTTTGTCGTGATAACCATTGCTCTTTTCATTTTGATTATGATAAATTCCACATTTGGATCGTCTTTCAAGGAAGCCCCTTTACAAAGGACTCAGTAGGGACGGCTTAGGAATTGATGCTACATCTAGTTTTGAAAGAACCTTCCCCACAGTTTCTATTTGTTGCTTTGGGTATGGAGAGAATCTTCAGGGTGGGAACGGCGGATTGGGGCGGTGGAAGGGGGATCGGCGGTGTGGGTTTTGGGTATGGAGAGAGAGAAAAAAGGGGCTTGAACCAGTGGTGCACGGTGGAGGTGGGAAGGCTGGAACCAGTAGTGTTGATTTTGGGTATGGAGAGAGAGAGAGAGAGAGAGAGAGAGAGAGAGAGAGAGAGAGAGAAGGGGGCTAGAAGAGAAAGAGATTGAAAGAGAAAAGGAACTGAAGAAAATGAAGAGAGAAAAAAAAAATCAATCGTGGGTGATTGAGAGAGGAAGATGGGATGAGAGAGAGTAACTTTAATGGTGTTAAGGTTAATTTTTTCTGTTAACAGGGCTACAAATTAGGTATGTGGTCAAACTCTGTCTATTATTTTATATCTGAAATTGGTGGAGTGAGACTATCACATCTTTTTAAGTGACCATTTAACATTGTTGTAGAAAGTAGAAGATTAACTGTAGACTTTTAGTAATATAGTGTCCGCTAGGCATTGTTGTAGCTCTACTTTCTACACGTCCATAAAAGCCTAAAGGGAGAATAAAAATAAAGGACCTCCTACCATAGGAAACAACTTTCAACAAGCTTAAGCATATTTAATGGCATGAACAACCGGATTTCCTTCTGTACTCATATGAGATAGGGCTACCCGATCGTCTAAAAAAGTTCGTCATTGATATTGCCAATGAAAGAAAAATCTGGTTATTTTTGTTTAGAGATTGAGCTCGAAATCTTCATCAAGTATCACATTTCCAAGATACCTGTTTCTTGTGTATTTGTTTAATATTGGATTTTTGTTTTAGCCTTAACAAATTAGGTACCAGCAAAAGACTGCTTCCAAACACAAATGCTGATGCCAAACAGACATTGCTCTTTGATCATGACAGCAATACCATTAGGTCCACTAGAAATCTAGAACTTGCGATCTTATCCTCTAATGTATAGGGTTGCTCCATTTGTCTGGAAGCGCTGAAGTTTTTTTTTTTTTTTTTTTTTTCAAATATTGTCCTCAATTAAAATTTTGGCTTATTTGAATAAATTCCAACCCGATCTTCATGAATTTTCTGGTTATTTATCTCAGTTTATCCCTCCCAAATCAATATTAATAAAATTAAATAATTATTTATCTAAATTATAAAGATAATTAGCAACTTCCTATAAGTAACCGTTTCAGCCTATTTCTTTAATTGATTCAAAGCATTAAATCTTACTAAAATTCTTTATAAACCAAGATCCAATTTTCTAGTTTTTCAAACATCAAAATTGATTTCCTAAGTAAGTAGTGGTTCTAATTTATGAATTCGTTCAGTGCAAACAGATGGTGCCCTATTTTATTTGGTTTGCAAATCAATCAATAATAATCTGAGAGCAAAAATAAGAAAAATTAGACAGAGACTTAATAAATTGTGAAATAGCATAATATGTACCCAACTAATGTGGCCATAAGGTCAGTGAAAATAGACCCAATGGTCGAGTAAGTTGGGAAACCCTAGTAAATACATACTAGAATTTCATTGTTACTATCGCAAACGAAGAAATTGCCTCAGAACATTCGTCAAAATAGACGGTTTAGGGACAGAGTGCGTTTGCTAAAATAAAATAATAAAAAAAGATGTGCCAGTATTAAAAAGGGTCTGAACAATCAGATAGAATTTCAAGTTCAGGCGAGTGATACTGGCGAGTTGAATATCGCAAGTTTAGTAAAAAAAATTGATTGGATCGTAGCAAATCGAGATCCAATCAAGAAGCTGTACCTTGCTTTTTTCAATTCTAAAACGAAAATGCAATCTAAGAGAGAATGAAAGTATGAGAGTTTAGTGGGTGCTTGTGTGATATCCTCTTTCTCGGAGGCAGAGGTGAATTTATATAGACAAGGGAAGCCAAGATTAGGGTTTTACTTGCACAGGAGAGGGTCTTTTTGTCATTTCGCTATGGCCTGCTTTGTTTCATTTTAAGAGGCCCATTACTTTTAACAACAAACACTCTTTTCTTTCTTACTTACCCTATTCAATCCAGCTACAGGCCCATTAGTTTTTTTTTTTGTTTTTAATTTTAGTCCAATAAAAATCTCACTCTTGCAAATGTGAGGGATTGAACTCACACTTTTAGAGAGGAAGGGAGGGGACACAAATAGGCCAAATGTCCAATGGATTATTAGTCAAATCTCTATTAAAATTGTTAGAACATTTTAATATTAATATTAATTTAAATTGAAAAATTAAATGTAAAGATATAGAGTTTCATGTGGTTAATGAGTTTTTAAAGTGGAAAGTTAATTTTTTGAAAAAACTAAAATCCCACATTGATAAGAGGAGAGAAAAATTATATATTTATAAATCTATATGATTATTGTGTTAAAGTGTCCAAATATATTCAGAAAATAATTCACCTAACCATTAGTGAGTTTGATGTGAATGCTCTTACATTTCTTTACCTCTCGTTAGATTAATCTTTCTTCTTTGTCAGACAAAAAATAAATAAAAAAAGCTCGATGGCAGATGACACTTGAAATGGTAAATTTATTATTTCCTTTTTAAGAAAGCATAATTAAAATGGAAGGAAATAAACTTTCCTTTTTAAAAAAGCAATAATTCTTTTTGGGCAATGCTATTTCCGCATCATTTTTTTTATAACCAATAACCATAATTTATTGATAATATAATTGCGTGTACATGGGCACATAGCCCATAGATGGATTGGGTAAAACTTTACTTTTTAGAACAACTCTAGTAGTTTTTCTACTCTTTCAATCACATGTGGAGAAAAAAGCCACTATCTATTTACTTTTTCAAATATGTTCTACAACAGACTCTTTATTCTTTCTCTATTTTATTTAAATATACTTACTTTATCCTTTTATCTTATTTAAATAATATATTTTTTATTCATTCTTTATTATTTATATATTTGTGTAGTGTCAAATTGTATTAGGGTCCAAAAGCCCAATCCATTGTATATTTGGGCCTAACCTATTTAAATTAGACCAAATTACTTGTGTACCTCTCTCCCTATTTCCCATGTAGCAATATAAAGGCCTCCCCCATTCTATTAAAGAGGATGGCTAATTTATCTATATATAAATTAAACCAGAAGACATTGTCATCTTTTTGCCACGTGGCATTTAAGGTAATGTCTTTTGCTTGGTACGTAGCATCTTAAGTGGCACATGAATTAAATACACTAAATTAAATACCTACTACCCCATAATAAAAATTACACCATTAATAAATTAAATACCCACTACCCAATTAAATGCTCATATTTAATAAATTAAATGGTCTTATTAATTAATTCATATATAAATAGATATATTCCAGCCAAATCTATAAAACACAATATATGTTATTTCAAATATGTATTTAAATTACAATTTGGGCATTCGCCCTAATGGTCATTCCTCTCCCCAAAAAGTCTCACTCCTTTGATAGTACTTGGGTTTGATCCCCAGGATCACCAAATTTATCTCTTCATTTCCTAATTATTTTTTAATATTTAATATTCAAGTGGAAATAAGAATTTGGGCAAGATAAAGTTTACATAAGTACTACCTTTATTTTTGTCTTTTCTCAGGTTAAGTTTCTATGTGTTTGTAATGTTGATAATTGCATATTTGAAAATTATATTTTCTTTATTTAAAGAGCAAAGATTTGTTTAGATTATAAACTGTTACAATTAGGTTGAGTTTTTTTCCAAGTTGAATGCTAAATAGCTATTAATACTTGCAGATACGTCGAAAAATGATACTTTTACTATATATGTGGTTTGGCCATAAAAGTTTCGTTTCCTTTTTGCTTTAAAAGTTAAATCAATGATGATAGTCATTGTATGACAATATACTTTTGTGAAAACTGAAAAGGAGCATGAGACAGAATCTCATGTTTTTAAAATATTCATTTGAATTATTATATGAAATTCTTTCGTGAGTTATATGACTCTAATTATAATTATGTAAAAGGATGTTCTTCTGTCATGAGATACCTTAATGAATTGATCTTAAAGGTAGAGTATTTTTTTTTTTTTTTTTTTTTTTTTTTTTTTTTTTTTTTTTTTTTTCATAATGCATTAGCTGAGTTGGTCTTGAAAGAGTGGAGGATATAGTTAGGGTGAGTTTTTCTACGCAATATGTATATTTTACATTCGAAGTATTTTTGCTTGGTTAAGTTGTAGTCCTCTATTTTTTGCAACCAAAAATGTTTTTTTTTTTTTTTTTACAATTTCTGATACTATTTAACTGCATATAAAATTTAGTTTGACTTGATTTTTTTATTTTTATACAATTGGATATATTCGAAGTATTTTTGCTTGGTTAAGTTATACGTAGTCCTCTATTTTTGCAACCAAAAATGTTTTTTTTTTTTACAATTTCTGATACTATCTAAGTGCATATAAAATATAGTTTGACTTGATTATTTTATTTTTATACAATTGGATATGCTAAATAACTTGACAACTATCTGTTTAATATATTTTTGGGGGGTAAGTGTTAAGTATAAATTATTTTCCAACACTCATATTAGAATTGATGAGGCAACATTCAAATTATCTGAGATTTAGGACATCAATGGACTATCATTTAGAGATAACCAAAAGAGGCAATTGTGTTGATTTATTTTATTTTTTTAGGGGTAGAGGGAATAACATCTTAACATTTTTTTTTTTTTCTATGTGTTAAATTTTCCTAAGAGATACGTGTTAGACTTAAGATGACATTGTCATTTTTATCTTCGTGGACCAATTTGTTATATGATGGACTTCTAAGGTCACATATTGTTTATGTGATTATTAATAAGTGATAAATTGCCCAAAAAAAGATGAAAAGAGAAACAAAAGAAAGTAAAAAAAAAGGTAAAGATGGGATAAATATGTGACAAATTGTATTATTTATTTGTACTATCAAAGTGTTGTAAGTTAAACAAAAATGAGAAACCTCTGAACATTTAGAATCCCTATATGGAACAATTGAGGTTTACCAAAGTAATTGAAATTCATAAATGATGTGAAGTGAGTTTTTTTTTTGCTAAGTGAATACAACCCCAGGATATAAACCCCAATTGAAAGGAATCGATGCAACTAGGCTAGAAAGTTATTGGTAGTTATCTTTATAGACTTAGTATAATACATTTGATGAAATATAATAAAAATCAGTATAATACATTTGATGAGATATAATAAAAATGATCATTTCTATTTTTATACGCAAAGAAAAATTATTTATATTTTTTATTTTACACTTTATTTTTTTATTTTTTATTGTTATTATTTTTTCCTTCTTCTTAGTTAAGTTGCTTTGTTAGAAACATATTTTTAGAAAAATAATGAAAAAGAGCTGCGCATTGTGCGGATTATAGTCTAGTAATAAGTAAAAAAAGACTAAGTGGACGTAGGTCCCATTGGCCGAACCATGGTAAATTCGATGTCATTTTCCTTTTCTTTTCCCCCAACACATCAAAGCCCGAACATGCGGTTTTGACCTTAGAAATAAAATGGAGGAGTAATTTGACCTTCTACAATTGGTGCCGTCTGTGGGAACCGCATTTCCCGGAGTTTTTGGCTTGAATGGGGGCTATTTTCGGAGCATCCAAACACCACCAAGCACGGAGAGTCTCGAAACTCCAGCTGCCACTCATCCTATCGAGCAACCACCTACGCCAATGGATAGATCGTCACTCGATCTACAAAACCCTGAAAAATCATCGCCATTGGAGCCTCCATGTGGTCTCACGCGCCATTGGAATGCTCGGCTGGGCTGTTCACACACCACCACGCGTCGCCGCCACATTCGCACTCCAGAACACGGTCTTCCGGGCTCCGAAACGGCAAATCGGCACCACCATCAGACTCCCCATTGTCCGATCTATTGTTTGGAGGTGGAATTGACTCCATCGGTGGCTCCACGAGCTAGAAACACCCTCGGACTCAAGATCCATGTGCCCTACGCTACCACACCTTTCGAAGCCCAAATCAGGAGCATTCGAGCCCCAATTTGAGAAAGTGGCACCATCATCCTACTCCACTCAGGCCGATCTTTCAAATGGCAGTGGTTTCATTGCCATGAGATGCCGCACGCGCCGGCGAGGCTCCGACGACCTTTCCCACGCGCCAGCACATGTAGAGCACCCTCGAACACGCGGCTGGCACACACCTCATGCTACGTGTCACCTTGTCGTGCCTCCATGTTAGCCCTACGGTCCAGTAGCTTCCACTTCATCTCGCCACATCAGCCTTGGTAGCCAACAATTCTGAATCAAACCGGTTCAGTTTGGTCTGAATTGGAGCTCTTGAACCGTGAACCGAACTGCAATTTCACTCGAACAAATCGCGGTTAAAAAAGCAAAAATTGGTGAGACGGAATGGGCTTTTCTACTGTCCAAATTCATCCTCAAGGCCTTTATGGCCTCGCCTCAAAGCTAAGTTTTCTTAACTTTACTTGCTTTTTATGCAACTTCCCTAATTAGTGATTTATTATAATTGTTTCATAAAATGTCTTTTTAAATACATGATCTACACAATGGTTTTACGTTCACAGGCATGAGAGCATAGTCTTAATATTTTATATTTTGGGTTGAAATATAAATATCATGGAATTTAAACGACAATCTTGCTAAGGCTTTAAAAATTAAAATGAAATTGTTTTCATTTTTTTTGTTTGCGGTGGGAGGTGGTTAATTCTCAATGATTAACCACCCAATTATTTTTATATAAACACGTTCATTATTATGACATGATAGATGATGAGAATACATGTGATTTTTATAATGCCTAGTTATATTTGCTCAAACATGTTAACACTTACATGCTCATTACACATGGACGTGCTGTTTATGCTAAACTCCCCATGCAAATATATTTTGCAAATTGCTATGGCATGTGTGTTTGCATTGACATGCATTCCATGCAAAGTGTTTATTTAGCACGTCGAATCTATGAGATTACATGCAGAAAATGATAAATTCTACTTGAATTGTTTATGCACATTCTAGACTTGACTTTGTCTTTAGATGCATGCCTTCCATGGTAGAACGATTAAGTCTAATCTTGTCTACCGAAGTCTCGATGCTTATAACATATTTTAATATGGAGCTGGAAATTGTTAACAATTTGTGTTGTAGCATTAATATGCTCTTGCCATTAATTGCGATAATCTAGAGGTTTTAAATTGATATAACGACTATCAGACTGTACTTGCAAAGTACAGATTTGGATTTCCTGAACTTTAAGACATTTGTTCAGATAAATGTTTTGATTTGTTCTGTCATGATATTTGCTACTTTTTTGGAGAACTACTTTGCAGGCTTTGATGCATTTTTTTTGTGTATATAGCATAATAGTTTATATATGGAACATGGACCATATCACATGACTTAACATGCCTTCTAGAATTCACATGTACTTCCTTGGAAACTTGCTTGGAATCAACGATCATGTGTTAGTAAACGCATCACTTTATTGAAGAATTCAGTGATTCATTTGTCTATTTAACTACATCTTTCATTGGTGTTGTCCAATTTTCTTGAAAAGGCTTCGCAGGGCCAACATAGTTGCGAATGCACTTAGAATTTGAAGGATTTAAAGCTTGAAGAAGCTTGACTCAGGCTTCGGTTAACCTCTGAGGTTACCAAGTGTTGAGGTCCAGGATGACTGGCAAGCGAAAACTCCAAATCTAGCTTGACTTAGGCTTCGGTTCAACCACTGAGGTTACCAAGTGCTGAGGTCCATGATGACTTGCAAGCGAAAACTCCAAACCTAGTTTGACTCAGGCTTCGGTTCAACCTTTGAGGTTACCAAATGTTGAGGTCCAGGATGACTGACAAGCAAAAACTCCAAACCTAGCTTGACTCAGGCTACGGTCTAACCTCTGAGGTTACCAAGTGTTAAGGTCTAGGATGACTGGCAAGCGAAAACTCCAAACCTAGCTTGACTCAAGTTTCGGTTCAACCTCTAAGGTTACCAAGTGCTGAGGTCTAGGATGACTGGCAAGCAAAAACTCCAAACCTAGCTTGACTCGGGCTTCGGTTCAACCTCTGAGGTTACCAAGTGTTGAGGTCCACGATGACTAGCAAGCGAAAACTCCAAACCTAGCTTGACTTAGGCTTTGGTCTAACTTTTGAGGTTACCAAGTGCTAAGGTCCAGGATTACTGGCAAGCGGAAACTCTAAATCTAACTTGACTTAGGCTTCGGTCAACCTCTAAGGTTACTAAGTGCTAAGGACCAGGATGACCGATAATAATAGAAAACCTAGCTTGACTCAGGCTTTGGTGTAACCTCTAACCTCTGAGGTTACCAAGTGCTGAAGTCCAAGATGACTGGCAAGTAGAAACTCTAAATCTGACTTGACTTAGGCTTCGGTCAACCTCTGGGGTTACCAAGTGCTAAGGACCAGGATGACTGGCAAGTATAGAAAATCTAGCTTAACTCAGGCTGGTCTAACCTCTGTGGTTACCAAGTGTTGAGGTCTAGGATGACTGGCAAGCGGAAACTCTAAATCTAACTTGACTTAGGCTTTGGTCAACCTCTGAGGTTATCAAGTGCTAAGGACCAGGATGACTGGCAATTATAGAAAATCTAGCTTGACTTAGGCTTCGGTCTAACCTCTGAGGTTACCAAGTGCTGAGGTCCAGGATGACTGACAAGCGGAAACTCTAAATCTAACTTGACTTAGGTTTCAGTCAACCTCTGAGGTTACCAAGTGCTAAGGACCAGGATGACTGGCAAGTATAGAAAATCTAACTTGACTAAAGCTTGGGTCTAACCTCTTAGGTTACCAAGTGCTAAGGTCTAGGATGACTGGCAAGCAGAAACTCTAAATCTAACTTGACTTAGGCTTCGGTCAACCTCTGAGGTTACCAAGTGCTGAGGATTAGGATGACTGGCAGTTGAAAGCTTTAAATCTAGCTTGACTCAGACTTCAGTCAACTTCTAAGGTTACCAAATGCTGAAGACCAGGATGACTGGCAGACGAAAGCTCTTAATCTATCTTGACTCAGATTTCGGTCAACCTCTGAGATTACTAAGTGCTGAGAACCAGGATGACTGGCATGTGATAGGTGTGGTTCTACCCAAGTATAGGCTATGAACAACCGCTTAGCTAACAAAATTGAAATAGAAGAACGAGCATGAAATAAGTACGAATACGAAACAAGCGAAATGCTAAATGAGTAACCAAAAGCGTATTGAATATGGCTCCAACGGCCTCGAACAAAAACTTATGTATGATTTATGAAAAATTGCTTATTTCCCCTATATAAAAGTAAAAAGTCAACAAAATTAACTCACACGTCTTGTTTTTTGGGCCTTAAAGGCTTTGTTCGATCTTTATGATCCGCCTTCGGCCTCCATGGCCTCATTCGGTCTCTAGGACCTGATCTTGGCCTCCAGTGCCTCATTCAGTCTCTTGAGCCTCACTCGATCTCTATGATCCGCCTTTGGCCTCCATGGCCTCATTCAGTTTGTAGGACTTGATCTCGGCCTCTAGTGCCTCATTCGGTTTTTAGGACCCGATCTCGGTCTCTAGTGCCTCACTCGGTCTTCAGGACCTGACCTCAGCCTCCAGTGCCTCACTCGATCTCTAGGACCCAAGCTCGGCCTCAAAGGCCACTTTTGGTCCCAAGGACCTAAGCTCAACTTGCAAGGCCTCACCTTGCATCCGATCAAATCCAGTCTCCACTTCCCTTTCTACATTCGACAAGCGAAGACCGTGGGCTATTGTGTGGTGTCAAATTTTATTAGGGCCCAAAAGCCCAATCCATTGTATATTTGGGCCTAATCCATTTAAATTAGGTCCAATTACTTGTGTACCTCTCTCCCTATTTCCCATGTAGCCTATATAAAGGTCTCCCCGACTCTATTAAAGAGAATGACCAATAATAAGTAAAAAAAGACTAAGTGGACGTAGGCCCCATTGGTCGAACCACGGTAAATCCAGTATCATTTTCCTTTCTTTTTCCCCAACCACGTTAAAACCCGAACATGCGGTTCCGACCCTAGAAATAAAAATAAATTGGAGGAGTAATTTGACCTCCTATAATATCCTTTGTTGTGGAGAGAGGAAAAGTTTATTCTTCTATCTCATTTAAATAATATCATTTTTATTCATTCTTTATCATTTATATATTGTTTTGTTGTCGAGAAAGGAAATAAAATCATTTTTTAATATGGGTGGAAAACTACTGTAACATTTAGAACATGTAAAAATGCTCAAGAGAAATTGCTGAAACAACAAAATCATGTTTTGGCTCTCTACATGTGGAGAAGAGAAGGGAGTAGAAAGATTGTTGGAGATGCTCTAGCAAAAGTTTGGGTTGCCCGTATACCTTCAATTCCATTGGTACACGAAACCATTCAGCGCAAAACAGAAAGTGCACAAAATGACTCTTGTTTCATAGCCAGAACATCAAAATACCATCATACCATCGCTTAAACTTTGAACATGCTGTGAGTTGTCCTCAAAAGATAAAATTTCGATCCCACAACTACTTGAAAAGCGTTGAGTACCTAATTTCCCCTGATATCACTTGCTTGGTCTTAGTCCAAAACATTGCTTTGTAAAGCGGTTCAAGAGGTTGTCCAACAAGGTTGGGCAAATTAAATTGGCAAATAACCGTTCAGGCATACTTGGTGTTTTGCATAATAAGAGTAGATATCATAAGAAGTATTCCAATCCTATTTGGGTCACAAATCATGAAACTTTACTCAAAAGTCTAGGAGATAAACTGGGTATTTACATATGCAACACAGATTTATCATATATATATATAGATAAGTTACAATGTGGTTTGCAAGTGGTGTCACTCATTTGAGCTAAAGTTCATTTGGCCAGAGTTATCATATTTATACTAATTCCATAGCTCATCATATTTTATAACCAAAATACCAACCCTAATTCAATAGCACCAGAAACTTGACAAAAGTATTTAACAATCATTATGGCACTTTGCCTACTGAGAAGATATTGTGATAGTATTATGTTCCCAACCCTGGTCCCAAAACAGTCATTGAATAACAGCCCATGGGTCGATAGGCTGGGAAATTCAAGTATAGAATATATAACAGAATTTCATTAAAATTGCAAACAAATAAATTGCCTCAGAACATTGTCAAAAAGACCGTTGGGGGACAGAGTGTGTGTGCGCTGACTATACATACAATTACATTTCTCAAATCATACTATGTGGTTTGTTGCAAAAACAAAACGGATAAAATAACAGCACCAAAATGGGAACTATCATCAATTCCAAACAATACTAAAACAAATATTTTCTCAATTTTTTTTTAAACAAATCCCTAAAAATAAGACTAGTGCCCTCAAGTGAATAGGAAAACTTTGAAAAGAATAAGAAATAATAATATAAGATGAACCAGCACAAGCAGTCAAAGGGCCTGAAAAATAAGAAAGATGGTCAAGTTAAGGGAGGGATACTGGTGAGTTGAATATTGCAAGTTTGTAGAGAATTGACTGGATCATAATGGGAATCAAGATCCAGTCAAGAGGCTGTCCTTGATTACTTCATGTTATTTTACTTCAAAGAATCACACACACACACACACACCAAAAAGATAGAAATGAAAAACAGAGATGGAAACCAAAATGAAAGTAAAAGTGTTTGGGGAAGAAGCCAAATCATTCAGACAAGCAAAGGACGATTGTGGAGGGCAAGACATGCTTACCGGTTGTGTTTCTTGAGGTATTTATATAGGGCACCAGAGATTTGTGTAGAGGTCTTTAACCAAATCCAAAGCTATGGTTTAAACCAAAGCCAAATCCAAATATTCCCTATTTTAAACCAAAGCTTCATAGGGTCCTTGTCATCCCACTGGAACTAACCCTAATAGATAAGCTAAAAAATTATTTGAATAGTCTTCCCAAAAAATTAAGGAATAAGCAAATATACTTGTGCAGGTCATATGACAGGATTTGGATCCTCTCCATTTCACATTGAAAAGGAGAGTGCCCATTTCAAAGTCAGGATTTATCTAAATTAAATCTAGGGTTTAGAATGTGACACTTCATTTAAAAGTCACTAACTTTAACTCCAGCAAGTATAACTGGGTTTAAAGAAAACTGAAGTTAACGAGAGTTAAAAAAGAAGACCAAAGCTGACTATGTTAAGTTAACTCTACAAAGGGGAAAAACAAAAGGAATGGCTGACAAAACAACAGATCTGAATCTCTTTGGGAGCATCTCAGTCGGTGGAAGAGGAGGTGGAGGATGGTGGTGGGAGTCCCACTGTGGGACTGTTGATATTTTGTTTGCTAACTGATTGTACAGCATGAGCATCTACAACTTCAAGATTGGAGCAAACTTATATAGGACACATATCGGAGCAAACTTATATAGGATAATAGGACATATAAAGAATCAATGATTTAATTGTGATGATAGCTTCGGAATAAAATTCTGAATAGAGTTGCATCAATTTACTAAGTTGTGGATCCACGCAACAAAGAACCAATCCTACATAGAATTCAAACGCGTTTTTTTTAAGTCAATTACTGTGATGCCCCCTCCACCAACAAGATGATCAACAGTCCCACCACCGACCTCCGTGGCTCTGCCTCCTCTTCCAAGTCGAGAGCCACTGCCATGCCCCAAAGAGATTCAGATCTGTTGTTTTGTTTTAAGTCAGCCATCCTCTTGTTTTTCTCCTTTGGCAGAGAAATGTCTTTTTTTTTTTTTTTAACTCCAAGTTATACTTGCTTGAGTTAAAGTTAGTCGTTTTTAAATGATGTGGTGTGTTCTAACTCCTAGTAACTAAATCTATTTTAAATAAATCCTGACCTTTCAAAGTAAAATGGAGAGAATCCAAATCCCATATGACAAGACAACCTAACCCAAAATTAAAATTTTTATTTTTCATTTGCTAAATCTTCTCAACAACCAAGAAGTCACAATAAAATCATAACTTTCATCTCTAACGGACTTCAAGAGTTTCTCCAGCAGGTAAACATCTGATTAAGGGCTCTACCCTTGCCCAAGGTGGGGTTTTTGTGTGAAAAGATGATAGTTAGTGTGAGCAGGTAATTGCTAGGGAAACAACCTAGTGTGTGAAAAGGGGTCAAATTTGGCCAACTATAAAATCTAGTGAGAAGAAAACAACCACTCAGTTGATCATTATATCCCTATTTTGCTTCCAACATTTCCCAGGTCTTGTCAAGCATATTGAGGCATCTTTGTGCTTGGGGGATCACGAGGATTGCCACCAACATAGAGCAAAACATCAACTCTTAGGCTTAACATTAAGCTTTAAAGTATCAAACTACTCTCTTATTCAATTTGTTAGAGTACTCTTTTTACTAGAAGGCTTCCACAAATAATAACTAACAACAATTAGTATTATTACCCCCAGGAACTAGCTCAATACACTCACGTACAACAATTTAAATCACTGCCACAAGTGTATCTGTGTTACTGTTTGGCATTATAACCACAAAGAAAAGCTTTCAGATTTTTATTCTTTTGGACAAATTACAAAAACCAACCCTGAGGGATTTGAGTTAATGACAAAAACACTACCAAGACCTTTAAAAAATATCCAGTTTATTCCATAAGTGCAAACATCACTTAACACCGTTTGTGTAATTTCCCCAAATCCTAATTTGTGGTCAGAGACTTTTATTTCTTCAACAATGCTACAAACACAACCAAAACCTAATTTGTGGTCTTAAATAAATCAAAACATGGACAAAGACTTTTATTTCTTCAACAATGCTACAGACACATCAATTTCACAACTATTTAATGACAAATTGTAATTAGTGCAACATCACTTTCACACTGACTCTACTTTATTTACACCAATCACAATTTACCATCTCAGCAATTGTGAAATTTTGTAGTTTTGGGGGAAAAGTGCACAAATGGTGTTAAGTATTGTTTACAATTAAGGGGCAAACTGGATATTTTCGAGAAATCTAGGTAGTTTCTTTCATTAGCTCAAACCTCAAGGGTGGCTTTTGTATTTTACCCTATACTTTTGTGTATCTTCAGAGAGAGTGAATCATAGGATTAAAGAAATTCCAAACTTTTCTATTGCACGTATTCGATATATATCATTATTACTAGAAAGCTTCAAAACTTCCCTGTTTCATTAATCTGTTGTGCTTAAAATGAGTTAGTAACAGCCACTATGACCATACCATCACGACCTCATGCCACTATTGCTCCACATACCTACCATGACTATGCATCTAAGATACTTTCCAAGTGTGATTAAATTATCTCTTTTTCAAGCTTTACATAGGCTTCATTTCATGTGGTGTTAAATCCTGCCACCATGTTGACTAACCTACTCTACAAAATGGTCTTTGAACCATTGGGCATCTACTCCCCCACAAGGGGTGGAGGAAAGAACTCAATGGATCCCCCACAAATCAGATAAACAAAGAGGGGGTAGGTCCTAGAAAATTGGCTAAAGAAGACACTTCATTTTTGTAGGAGCTTCATTGTAGAATTCAGGCCCCACAGAACTGAGTGACTATATATATATATATATATATATATATGAGGCTATGAGTACTAGGTTTCATAATCAATAATGGAAAATAAAATGCAAACAACTAGTAAACACATTGTGGGTCTTGGACATCAAATTAGCATGATAGAAGGAAAAAATCACTACCTAGATTTTGCATATATTCCCAAAACTATCCAACGCAAGTAGATTTCAAGTTTCCTTATATGGTTCGAATTTTCATTTCACACACAAGGAAGACAACAAAAGAGAATTACACTACGATATCAATTTTAAAAACCAATCAATAATACTAAATTGGGGAAAAAAATCTCAGAAACGTTTGAATGGGGTTTCTTCTTCAATTTCCTTGTTTAAGGGATGAATTCATACAATTCCAACACTTGCAACCATACTTGAATAACCCATTGAAGTCAAATGAATTTCCTTGTGCTAACTATAAGTTAGGTTTTCAGATCAAGTACATAAGGTTTACGTCAATTGACGTAACAATGAATGTGATTGGTGGATTTCAAAACATAATAAATGAACATCTGAATTACTTGTGATTGGTGTTAAGTAATAAGAAGTTTTATTGAAAAATTCAGGCAATAAATCTGTGCACAGGGATCATACAAGATGCACAATCCATACTATACCCGAAAAGTACAAAGATCAAGAAATTCAATGAAATCCGAGCAAGGAAAACAACCTGAAACTGACACCGATTCATCTAAGGTTTTGAGGATAAGCATCTTCAGATCAAACACACTTTGCTTACGCCCCTAAAAACTTCTAGCATTCCTTTCCCTCCAAATGCACCACATCAAACAATGAGGGATGCATATCCAAATCCCACTATGCCAGTGTCACCCAAAGCTGTCTTGCCAACAAGCTAATAAGTCTACCACCTTTCTAAGCATCACCCATTGGAACCCGTAAAGGGCAAACACCATATCCCATAACTCCCTCGAAGTAGGACAGTGTAGTAAGAAATGATATACCATTACTCCATCTCTCTTGCAGAAATAACACCAACTCAACAATTTCCTATTCCTACAGTGGTCGCCCATCGTATTGAGAAAATTCAACGAGACTTTCAATGGGGGTCTGGGCGATGAATTTAAATTTCACTTGGTGAGATGGGGATAAAATCTGTGCACTGTTTCATAGTGACAAATCAGTTTGTAAAGGCTATATAGAAAAATTACTAGAATCCCTAACATCATTCCTTTCAAAATATGAATCTGACCCAATTGTCACAATCCCCAAGCAATGACATAGAACATCCTAAACACACAATTCTTTAGTTTATTGGTAACTTACACAAGCACCCATTGGCGATAACATCATAAACCACCATGTCTAAAAAATTAAGACTTTGGAGATACCCAAATTTATATAAATCATGAAATGGCAGATCTTTAACAATAAAACAATAAAACCCACATGGAAACAAAGTCTTAATAGTCGAATTCCAAATTATTGAAGTGAAAACCCAGAATCAGCAGCTAGGAAAGACAAGAAGAAGAAGAACATGGGTATTATGTTAATTGCATTATGGGATGTCCCATGGCTTGGGCTCGGGGACAGCAACGACCATACCTTGGAGGTCGTGAGTGAGAACAACCTGACAACCAAGACGAGAGTGCTTGTTGAGAACACGTGCACGCGAGTTTCGCTTCAAAACGTACTCTTCATCGTAGGAGCGAGGTGGGAGCCTCTCAAGCCATTCCTGAGCGATGCTGACCTCGCACTCGGAGGAGCAAGCGTCGATATCTTCGAGCCTGTGGGAGGCAGGGTCGATGAGGCCGCTGTTGGTCAAGGCTTTCAGAAGAGTCTGCCCAGTTAGACCCAACACCTCGCGCTTCTGGCCATCTGGGTCCACTGCAGAGAGCTTCACGATGCGGTCTGACACTTTTGAGGAGAAAGCGGAGGTGCGTGAGATTACCGATTTAGAGTGATGGATTTGGGAGGAGACTCTTTGAAGGCTTGATCTCATCATCGTCATTGCCATTGTTTTTGTTTGTTAGGGGAGAAAGGAGAAAGGAGAAATGAGAAATGAGGTTGACCTTCTTTTCTCCTCGACTTTGTGTGTTTTTATTTTCTTTACAATAAATTTTAGCTAAATTATATATTAGAGCATTCCCAACAGACTGCTTAAAATTTAAGCTAAAATTTGACTTAAGACCCTACTTTTTCTATTTTAACTTACCATTTTTCAAAACACTCTCATCCGATATTCTATTTTTAACTCTATTTTATTAAAATATTATTTTTACTTTTTTAATAACTTATATTTCTCTTCTCTCTCTTCCTTTCACCTCTCTCTCTCTTCTCCAAATGCCAAAGCTTGCCGTTGTGGCTGTGGGCGTGGGTTTGTAATTTCGGTGCCAACGGACGAAGGTGGACGCCGACGGACGGCTTAGCCACGAGGTGGAGGACACCTCTCTGTCTCCAGCGATCCGGTCACGTCTCCAGCTCTCCAGCGATCCGGTCAAACCTCCACCGATTCGGTCAAATCTCCACCGATCCAGTCAAATCTCCAACGATCCGGTCACGTCTCCACCGATCCTGTCAAATCTCCACCGATCCGGTCACATCTCCACCGATCCACCGATCCGGTCATAGCCACAGGAGAGAGGAGCAGAACAGAGAAAGAAAAAAGGAAGAAAGAAAAAAGGAAGAGAGAGAAGAGCAGAACAGAAGAGAAAATAATAAAAAAATAAAGTAGCAAATGAACAGTGCAAGGCATAAATGCCCTGCAACTGTAGCAAAAACTCATTTTGCCTTGGCTGGGGCTCGTCCGTTGGGAGCCCTTTTTTGGGCTTGTGAGCTAAATTTGGGTTTATTTTAGCTTTTAGCATGTCCATTGGGAATGCTCTTACACCTCTTTTAATTTTATTATATTTTATTTCAATCCTCTAACTTTAAAATGTTTTTAATTTAGTAGTTATTCCATATAATTTCGTCCAATCTTGTTATTAGTTTTAGTTTTTTCATGTTGTTTTGGGGGACTTAATGATGCGAGTTGAACAAAAATATTATATTGGGATCCAATAAAAGTTAAAAATTTTAAATGAAAAAGAAAAGAAAAAAAAAAAAAAAAATAGAGAACGGAATTCAAAACTAATCAAAGTTAGAGAGTAATTTGTAATTTAACCTAATAAATTAAAGGGAATGTCGTATTTTTTTCACCCCAATTTTTGTAAAAATTACTTAATTAAGGCTAAAAAAAATTCTAAATCTCATTTTCTTTTCTTTGTTTTTTTAAAACTCGAAAGCCTTAGGAATCACATAAAAATAATTCAGTTTTGTTGTTGTTCAACAAATTTCTTGAATCAAAAGAAATAATTATGCGAGAAACACTCGTTGCCCACACTTTGACCAAGTTTTATTGATGGTCAACCGAGCTTAAAAAGACACAAGAACACCAAATTCTATCTCATCACATTGAAAAACACATTCCACTAACATTTTTACCAAAGTTGATCGAGTTTGACCACGATTGACCAAAGTTTGACAAAAAATCCAACCTTCGACGAAACGAAGACCATATGAAATATAATAAAATTACATTTAAAGTGTCTGCTTATTGGTTCAGATCAGACTTAAAATGAGTAAGATATCTTGAAATCATTGAAAATGAGGCCAAACACTTGGCCATATTATATCATAGTGTCATTAAGTTTTACGACAGTTTAACCATTGTCAAACCGTAGTCAAATGATGTGGGATTGACACAAGGAGATGTCATCGAAAAGTTCTCAAGACAAGCTTCAATTTTGAGAGTTTATAGCACAAAAAGTTCGCACAAGCACAAAGAACTCACTAAAATACGAAAAGTGGAAATGTGGGCCAAAACTTGATTCTGGTGCCACATTCTCGTGATCATAACTTGCCAAATCCGAAACAAAAAGGTTCGAGGTTAGCATCTTTAGAAAAGTAGCTTTGCAAGCTTTCTGATAATACTTCGTTTATGCCGAATCAAGATTAGTAGGCTAAGAACCAAGTCCACAACAATGGAAACAAAATGGAAAACCAATAAATCGTTGCGCAACATCAACTTGTGTTTCACTTTGCACATAAAATGTGCCGCAGACCATGCATGAGTGATCCAAAAAGTTGGTACTTTAAAATCCTATGTGTATTTCTATCATGTTGGAACAAACAGTTTACTAGGTCGTCCTCGAATTGTCAGAAATTACTCATGCAAGATTGAAAAAAAAAAAAAAAAAAAATCAACTTTGAAAATTTCCTATTTGAACCACCCTACTTCTTGATTGAATAACTTTCTAACCATACCAAATGACACAAAGTTGATACCTTTAGAAAGTAGGTAGTTGCTTAAATTTGCTAAATCATATTAGGTTTGAGTTTGGATTTGGTTTGCTCGCAAAGATGCGGTCTTGTGGATGATTGGAGAGTGAATGTGGGAAAGAAATAAAGAATTTTCTCGACAATGATGCGTTTGTCATAATTATTTGACCAAACTTGGTTGCTTCAAAGTTATTTGGAAATGGATTTATTTTGAATCTCGAGTTTCATTGATTCACATGGAATTCGTCTCTTCAAAAGACGAGTTTCAAAAAAAGTTTCTTCTCAAATAACTTTGAAACAATGTTGTTTGACCAAATAATTTCCAAAAAAAAAATTATTTGGCAAAAATGGCCCGCAAAATGGATAGCATGAGGTGTTTTGCAAAAATGGACAATTAAAGTGAAAAAAATGACATTTTTAAAAGGTTATTTAAATATATATATATACACAAAACCGGATGTAAATGCGCTTAAGAGAGAGAAAAAAGAAATTCTAGACTTTTTTTTATGAATAAAACAGAACTTTATTGAAAATAAAAACAATAGAAACCTTTCACACTCAAACAAGTAGGAAGAGAACTAGAGTGATTATACAACAAAGCCCAAGACCCTATAACAAGAGTAGCAAAAATGACATACATCATGGCCTAAGGACCTGCAACAACAAGGGCGGGAGAAGATAAATACAGAAAAAGAAAAACAACAATAACAAAACCAATATAACCACGACAACACCACATAAACAACAAATCTTGGCAACAATCCGATAGTTGAGAAGAGCAACAGCAACTGGAGTTGTCCGGGGTGACAAAAAGCTTGAAGCCATGGTCCCATTTGAGCAACCAATAGAGAGGTCGAATCGGATTGTCCATAGCATTAGATGTCATGCGATTCTGAGTATTAGGGCTCTTCAAAGGGAAGAGCTTTACCAAATCTACCCCCAATGCAAGGTAGATGAGAAAAGCTCGGAATGAGAGGAGTCCCCAAACCGACAAAACATCTAAGGCCACTGGTGGTCTCACCGCCTACACGAAGGCCCAAGACTAGTCTTTAAGATAGAGAGAGAACATCAGAGCCTTGAGCCTCCCAAAAGCTCCGATGAGCAACAAAAAGACCCGCTCAAAAGGGGGGTGGAGAAGCGGTGGGAAGAGAAGGTGGAGGAGGAGGCTCGCGAGGGGGCGGTTAAGGGCCACACGACCCAGATCGGACCACCTCTAGTCTCGATCTCCCTCCCACAGAGGAGGGTGGGTTGCGCGGCCCCATTGGTGGAGCTATGGTGAGATCAAAGAAAAGATGAAGGGGAGGACTTACTTAAAAGAACCTCTACCTACAATATGTGTCAATAATAAGCACTAACACTAACAAAAAGTCTGCCACACTTTACCTATTTAAAGTTTGACTTTCTTTTTTTTCTTTTTTTTTGTTAATATAGGGAGTGCTTTAAAAGAGGCAAATTTATATCTGCAACAATAACATTTTTCTGTTAATGTAGAAAGAGTTTTGCTTTCTTATATTTATAATATAGAATCCAACTGCTTTAGAACTATGTAATCAAACAAAATGTTTACTCCCCTTTCTCACAATTCTTCTTTCTTACACTCACAAACATTTCTTATGAGATTGATTCTCCATTGGATTGCTAGAAATTATATTGTTGCAGTATGATGCACCCCAACTGTGAAATTGATGTTGTAATGGAATTCATGTCTGTAGATTGTATGTTTGAGTTCTTCCAATCAACATGGATTTTAGACAAATTCTGTAAAAGAAGACTGCACATGAACTTGTCCACTAATGAATAATGTTATTCACTCAATTTAATAATTATCTCATATATTAAATATATACATTCTTCTTCTCACAGTGTATGAACCTATAATCGTATGCTATGAGAGAGAAATACATCAATTAGATACATGAGATATTTTCCACCTACACAAAAGTTGTTCCACAAACCTCTGTTTATCCAAATTTTACCTTTATTCACCTTCTACACCATAATAACTACTATATTATATACAAGCACTGAACCAATAGTTGGCTAAGCTGGGCTACTTCATTTAAATTTAGCCGAGTTCAAATTAAGCCATTAGCCACCCTTAAGCCCTCCTAACTCAACTTTGAATACTCTCAAATAAAATATTTAAGATCTCTAACTTGAGATCCCAATAGACCCAGCCCATTAGTTAAGCCCCTTTAAAAAACAAGCCCAAATAACAATAGAAAAAATTAGCCCAAATAAAAAAATAAAGAAATAAAAAAAAAAAAAAAAAAAGGAAATTTTTGGTTTTTGTTTTTTTTTTTTCAACAAAATCTCTCTCACTTTAAAAAGCTATTACATTCATGTAATTTTCTCTCTTAGACTACCAATGTCTTGTATAATTTTAAGTTTTTTAATGACGACCTTAGAAAAAAAAAAATCTCTTGCAACAACCATTGGATTAGGTATACCTATTTTTTTTATTAAATAAAATTATCTCGTACTGTCAAGATTTACTTAATACCTCCATACCTCCAGTCTCCAATTCCCCAAAATAAACTTTTCAGCTGATTAAATAACATGTTGTTTTCGTCCTGTCCTATGTGTCTAAAAAATCTTTGGCATTTTGGGATTTGAACTCTCAAGTCTCAAGTACCAAGCAATAAACCTCACATGCACGAAAGGTATGAGATTCAAATGCAAAGCCAAAGACCAAAGGTAAGAACATATTTAACTTTTCAGTAGTTATCTGCCCATGCAGACATTCCCCCCCAAAAAAAATCTTCAAGAGTTAATATAAAAAGTAGTCATTCTGAGAAACACCCAACTACAAAGATTGTGTAAAACAAAGTATTACCAAGATGAAACGCCAACGCTTATGTTCTAGTTTGCCAGAATGTTTGGGTAGGCCAATTGGAGGCACCAGTTCTTCTTCTTCCACTAAACAATCCGTCATCAAGGGGGAGGTTGTAATCATCCGTGATGGGCA
The DNA here is from genome assembly GCA_907173295.1 of Fagus sylvatica. Taxonomy (NCBI): domain Eukaryota; kingdom Viridiplantae; phylum Streptophyta; class Magnoliopsida; order Fagales; family Fagaceae; genus Fagus; species Fagus sylvatica. Next base: position 2,711,748 of record OU015766.1, read on the forward strand.
ATCAGATCCTCAAAAATCAGTTTTCGTTCAGATCTTTAGTTGCACTGAAGACCTGCCAGGTAAGTTCATTTTAATCATTAGATCATGTTATCACAAATTAATTACTGAATTTTTTTTCTTTTAAAAATTTATGGAAAACAATGGGCTTCTTTTCTTTTTGTATCATAAAAAATAATCCTCAATTATTTCTGAGACAGAAATTGTCAATTTTATGAAATCAGTTATCATTCTTTATTTTGATGTAATAAAATTTTAAATGACGTAACATATATGTGAAAATGAAATCTAAACCATGAAATAAACCTTATTTATTTGAATAAGGCATGAGACACAATTTTGGCTACAACTTTCTACACAACTTGTTGAGCTGTTGTGTGGTGATTTGTAAAAAATAAAGGTAGTATCAATGGTGGACTCATATGATATTGATTGTTAACATTCACAACTTATCACTTTAATAAGTTATGAAAAAGTTGTGGAAAAGTTATGTCAATAGGTGGATTGTATTTATTTCCTTTAGAAGGGAGGAAGTAGATCTAAGTATGCTTTTAATTTGGTCTAATATAATTTACTGATCTATAATGGATTCACAAAAGGATCCCAAGAAATGTCTATGTTGCATAATAAAGCCATAAGGGAGCCCTAAAAATCAACTTCTCCAAGGCAAATACATATAGATTGTGATCCTACGGTTCAACATCAATTCTAACTCCATAAAAGTATTAATCACTCTAAAGTCTAAAGCTGCCTATTCAACCTCTATAAAAAGGATTATAAAAAGCAATTACTAGATGAATCAGATGAAGATTGTGATGCACAAGATTGACCCTTACTGAAATTTCTCTAAAATCCTCAAAGATCCATATGACGGATATGAATTCAGTTTTTTTTTTTTTTGCTAAAGAGGATATGCATTCAGTTAGTTGTTGCATAATCACAAATTTACTTTTGACAATAAACATTATTAATACCACTTTTGATTTTGCAAACATATGATGGATATACATTCAACAAGTATAATTTAGTGACGGACTTCATCCACGGTCTTATTATTTCTATGACTCAGCAAATTATATATATATATATATATATATATATATATATATATTTAAATTATTACTAAGATCCAGTGTGACAAATCTATTGTACATTTGTTACCGCCTCAATTTATAAAGTTTTTATAGAAAATTGATAATAGTTTTAGAATTTTCCTATATGTTTATGTGGGTTAACATTGATTTAATTGAAATTTGAAATCAAAACCGGACCATAACTGATTTGGGATACAATCCTTGACAACCAAGTTATGGATTTACGGTCCAAGATCATCTAATGCTGGAAAGGAAGAAGCTAAAACCACACGTAGAAAAGAAAAATGGAGAACATAAAAATTGATGTGGTTTATCTATTGTAGCTTACAGCTTACGTTTATAACACAATTCCCAAAGAGGTAACACATCTTTTTTTTTGCTAACTAAGAGGTAACACATCTTTCTCGTTCACTTGGACCCATGATTATGGGTGTTACATGAAATCAAATTACACAAAATCACATGCATATTAGTTTTTTTTTTTTTTTCCTAATTGATTTTACCTTAATTTCATGATTTACTCATAAAAATGGAAAGTCAACATTATTTCCAAATGGAAAATAGAATTAAAATGAGTCAAATTTTGGCCAGAGATCTATTCCTTCTACTTTTTTTTTTTTGGAAACTGAAGCATTATTCTTGCGTTTGATTTTATTTTTATTTTTATTTTTGCTCAAGGGATCGGATGAAGTGTAAAAGTAAACTCAATGTTCACATTGATAAAGTGCCATCTTATCATAGTTTCTTCCTAAAATACTTTACTTACAAATGACATCTGTTCCTTCAAAAAAAAAAAATTCCATACACATAGCTTTACTCTTTCGCATGATAGTAGAAGAGTAAAACTCAGTACTGATCTTTTCCTTCATTTGGATATGGCATCCTACAGGATCTGACGAAGGGAAGTTGAGTGAGCAGATATGCCTCAAACACGGAAAGAGCAACAGTTTTAATGGCATGAAAGCCACAACATATACAATGAAGCTCCAGGTTGAGCAAGAATTTGGACATCCAGGAGCTTTAGTAATAAAAAGCCAACATAAGCATAAATTCTTCCTTCACTCTGCAACTCTCCAAACTTTACATCAGACCATCCACTTCCACTGCAACTCTTGGATATACCCTTTCAAACAGACCAAAGCTAATCGAGTTTTTTTCTCAAATACAGTAAGTCATGGAACATATTTCATTTATCAGACTTCTTTATACTCTTAGAGTAACAAGTCATGGAACAAAACTTATATTGCCATTGTAGAGTTATCTTCCAAACCAAACACCAAGTGGTCTAAGATATTTGAGGCATGAAGAACTTAAAAGCTTGAGAGGCAATAAAACTGGAGAGAGGAAGGAATGGGATCGAATCTATGACTATGACTACTACAATGATCTGGGCAATCCTGATAAAGGTCGAGAAGATGTGAGGCCTGCCTTGGGTGGGACTAGATATCCATATCCTCGTAGGGGAAGAACAGGTCGTCCTCCTTGCAATGCAGGTATACACTATTTTCTCATAATTCTTTTCAATGGTAGTCCCAATGAAAATTATGTTGTACTAATCACAATTTGTCACCTTAACAAGTGAAATTTATTGTATAGGTAGCATTGTTGTTTTTCTTTCCTCCCTTATCAAGCAATAGGATAGGATTTTGAACCGTAGTGGCTACTATTTGTCATTAGACCAAAACAGCCCTGCCTATTGGAATGTTTAAGGTCAACCATGTCTGTAATCCAGGTATCCTAATTAAAGTTGGAGTGCAATGCAGAACTAATTTGTACAAGAATATATTAAGCCAAAAAAGAAAGAAAGAACAATAGGGTCTTGAATTCAGGTTGCACAATATTCTGGTGTCAACTCTAGACAAGATTTCAGATCTCCTTTTTTTTTCCTTCCTGTTTCACAATAATGAAAATACACCTATAATGCAAAAATCTGTTGCAACTTCTTCATGCTTACCCTGTAGATCCTTTAACCGAGAGCCGCCCAGAGAAAAACAACTTAGACATATATGTTCCTCCGGACGAGCGGTTCAGCCCAAAGAAACTATCTGAGTTCATATCAAAGTCAATCCAGGCTTCCGTACATTTGCTTATACCTGAAGCAAAATCATTGCTCAAACAAGATTCTAGTAGTTTTCATTCATTTGAAGAGACCAGAAGTATGTTTTCTAGCAATAAAAGCCGAGTGGAGGGATGGGTCGAAGAGGAATTGAAGAAAATGGTACCAGACAAGCTTTTCAAAGAAGTTATTCAAGCAAGCAAGAAAAACCCATTGAAATTTCCATTGCCTCAAATTATAGAAGGTGAATTACATAACTGTCACAATTTATATAAGCCAGCACAATTAATGAAACATCATTTTCATTAATTTTGTTTTCTATTTTCAGAAGACCAAATAGCATGGATGGATGATGAAGAGTTTGGGCGCCAAATGATTGCAGGAACCAATCCAGCACATATCCGGTGCTTGGAGGTACCTACTACCCTTAGGGACAAGGTTAAAGTTTGAGCAATTGTCAGCTCAGGTCATGACCTAGATCAGAACCACCAATGTCACTCCTACACTTACCTGCCCCACAAAAAATAATAAGGAAGAAGGAGTATAATTACTATGGTGTGAATTGCATACAAAAAAATTGAACTTGGAACTTGATTATTTACAAGATCATTTTAACGGTTAGAGAGCATGAAAGGAAGCAACCAGAAAATGGGAGTAGTGCAGCCAATGATTGAAACATGATAGAGGAAATTAGTTTGCACACAGTAGAAAAGAGAAATTGTGTCAAGTCACATCGGAATAGTAACATATATGAAATGAACCTAAATATGAAATAGAAATACTTAACTAGGAAATTCATTGCATGAAAAAGATCCATGTAAGAAGTTTTGAGAACAAATTTATCAATTAAAATTACTCTTATGAAACCATTTTCTTTGAAAATCTGATATATTTTTTCCATCAATTGAATTGAAGAAAGTATGATCTATTGAACTCTATTATAAAAAATTATAGTAGCCAAATGCGAACAAGGAATTTTAAAGAATAGACATATGTTATGAGCCAAAACTTAATCCATTCTCAAACTTTTTACTTGCAACTTAGAAATGATATCTAGGATTTTGAAAATAAAAAAGCTAAAATACTTCTAACAATCATTGTCAAAATACATATGCTAAAATAAAAGTCTACTTTCTTCCTTAGAAAGGTTCTCTACGTTACCAAAAAAATAAAAAATAAAAAATTAAAGTCTACTTTCTCTTGAGAAGGTCCAAAAAACCTTTAATAACACCCCTTATGTGTGATCACTTAAAAGGAGGTTAACTATTTGCTTCCATCTCCATTTTGTCCTCAAGCATGGTGCATGAACGAAGGAGTGAACTAGAGAATGCTGGCCCCAATTGAAATTGCTAGGATTTTGGTTTTAACTCATGGGGACCCCCATGTGCAAAGTGATAGATGAGGTGAAAATGTGCAATTGACTAACCAGGCTACTTTAAATATCTCTTAGGACCAGGATTTCAACTGAAATCACAATAACCAATAATGAACCACACAAATGATTTCCTGAAAGCAATTATATATCAATTATTAAAAAAAAAAAAAAAAAAAAAAGAGTCAAAATTTTCTCTAAAGTCCTAATGAAATTTTAAAAGTATTAGAAAAATCCCATCTTCTTATCATACGTGGAAAATCAAATTTACACAACTGTTTAGATTTAAATTTTATTGCTCTTCTTAATTTTAATATTTGCTAAAATAACTACCTATCAGGCTAGAAGTAATTCAACCTTACTCCTTGGCATTCATACCACTAATGGGTATTGCATTATATATACCCTAATTGTTTTGAAATGTTCTGTATGACTTTACGTTGCAGATATTTCCACCACAGAGCAAAAATGGAGTGAGCAGTTCAATAAAGGAGTCAGACATAAAGCACAACCTCGATGGCCTGAGTCTTATTGAGGTACCAATATACTTTTGCTCTCCTCTTCACCCCCATCCCCTGCACGGGACTATTCTGCCTGTCAAATTAATGGACCAACGGATAAACACAACCTAATTATGTTATGGATGAGGCAGCTATCTACTATTTCACAGAAAGCAATACCAATACCAAGGGTTCCTTTTCTTGGACTTACTAAAAGAAAATGAAGTAACATGCCAACCTTATTTTTAGAGCAGATAGACTGGTTGAAGCATTCATCCTTTCCTTTGAGGCAAAGCTTAAGTCTCAAAGAATAGGTCTGATGTCTCAAAAGCCTACTGAGTTGATTTCAAAGTAAAATTATAGCAGATAAAAGGGGAATTATTACTGAGTCAGAAATTCATGTCAATGTTTCAAGTAAATTTCCAGGCATCAACTTCATCCTTTTGGACTTCCAATGTGTCACAGGCATTAAACCAATGGAAGATATTCATCCTGGATCATCATGACTACCTGATACCATTTTTAAACAGAATAAACACAAAGGGTGTTTGTGCCTATGCATCTCGAACGCTACTGTTCTTAAGAAGTGATGACACGCTAAAGCCAATAGCAATAGAACTTAGCTTGCCTGGCTCCCCTAATGGCAACGAGATCAATAGGGTATTTCTTCCAGCAAGTAAGGGCACTGAAGCAGCATTGTGGCAACTTGCTAAAGCTCATGTTGCAGCTAATGACTCTGTTCATCATCAACTAATCAGCCATTGGTGAGTTTAATAATTCTGTTTACTCAAGGTACTCCATATTTTAGGGCACTACCTACTCATGATAACATTTCTCTTTTACAACAACAACCAAGCCTTAGTCTAAAGTTTTTGGGGTCGGCTATTATTAGTGTTAGGATAAATTACTTTGACACCCATGATGTTTAGTGAAACTAAACTCGGTACATCCTATTTTCAACAAATGACACTCCACTCCAAAATTTCCAAAATAATTGACACTCAGCTCCAAAATAATTTACACCCCACTCCATTTTTGGAGTGGAGTGTGAATTATTTTGAGAATTTTAGAGCGGAGTGTCATTTGCTAAAAATTGAGTGCAGCGAGTCTAGTTTCACCAAACATCGGAGGTGTCAGTTTAATTTATTCTTAATGTTACATATGTTTATTTAGGGTGCATTACTGTAAGTCATATATACCAGCAATAGTTCCTACTTTTATGCTTATCTATCTACCAAATGTGCAGTGATATTCACAGCTAATAGTTCATATATCTTTGATCCATCATTGCACCCTGGTGCCAAATTTTTCTAATAAGATATTTGTTAGCATAAAAATAGTGAGTAATTGCTATGTGATGCAATTTTTAGGTTACAGAACCATGCAGTAGTCGAACCCTTCATCATTGCCACCAGGAGGCAGTTAAGTGTGATGCATCCAATCCATTGTTTACTAGATCCTCATTTCAAAGACACCATGCATATAAATGCATTGGCTCGGGGTATCCTCATTAACTCTGGAGGAGTCCTTGAGAAAATATTGCTTTCCGGTGAAATCTCCATGGAGCTGTCTTCTGAGCTTTACAAGGAGTGGAAATTTAATGAGCAAGGCCTTCCCGCAGATCTACTCAAAAGGTATTTTATACAATTATATTGATTTTGCATGTGTGCGAGCTTAATTTGCTAGGCAATTTACAAGAACTGGAACACAGTACCAAAAAGTTCTGTTTGTGTTATTAGTGATATCTGTTTGTCAACTCGCTTTCTTGTCAACATTCTAGTAAGTCTAATTAATCTCTAGAGATCAAAGTCAGAGTATTTTTTCAACTTATGAATGTCATGGGCAAAAGCTACGAAGTTTTAGATTCAGAGTAACTTCTACACTATCATATTCTGATATCAGACCTTCATGGCAAAATTCCTCCAGAGATATGGCCATAGTAGACCCAAATCCAAATAACCCCACCGGAGTTAAGCTCGTCTTTGAGGACTATCCCTATGGAGCAGATGGACTTGAGATATGGACTGCCATCAAGACCTGGGTCACAGATTTTTGCTCAATCTTCTATAAAGATGATAATTCTGTGAAGTCTGACATAGAACTCCAAGCATGGTGGTCAGAAATAAGAAATGTGGGTCATGGTGATAAGCGCTCTGAGAGTTGGTGGTACAAAATGACAACTTTCTCAGACCTAACAGAGGCTTTGACAACTCTCATATGGATTGCATCTGCCCTCCATGCTTCAGTGAACTTTGGGCAACATGCATATGCTGGTTACCCTTTAAACCGTCCCACACTATGTCAAAAGTTTATTCCGGAGGAAGGAACTTTTGAATTTGCTGAGTTCCTCAAGGATCCAGACAAATACTATCTTCAAATGTTGCCTGGAAAATTTGAGATGACCCTTGGTGTAGCATTAGTAGAGGTGCTCTCTCAGCACACATCAGATGAAGTGTACTTGGGTCAGAGGCCATCAGAGTGGACAGACAATGAGGAGGTTAGGCATAAATTTGACAAGTTCAATGCTGAACTTCGAAAGATAGAGGGAAAAATCATGAAGAGGAATAGAGACCCCAGGCTTAAGAACAGATGCGGTCCTGCCAAGATTCCATACGAACTTTTATACCCTGATACATCCAGTGCTGGACCCAAAGAAGGCATCACAGGAAAGGGGATTCCTAACAGCATATCTATTTGACATGTTTTCAGATATTCTACCATATAGCTTCAACAAGCATTCCCTTGTAAATGATCCTTTCGTTTTTTATTTTAATAAGTAGGTTACCTTAATACCATGAACTTGCTTGGTTAAGCTAATGTATAATAGTTTACAATTTACTCAACTAATAGCTCATCCTATAAATGCTACAGAAGTGATAGTTCCACTTCCTGAAACAGAGTTGCCCCAGCTCTGCAGGTTTGCATGTCATACACCGATTCTCTCCCTCTCTTTCTTTTTGTCGCTTCCAATTGAATCATCACTTTTTCCATTAACCAGTTGGTTAGCTGCACACCTTTAGTCTTGATTTAACAGTATTCCAAAACTCACTATACAAGTTGAAGCCCTCCCTCACAACCATTGAGTTAAATAAATGTATTTGTTTTTTTATTTCTTTTTCTTTTTTGTGTGTTACGGGGGGGGGGGGGGGGGGGGAGGAAGGAGTTTCTGTGACTTTTCAATTTAGACCATACAAAGAGGCACTGCACTGTAAGAAACCTGCCTGTGCAGGACAATTTTGTTAAAGATAATAACTAAAGCTAAAATAGAAAGACAAGAAACAAGCATGATTAACGGAAATATGATGACTGAAAGAAACACAGAACACATGGAAACTGAGCATCAACCTGCAGGCATATATCACTTGTACCCAAGACACGAAAATGTACTAAGCTGCCGTGACGGAGTGACCATACAACAGCCCCAGAAAAACATGCTGATCTACCCATGAAATGAGCCAGTATGCTGATGTACAAATGTTCCAATGTTTAGCCTGATTGGCAAACATTTTATCAACAACATCGGCCTTGAACAGCAAAGGGTGCATGATCAATTGTCCCAGGATTTCCCAACACCATATCAGCAACTATTTCTGCAGTCCCCAGAGCCTGAAAATTGGACCAAAATAATGAATGGTTCATATGCTACTTTTACACATAAAGGGAACCGGCAATAAATTATGACATTTGCTAAATAGAGTTTAACTTGTAAGACACGATTAGCCACTTTAGTCAATACCCACCAACAATTTGGATAGACCTGCATGCATAGTGGGGCAATTTATTCCTGTGCAAGTCTTTTAAATTCCTTTAAATCTTTAGCAGAATAAGAGAGTATGAAATTACCAATGAAAGTCCTTCTCCTTCATGCCCAGTTGCAAGGAACACATTTGACATGCCAGGCACCGAGCCAATTACTGGCTTCCCATCGAACACTGGACAGTAATATATTATGTCATTTCAAATCCTCAAAACTCAACTATTTAAAATGCATTTTCTGTTTGACAAGGTTTTGAGGGATATTGGGACTCACTGTAAGGTCGCAACCCTATTCTCACTTTTCTGCTCTTACTAAGACATGAAAGGGGCCAATCTTGTAATTTTGGAAAAAACTCCCCAGCCCGCTTCCATATATGATTAATGATGGACTCATCCACTTCAGAGCTGAACCCTACAAATTGGCGGCTGCTTCCTGAAATTACAGAAATTGGATTCATAGTGAGTGCTGACACGTACAGATTTGTCCCAAAACATACAACAACAACCAAGCCTTACTCCCAGAAATTTTGGGGTCGGCTATTTGTCCCAAAGGATAATAGTGATAAATAATTCAGGGGGAAGGAAGGAAAAAAGGGGGGGGGGGGGGGGGGGGGGATTGGGGGGGGCATTGATGGCATTATACCAAGAACCAACAATAAATATTGCAGAGCCACATATTTCTGAAGAGGGAAAGCAGGAATGCTATATTTACATATGATACATACTTCCAGTTAAGGTTCCATTAAATGCATGTGGTAGCAACTTATCATAAAATCACCACCAGGCTCAATTACCCAGGTTATATGTAGTGTGTAAAAGCATCAATCTTAAAAGCTCACAACAAATGTGAAAACCTTTGTCCATTACAAAAATAAAGAACATGAGAAAAAGTTATAAAGAAATTAGGCCGAATTACATAATCATCTCCTGAGGTTTGAATCGTTTGCAAACTGACTCTTTGGGGTTTCAATTTTGCAATATAACCACCTGGGGTTTTCAAATTGTTGAAATTGACCCCTCTAGTTACATTTCCGTCAATTTTGCTAACAGAATTTGGTCGTGTGCGTTACAATAAAAAATTCATTATTATAAACCCCAGGTGCAATACATGTGACCAATTTTTGTTAGCAAAATTGACAAAAATGTAACTAGAGGGGTTAATTTCACCAATTTGAAAAACCCAAGTGGTTATATTACAAAATTGAAACCTCAAGAGATTAGTTTGCAAATAACCCAAACCCCCAGGGGTGATTATGTAATTTGGCCAAGAAATTAAGCAAAAATATGCAGGTAATGTTATTTGACTAAATTAGACTCATGAAACATTATGATTTTAACCTCAAATAAACTTTTGCTAAAGCTTTAGTAATGTGACTTCAGAATCAACAGTAACAGTAATGAAACTAAAACAAATTACAAAACAACGCCCAGGGCAAAAAAATTACAAAAGAACAAGGGTCCTTTGTAAATATAAGGGCAAATTGCACTTTTTCCCATTATCTATCGGGTCTATTTCAATATCTCCTTTATCTATAAAACTGAGCAATGCCCCCCTCTATCTATTAGAAATGTGCAACTTACCCCCAACCGTCTATTTTTCTATTAAACCTTAAGGGAACCTAGGGAAAACGTCTAAAATACCCCCATTTAACCTAACCCAATATATTTAGTGACCCAATTTAACCAGGTCCTTTAACTCGGATTCGATTAAACCCAACCACTCAGTCTAATCTAAATCCCTAACCCAAAACTCCAACCTTAACCAAATAACAATTGTAATTTTTTTTTGTTTTGATGATTCAAAAATTTACACCAAACCCAGAAATTTAAGTCTAACCCTTATAATTTCACTTTCCCATAGTTTCTCACCAACCAAACATATACAAGCCCCATTGCAAGACCCGACCGACTATTGCCTCTGCTCTCATGAAGGCCAACCATTGGAACCAGTGTTCGCTGGATTGATGGGTTTGGTGAAATCAATGATGGATTTTTTGTGGAGAGAGAGAGAGAGAGAGTCTTCACAGATTTAAAGATGTTGAAGCTGAGAGAGAGAGTGATGGTGTTGTACAACACGTAAAGGCCAAATTTAACTTCTATTTAATGGGACACTCAAAACAGTCACCTCCTACAACCACCAAAAGCATGATTTGATAGCTCTATTCTCAGCAATGTTATACGTGCTAATTGAGGAATATTGAAGATAAATTAGGATAGGATATTTGAACATTGTTTGGAGGTTGTAGCTGTTTCTGGTAGCACCATTAACATTTGTAACAATTTGTTTGTTTCTGGGTTTGGTGAAAAAATTTTCATTTTAAAAAAAAATATATTTTTACAGTTGCTATTTGGTTAAGGTTGGAGTTTTGGGTTATGGATTTAGTTAGACCGGGCTGTTTGGTTTAAGGTTGGAGTTTTGGGTTAGGGATTTAGTTTAGACTGGGTTGTTTGGTTTAATTGAATCTGGGTTAAAAGACCTAGTTAAATTGGGTCACTAAATGGGTTGAGTTGGGTTAAAATGAGTTATTTTAGACATTTCCCCTTTGTTCCGTTAGGATTTAACAGAAAAATAGACGGTTGGGGGTAAGTTGCACATTTCCAATAGATAGAAGGGGACATTGCTCGTTTTTATAGATTAAGGGGGAGATTGAAACAGACCCCATAGATAATGGGGGAAAAGTGCAATTTGCCCTAAATATAAAATGTGCTCTAACTCAGATGGCACCTTCTCCCCTTGTAAAATCAAGGTTGAGAGGAGATCAGGGGTACAAACTCCACTGAGTCCATGTGTAACTTACCAATGAAAAAAATATTGGAGAGCAAAAGCAACATAATATAGCATTAATGCTAGCATTGGACATGCGGAATAATTGCAACTGATTAGAAAAGGAACCATTTAAGAAAGATTTAAAATCATATATATAAAGTAAAAGTTCACTGTCTACCATATAATTGGTGAAAGATAAGAGATAGTATGGGAGAATAGAGAGCAAAGGTATTACCAAGAACAAGGTTTCCCATAGCGTCCAAAGTGGCTGTCATCGAAACAGACAATGCTTGCCCATGATCATAAGGTTCTGAAGCCGAAGTGGTGGAAAGCTGAGTTGGAGTTTGATGATCAACATAACCCACTTCCATTAGACCATGATTCAGTTGAAGAGGCTTGAAATTCTCAAGCACAAGGAGGTGACCCTATCATGCAGATCAAAGGAAAGGTGGTTCACAAATAAAATATAGGATTTTAATGTAACTCATGTATAAGACCAAAACGCATAAAAAGAACATCAAGGAAATAGAATCATCACTCCAACAATGAAATAGAATCATTACTAAGATCACCTTGTTAAATTTAAATGGTATTTTCCTCCGATACAAGGACTTGGATACACATGCCAAGCGTGCATGTATTCTTATCACAATACACATGTATTCTTATATTCATGTTTGCTACGGGTTTAATTCATCTAATTTCATGATCTTAGGAGATGAAAAAAACCCTCTTTGATATACCTTCACTTATTGCTTCTACTGTAAAGCTCAGATGATGGCATACATGTAAGATACTTCACATTAGATATTTTAAAGTAACAGAATGCATCATAGAATTACTGTAGAGAAATTTTTCTTAACTAGGAATGACATAACCATACCCATGTCATTTCAAACATAGTACTCCATATGTTTTGGGTCCAAGTAAGTTGGCTTCTATCTTATCACGATATTTTAGCAGAGAACATACAAAAAGCATGAGATGAAAAAACTTTTGCGCTTGTTTTTGAGACAAAGAACTTAGATGCATGTTTTAAAACCAAGTTTTGTCAAATTCATACATAAATAAGTGGGAAAGTCACTTTGGCCCCTATAGTCTTTCCAAACAACATTGTGGTTCAAAAAGTGTCACTGCCTGTCATGGAACTTGAGTTCAAAATTAGTCCCAAGCAAGGAATGGTGATATGGAATGTGCATATGATACGATACTAGCAAAGGGGGAGCTAGTAGGACTTGTTCGTGGACTAGGAAAAGAGATCTCAAAGCCCACAAAGAGGCAATAACTCACACGTGAGGAGGAGATTGTTGGGTATACATGTGAGTGGAAGTTCCACATGGAGAAAAAGTAAAGGAATTGAGGAATTAATTAATTTTTTTTTTATAGGTAAGATAAATTTTATTAGATATGAAAAGCTCCTATATGTTCACAAAGGATGCACAATGAGGAGATAATAATTACATCAAAGAGGGAGAAACAGAATGAGAACATAAGGAAACTACAAAAACAGTGACTAGAGTGGTACTCATTAAACCCCACACCCTAGCCCAATCAAACAAGGAGTTAACCAAAGCACCCTTTAGATGATCCATAGTAATAGCCGTATCCTCGAAAGTACAACTATTGTGCTCTGTCCACAGCGTTCACATCAAACACAAAGGCACTAAGTTCCAAACACGTGAATCATGTTTCCCAAACCAATTCCTCCACTCAAATAATAGGTCCATCACCCTCCTAGGCCTCCTCGACAGTACTCACTGAATCCCAAAAGATTGAAAAGTGAAGCTCCATAATTCAAACGAAGTATTGCAATGTAGTAAGAGATGATCCACTATCTGATCACTACATCGACACATACAAACACCAATTAGCCATAGAATACCCTCGGCACATCAAATTATCACAGGTGAGAATCCTTCCCCAGGTTGTTGTCTAAACAAAGAATGAAACTCGTTGAGGAGCTTTAATACCCCAAATACATTTCCAAGGAAATTGTCCCCCATCCGCACCCTTCAACGCATGATAAAAAGAATTTGAGTGAAAAAACCCCATTTTTACAAAGCTTCCATCGCATCATATCTAGCTCCGAACACGAAGGAGTGTGAGAACCAAGCAACTGAAAGAATGATGCAACCATCTCCACCTCTCAATCATTGAGGAATAAATATAACATAACTACGCCCAAACCCATTGGCTTAAGCTATTGGATTAAGTGCTATATGTTATATTAATACCCCAATTGGAGTCTCCCTCGGGTATTATCTCCCCAATAGTATTATACACTTAAAACAGTTTTTAATTTGTGTTTTTATTTTACAAGTTATGGTTAGTTTGTTACCATTGGTAGAATTGTAATTGATGCAACTCATGCAAATTAAGGCATTTTGGTAATCAAGTTTAGTCTAGAGATTTCTAGGACATTCTAGGTGTCTTGGGTTTATTTCCTTTGAATCCAAGTTAGTCTTTTATTACCTTATTAGATTTTTAGTTTAGTAGCCAAATCAGAAATACTAATATGTTATTACAAGAAAGAGTCCTTAAATATTTGTAATTACCTTATTTATTTTCAAACTCTAGTTCATTCTACAAATCCTAACCCTTCTAAAATCTTAAGCCCTAAATCCACAAATTCTCCTAACACATCACAAGCACATATAAATGGATTTCTCTAACATGTCCTACATCAAGTTCTCCATATGCAACATTAAGATAAGTTTTCTTTAAGTAAAAAATCCCCTGGTTATCATATATCCCTTCGCTAATTTTAGCTATTTTCTTGGAATTCCTTGATATTTTAAAATACATTAAGATAAGTTCACCAAGTGCAGTAACAATACATATATGGTAGAAAAAATAAAAGAATCTTAAGGTATGCAAGAATAAGTGAGTTCACATTGTCGACTTACCTTCCGAGGCTTTACAGGGACATCCAACAGAATATCTGAGTCTCTAAGCAGGTCATGCATCAAAGATCCACTCCAACTACCAGCTGCGACTACAATTGCCTTACTGTACAAGGTATTTTTGGAGGTCTGAACACCTACAACTTCAGAACTGCTTCCAGATCTGAGTAAGTAAGAATTATAATAGTTAGCCTGTCAACCAATATCACCTCCATACCGCAATTTCCATTCCTGTCCAGTGGTTTCATGTTATAATGTAACTTATAGTGTAGCAGAAAAAGGATGACAACAAACCTTAATAGACATGTCACTGGGTCATTATAGAACTCTGCATATCTACCTTTCAATGCAAAATGTCTGTTAGCCTACATATTAACCATATTTACCTATCTCAATTATAGTCCATAAAAAGGGACCTATCTCAAAAAAAAAAAAAAAAAAAAGAATTCTTATTAGAAAAGTAAACATACCTTTTCAATGAATGCAGCAGTACATTGAGCATCCAACTGGAAGTCATCAGGTAGAAAGGCAGCGCCACTATCGTCCCCGACCATAAGTTCAGGCTCCTCTAAAAGCAAATCACTGCTGCATAAGCACTCCGCTCGTAACCCAGCTTCAGATAGCTTCTTCACCCTCCTTTTCAACATGTCCAGCTCTTCAGGGGTCCTACCAACCAACAAGCTTCCTGTAGATTTGAATACGATCATAAAATAGACAATAAACATATATATATATATATATATATATATATATATATATATATTATATATATATATATATATATATATATATATATATATATATATATTGCAGAGTTTGAATACCTGTCTTCTTCCAACCCAAGACTTGTAGAGGATCCAAGCCTTGATCACGTACACTTTGGGCCAACATCTGCCATAGTTTGTGGCTTCTCATTGCAAGCTCCCATTTCTCACTTCCGGGTGTTTTGGGTACCATCCATATATAACCCTGTCCTAAAACCACCTCAATTAGACTCCTCTCTCATCAATCAAATATTTCTTCACTTACAACCTTACCTGCGCCAGTAGCACCGGAACAAGGGACGGCCTTCTCCACCACTGCCACGGAAAGCTCCGACCCGATCAGCAACTGCCGGGCGATGGTCAACCCGATTATTCCAGCTCCGATTATTACGACATCGAAACTCTCACAACAAGATGCGGATATCGGGTGCGATCCAGACAAGGAAACGGATTCGGGTCGATTTCTTAATCTTGTCGTCTTGGTCGATACCAATTTGGAGCCCAAAAACAAGCTTCTGCTGCTACTAAACAGTCTTTTTGAATATGAGACGACGCCGTTTTCTCGAGAGATGGGATTTGGGTTTGGGCAGCAGAACGATGAGGCCGAAGCCATTTTTCTCACTCTTTTTTAGCTCGGAACTGAGTACTGGTGCAGTGTAGTGTATCGTCAAGTCAAGTTATATTTTGTTTGAACGATGGTGCCAAATTCCTGTTTCAATTTTTTGGACACCTTTTATTTTATTTATTTATTATTATTTTTTTTGTTTGGATTCTCGACCAGCCTGCGCGTACCTCTACTAAACTCAAATGGAATTATAATACTTTACTAGCAACATATACCGCAATAATCATAAGGCTTTATCTTGAGCAGGTGGTTCAGGGAAGACTCGAACATGTTTTATCTGTATTTTGTGAAGGGATTTTGCTTAATAATAAATTTTGTTAAAATATTTTGCAAAAAAAATATTATTTTTTTACATGAAAAAATAAAAAATATATATTATTTTAAAACTATTGAGCAATATAGCCTTTTTTGGAAGAGATGAGTTCCAACTTAAAGATACGATTTTCAACTAGAACTCATCAAATATAGAATCTAATTCTAGATCAACCCAGTCAACTTCGTTTGTTTCGTTGTAAAATATTTTTCATTGTAAAATGTTTTCAGATGAAAATGATTTCAAGGAAAATGATTTTAGAATGAGTTAAATGCATCAAAGCTTGATAAAATTGAGTTAGATGCATCAATTGAAGCAACAAAATGAATACTTTCAAATTCTTTGAGTTTATCTTAAAAAAGTTTTTTCTAACTTTTTTTTTTTTTTGGTAGATAATGATAATTTATTGAAAAGAAGACAAAAAAGAAACAGAAGGCGAACCAGGGGGAACCGGCCCATCTATGTTCTCAACAAGAGCCCAAGAAGGGACAAAGGAAATGGGATGAAGTCCCCAAGCCGAACAAAAAGAAACCCAACGGGCTAAGTTGTGAGCCAGTCCAATAAGGGATCTGGGACAAAAAAGAATTGTTACCCAAATATAAACCTAAGAGGGGGGTGATTTAGGTTGAGGTAAACTTTTTTTCTTTAAATGCGGAATTAAAAACTATTTTTAATTAGCAAATATTGATTAAACAAATTTAAGAACACAATTCAATTACAATATAGATATGATTGGAAATTAAGCACAAGTATATATAAGCAATTGAATAAGTAAGAGATAGAGATAGAGAAAATCAAACACGATGATTTTTTATCGAGGTTCGGCTTCCCCGCCTCAAAAGCACTTCTCGAGGATTCTCAAATCCACTATTTGACAATCTTCTTTCGGGTGAAGATCAAACAGTTACAAATCTTCCTTACACGGTGAAGAGTAACCACAATCTTGATTTATCAATCAAGAGTAACCACCGAGTGAAAAATCATTTTCACTCCTTAGAATTTATACCAAAACCTTAACAAAACACTCACAAGTTTCAACAAAGGATTTGTTGTACAAAATAAGGCTCTCTCAAAGAGTAGTAATACACAATATGCTCACTTTAATAGTATATCAAAGATTTGATCAATATGGCTCAAAAAGTATTTAGAAATATTTGATTTTCAATCAAGGATTTTGAATGATATGAAAATATAAACTTGAGAAAGGATAAATTAATGTAAAAAATGTTTTCTTTTCTTTCTCTATGGATTTCTCTTGTATATCCTGTGTTTAGAAACTCAGAAAGAGTAGTATTTATAGCTGAAATTGATTTCTTCCTATTATAGTGGCTAACTTGCTTTTCTTTTGAATTTAAAGCAATCTAGCCGTTATAATTTGACTTTTAAAATATAGTATTTTGAAAATTTATCTGTTTCAGAAAGCAATTTAGCTATTATAATTTGACTTTTAAAATATCTAATCGCTTGGATTGAATGTTCAAATTTGGACAGAAATTCTCGGATTGGATTTTTCAGTTGATTGGGCCAATTCAGTTGGCTGGACTTTGAATATAGAAACTATATTTTGAAAATATGTTAGTCCTATAAATATTATTTATAAAATGAATTTTGGACTAAAAAATCATTTTAAGTTGGTTTTAAAGTTGAGCCTTAAAGATCAAATCTTAATAAACTTTACAAAACCTAACTCTTACTTCTCATGTGTTTTGGAACATGATTCTTGAGCTTGATTCCTTTGACTTAAGTTTTGATGACTTGATCTTCAATGAATTTGTATTTATGTTGACTTTGCATTTGCTTGATACTTGATTGACCATGTCGATCCAATTTAAACAACTAGTCAACATTATGCTTTAAACATAAATCATTAGTTCACATGAAAATATCATTTATAAATAACTTTAAATCATTGTTATCATCAAAATTAATTAAATGTCCTTGGATTAATTAGCCAAATAAAAGGTATTGAAACCTTGAGACTAACAAGAATAATAGCACAATTAAAATTACATAACAAGGACCGAATATCATAAATAATGAGCTGGAAGTCCCAACCAACATTATGGTCCAAATCATTCAATGAGTCAATCACAATTTTGGCATCCCCTTCAAAATAGACATACTTGAGCCCTTGATGAATTGCCAACTAGACAGCAAGAAGAATTTCCTTTACTGGTGAATTTGAGATGGCTGACTCCGTGGAGATGGAAAGGACTGAACCTTGTGAGTCGCAATTGACCACAGAAAGGGAAGATCTCGAGTTAGACAAAGTTGCATCAAAATTAAATTTAGTCCAACCTGAGTGGGGTGGAGACCAATAGGAAGGCCGTGGGTTGGGGGATTTTGAGGCCCAAGCTTTGGAATGGGAGATGACAGATTTTTTTATCTTTGCAGCAAGTGAAAGTGGGGTGAGAGAGATTTTGTCAAAGATCAGTTTATTTCAATGCCACCATATGTGGTCACAAAGAATTGCCGCTAGAAGCACGAAATATTTTTCCTCATCCTTCTCAATTCCAAGGAGCTTTGCTGGTTCAATGATACACCAAATCCAATCCTGTGCTGATTTCCTGAGAGATGATGAGAGGTTGAGTGGCCACTTTGTTTGTCACCAAATGATTACTGCAAGAGAGAATTCAAAAAATAGGTGCACTGCTGATTCAGTTTGGGAGTTGCAGTGAAGGCAATTGATATCATCTAGGTGTATACGGCTACCGATGAATTCTTTACTGGGTAGTGATTCCCAAGCAATCTGCCACAATATCAATTTGAGCCTTTTATTAACTTTCAAGTTCCACCACAGCTTCTTCCATTTGGTTGGTTGTAAGGGTCCAGAGTCACTGATTCTAGAGTGTTGGTCAACTAAATAAGCCGATTTTGTGGTGAAGGCCCTATTCTTGTTTGGAACCCAAATAATGCGATCTTCAGTTGGGAGTGAGGGGATGTGTATTTTCCGAATGAGGTTGGTTGTTTGGGGTTCAAAGAGATTATGAAGGAGCTCATAGTTCCATTTTTTGGTTTCATGGATGATTAGATTTGCAACTTGATGAAATTATGGAGGGTGGTCGCTTGGTGGGATTGGTGGGGCGAAGTTTGGAAGTTGAGGATGGATCTCGCCAAATGTTAATTGATGATCTTGTACCTACTAGGTAACACAACCCTTTTTTTAGAAGAGGGATGGATTTGTGGATGCCCTTGTAGATGGGGGATGAGTTCCCTTTTAATGATGATGATTGGAATGGGTGGTGTTACCCAAATATCAACCTAAGAGGGGGGGTGATTTAGGTTGAGGCAAACTTTTTCGATTTAAATGCGGAATTAAAAACTATTTTCAATTAGCAAAAACAAATTTAAGAACACAATTCAATTGCAATAAGATATGATAGAAAATCAAACACAAGCATATATAAGCAATTGAATAAGTAAGAGATAGAGATAGAGAAAATCAAACACAGTGATTGTTATCGAGGTTCGGCTTCCCCGCCTACGTCCCCGCCTCAAGATCACTTCTCGAGGATTCCCAAATTCACTAATTTGACAATCTTCTTTCGGGTGAAGATCAAAACCGTTACAAATCTTCTTTACACGGTGAAGAGTAACCACCGAGTGAAAAATCCTTTTCACTCTTAGGATTTATACCAAGACCCACAAATCTTCCTTACAAGGTGAAGAGTAACCACCCAGTGAAAAATCCTTTTCACTACTTAGGATTTATACCAAAACCCTAACAAAAACACTCAATGGTTTCAACAAAGTATTTGTTGTACAAGATAAGGCTCTCTCAAAGAGTAATTGTACACAATATGCTCACTCTAATAGTATATCAAGGATTTGATCAATATGGCTCAAAAAGTGTTTAGAGAAATTTTCAATCAAGGATTTTGAATGATATGAAAATATAAGCTTGAGAAGGATGGATTGATGTATAAGATGTTATCTTTTCTATCTTTGATTTCTCTTGTATGCTTGATGTTTAGAAATGAAGAAAGGGTAGTATTTATAGCCATCATGTTGTCTTGCATTCTTCTTGATTTTCAATCAATCAATTTGCTTTCTTTGAAAACTTTTCTTCTTAAGATTTTTCAACCATAATTGATATGGTTGTCTTGCATGTGAATTTCAATCAATTAAGTTTGTCTTTGAAGACTTTAAGAGATTTTTCAATTGATATTGTTGTCTTATATTTGAATTTCAACCAATCAAGTTGTCTTTGAAGACTTTAAGAGATTTTTCAATTGATATGGTTGTCTTATATTTGAATTTCAACTAATCAAATTTGTCTTTGAAGAACTTTAAGAGATTTTTCAATTGATATGGTTGTCTTATATTTGAATTTCAACCAATCAAGTTGTCTTTGAAAACTTTAAGAGATTTTTCAATTGATATGGTTGTCTTAAAGAAAACTTTAAGAGATTTTTCAATTGATCTTAATAAACTTTACTTTAAAACCTAACTCTTACTTCTCATATGTCTCGGATCATTGTCTTTGAGCTTGATTTCTTTGTCTTGAGTCTTGATGACTTTGATCTTCAATGAATTTGCAACTTGTCAACTTTGCATTTGCTTGATATTTGAATTGGCCATCTTGGTCCAATTAAATCAATAGTCAAAATTAAGCTTTAAAACATAAATCATTAGTTCATATGAAAATATCATTAATGAACAACTTAAAATCATGGTTATCATCAAAACTACATGAATGTCCTTGGATTAATTAGCCAATTAATAATTATTGAAACCTTGAGGCTAACAATCTCCCCCTTTTTGATGATGACACATATGATATGATATTTTTATACGATTTATGATTTTGAAGCTTTTCTTGAAAAGCTCCCCCTAAAATAATGCATATCTTTATATTAGAGATTTTTAAATCTCCCCCTATCTTTATGCATAGATCAATTTTTTTTTTATTTAGGCATTATCAAGCAATCAATATATATGCGCATTTTTGCCAATTATTGCAAGATATGATAATTCACCAATACATTCAAAAAATGATATCATATTAGATAATTCATCTAATAGATAAAAAAAAAATCAATATATATGCGCATCATATGATAATTCACCAATACATTCAAAAAATGTCATATCTTTCTCCCCCTTGGCATCATCAAAAATAAATATTATATTCAATATCTCCAAACATCACTCAACATTTTAAACAACCAAAATTAAACAAAAAATATATTTCTCCCTTTTGGTTTCTAGAACCCCAACCAATATAACATATTTTTCTCTTATTTGGCATAAAGAAATAAAACAAATATATTCATATTTGTAAGATTCTTCATCCTAGTGGTTCGGATGGATTGAGGGTTCGGTTGAAGATGCTTCAGGAAAGGATATGATGTCCCTTGCCATATGCCTAAAATGCTGATGATTTAAGCAATCTGGAAAGGACATGGGATGAAGCCCATATATTATGTACTCTCTCTCTTCTGTCATACAAAGCTTCAGGTGTATCAACAGTTGTATGAACGGGATGATTCGGATGAGGAAGATATATTTGGAGTGTATGCTAAAGATCTTCCCATCAACCTGGTGTATGAGAGAGGTACTTCAACCGAGAAGCATGATCAATAATAATCTTGCTTCGTGGAAACTTGATCAATAATAATTTTGCTTCTATCTGAGAAGATCAAGTATTTGATTTTATGAATCTCTAAATGATGCTGCATCCTCTTAGAGTGTTATCTAAAGAATGAGAGAAAATATTATCGGAGAGGTGTGAGTATGTAGTGGAGAGGTGAAGCGAATTTATAGGACAGACGCGCTGTTTGAAAGAATGGTTCAGATTTTGCTACGTGTCATAAGTGTGAATGAATGGTTCAGATTTTGCTATGTGTCATAAGTGTGAATGAATGGTTCAGATTTTGCTACGTGTCGTAAGTGTGAATGAAGGGTTCAGATTTTGCTATGTGTCAGACTTATCCAATTACGCACGCCATAGACACCGATAAATCAGGAAGTTTGAAAAAAAATTTCTGCTTTTTCAGAAAACAGATCTTGTCGACGCATCGAGTTCTGAGTCAGTGATATTTCCGTATACGTTAAATCTCGAGATTTGAACGTTGAATTTTGAAGAAAAATCTCGGGAGTCGGGTGATAGGTACAGGCTGTTGTTCAAAAATCTGAGGTTTATTTAACACACACTAATTTTCGATGAACTTCATCATTTTCAAACTCTTAGCTTAATCTCTTATTAGATTTTCTAGAATGGCTTCCTCTTCTTCTCAAAACAAACCAGAAACAATTAATCTAAATGATACACCTAGTGTGATGCCAGAAGTCTGGCGTCCTTACTTCCTTTCAATTAATGGCCCTGTATCAGTAACTGATTCAGTGATATTGAATGGTGAGACTGCCACCGCAGTAGCTGCCGGTCTTTGTACTCCGGAGGATGCAAAGGTTTTAGCTGGGAGGACTGACCCACAAATAATAAATGAATCATTGGCACTCACGATTCAGTGTACTGCCACTGTTTCTAACATGGGACGTCGTCTTCATGTTAGGAATATGGAAGTGAAAGCGCTGCGTTCTCAAGTCACCATTTTACAAAGGTTGCTGAAGGAGAGTAAGAAGAAAGTAGGGGAGGTCAAGGAGGAGAACAAAAGGCTGAAGGCGCTCGTGGATTCTTATGCCGATGATTTGGTAATCCGGTCCACAGAGCAGAGCAAGACCACTAATAAGCTGCAGAAGCAGTACGAGAAGCTACTAGCTGAGGTGAAGGAATTGACTTCTCGCTCTATCCCTAAATAAATGTAGTGGGAAGTGTAGTGGTTTTTCCTTTTGTGGTGGCTTCTCCTTTGTGGCTTCTCCTTTGTGGCTTTCTTTTTAATAAAATCAAGTTTGTTTAAATGATGAGTTTTATTTCTTATTTTATGCATGAACATATACGCAAATATACATAGAACTGGGCATATAATTTAATGTTCAAACAATATAACTAGGAAGATATAAAATGAACAATTTTATGAACATGATATGCATAAAATCATTTTATATTCAATTCTTAAGGTATATATAGATTTAACACAGTTGATAATAAGTTTAAACTCATTTGATATCAACGTATCTAGCCATACCTATTTCACGTCGAATTGTGCAAAATCGTTCTTCAATGAGAGGTTTCGTGAGAATATCCGCCCATTGACTATCGGTGCTTACAAATTCAAGTTCAATGTCCCCTTTTTGCACATGATCTCTTATAAAATGGTATCTAATTTCAATGTGCTTTGTGCGAGAGTGTTGGATAGGATTTTTACTTAAACTTATGGCACTTGTGTTATCACACCTTATGGGAATATGATCAAAAAGAATTTTAAAATCCTCTAGTTGTTGTTTTATGTAGAGAGATTGAGCACAACAACTACCGGCCGCTACATATTCGGCTTCCGCCGTTGATAAGGCCACAGAATTTTGCTTTTTACTAAACCATGATACTAGTGAGTGTCCTAGAAAGTGACAAGTACCACTAGTGCTTTTGCGATCAATTTTGCAACCAGCAAAATCCGCATCCGTGTAGCTTATTAAGTCAAATGAATTTGACTTAGGGTACCATAATCCTAAATCAATGGTTCCAAGCAAATATCGAAATATTCGTTTGACTGCAATTAAGTGTGATTCTTTAGGACAAGATTGAAATCGGGCGCAAAGACATACACTAAACATTATATCGGGTCTACTTGCGGTTAAATAAAGTAAACTACCAATCATACCTCGATATAGCTTAACGTCCACCGGTTTACCTTTCTCATCTTTGTCAAGCTTTGTTGAAGGACTCATGGGAGTTCCATATGCTTTAGCATTTGTCAATCCAAATCTTTTTAGTAAGTCTATGACATATTTGGATTGATTTAAGAATATCCCATCTTCGGTTTGCTTTATTTGAAGTCCGAGAAAGAATTTTAGCTCACCCATCATACTCATTTCGAATTCATCCTGCATAGTCTTAGAGAATTCTTTGCACAAGTTTTCATTAGTAGAACCAAATATAATATCATCAACATAGATTTGCACAATAAGCATGTCTTTTCCATCAAACATTAGAAATAATGTTGTGTCAAGTTTTCCACGTGTAAAACCCTTTTCAATAAGGAAACCACTTAGTCGTTCATACCAAGCTCTTGGAGCTTGTTTTAAACCATATAAAGCTTTTGATAATTTAAAAACGTGGTTTGGAAATTCATGATTTTCAAATCCAGGAGGTTGTTCTACATAAACTTCTTCGGCAATAAAACCATTTAAAAAGGCACTTTTGACATCCATTTGAAATAATTTAAAATTTTTAAAACATGCAAAAGCAAGTAACATGCGTATAGCTTCTAATCTAGCAACTGGAGCATAAGTCTCTCCATAATCAATACCTTCCTCTTGATTATAACCTTGAGCGACTAACCTTGCTTTGTTCCTTACTATTATACCTTCTTCATCCTTTTTGTTTCGGAATACCCATTTTGTACCAATGACGGAGTGGTCCTTGGGTCTAGGTGCAAGAGTCCATACCTTGTTTCTTTCAAATTGGTTTAGCTCTTCTTGCATTGCCAAGATCCATGATTCATCTTCAATAGCTTCATTTATGTTCTTTGGTTCAATCTTGTGAGAGAAACGCCATGTTGTTGCAGATGTTCTTGAGCTTTGATCTTGTGCTTACTCCACGTTCAACTTTCACCAATGATCAATTCTTTAGGATGACTATGGACTACGTTCCAACTTTTTGGTAATTCTTCATTTTTGGTTGGAGGAAGCGCTTTTTCTTCATCTTTTGGTTCATCTACTTGATCTTTGACTTTTTCACTTAAATCAACTTGGTTAGATGAACTAGCTTTATTTTCAAGAGAAATTGGCTCATCATCACAATTATTTTTTATATGGAATGGATTAGTTTCATCAAAAACAACATGCATAGATTCATCAACAACCATAGTTCGTTTATTGAACACTCTATATGCTTTACTATTTGTAGAATAACCAAGGAATATACCTTCATCGGATTTAGCATCGAATTTACCAAGATTATCTCTATCATTCAATACAAAGCACTTACATCCAAAAACTTTGAAATATCCAATGTTAGGTTTTCGATTATTCCATAGTTCATAAGGAGTTTTATTTAAAGTGTTTCTAATGATGGTTCTATTTATAACATAGCAAGCGGTGTTAACAGCTTCAGCCCAAAAGTATTGAGGTAAATTATGTTCATTAAGCATAGTTCTAGACATTTCTTGAAGTGATCTATTTTTACGTTCTACTACTCCATTTTGTTGAGGAGTACGAGGTGCCGAGAAATTGTGTCCAAAACCATTTTGATCACAATATAGTTCAATATCTTGATTATCAAATTCTCTACCTCTATCACTTCTAACATTGTTAATTGTATAACCTTTTTCATTTTGAATTCTTCTACAATGTTTAACAAATGCTTTATGAGCTTCATTTTTATGAGCAAGAAATAATACCCATGTATAGCGAGAGTAATCATCAACAATTACAAATGCATACAATTTACCACTTAAGCTAGCGGTTCTAATAGGACCAAATAAATCCATATGCAAGAGTTCTAGAGGTCTTGAAGTAGAAATAACTTTCTTTTTCTTAAAAGATGATTTAGTTTGTTTACCTAGTTGACATGCATCACATATTTTATCTTTAACAAATTTAGTAACCGGCAAGCCTTTTACTAAATCAAGTTTAGACAATTTTGAGAGTAATTCCATATTGGCATGTCCTAATCTTCTATGCCACAACCAACTATTTTCATTTATGGCAGCAAGGCAAATTGATTCTTTTGAAGTCATATTATCAAAATCAATAGTGTAGACATTTTCATTTCTAAATGCCACAAATAAAACTTGATTATCAATTTCATTTACTATAATGCACATGATTGATTTAAATATTACATTATAGCCTTTATCACACAATTGGCTAATACTTAGCAAGTTATGTTTCAAACCATCAACCAAGAGAACATCTTCAATAACAAGAGAATGTGTTTTACCAATATTACCTATACCGATGATCTTTCCTTTTGAGTTATCACCGAATTTGACATTTCCTCCATCTTTTAGAGTAAGAGAAGTGAACTTGTTTTTGTCACCTGTCATATGCCTTGAACATCCACTGTCAAGAAACCACTTATCCTTGGTAGATTTGGATATCAAGCATACCTACAAAACAACTTCAAATAACCTTCTTTGGTACCCAAATTTTCTTGGGTCCACTAGGGTTAGCTTTTGGAGGAGTAGTTCCTTTGACTACCCAAATCATATTTTTCATGGGACATGTATGAATATTATGCCCTAATTTTCCACAATGTTTACATATGGGAGATTTCAAGAAGTTTTCATTAATGAAAAATTTTTGATAGTGTTTTTCTTTTATTTTCGGGTTATATCCAATACCCGCTTTGTCAAAAACACATCTTTGACTACCTAACAAATTATCCAAATTTTTCTTTCCATTTGTAAAGTTAGTCAAAATTTTGTTTAAGTTTTCAACTTTGAGTTTTAATTCTTTATTTTCATTTACTAAGAGATTTGAATCATAAGCTATTTGTGATGATGTTTCCACATCTTTTGCTTTCATTTTCTCAATGAAGCTTTGTGATTCAATTTTCAACTTAATTATTTCTTTTTCTAAAGATAGATTTTTATCATTTAAAGAAATAATTTGTTTTTCTAAAATTTCATTTTTGCTTTTGAAATCATCTAATTCGTTTGAAAGAGATGTGACTTTCTTTTTAAAAACTTTATTTTTCAAAACATTCTTCTCAAATTCTTCAACCAATTCTTCAAAAGCATTTTGTAATTCATCATAGCTATAAGATTCATCTTCTAAAGAATTAAGTTTAGAAGTTACCTCATCTTCATATGCCATTAAGCAAAAAGCTTCGGTAGAATCTTCTTCATCGTTGGATGTTTGAGGGCTAATGCTTGTACATTCATCTTTCTCTATTTGAGGCAATTTGTGATCATGAACAAGCATGCTCATCTTTGATTCTTGACTTGCTTCTTCATATGTAGCTTCAAGTCTTTCCCAAATTTCTTTAGCTGAATTACAACTTGAAATTTCATCAAATTCCTTTGAGTCAAACGCACAATATAAACAATTCATAGCTTTATAATTTAATTCAATGAGTTTGACATCATTTTCATCCCATTCAGTTTCTTGTTTGGGTATTTCTTGTTCTTCTACTATTTTAGTAGGAACATGAGGACCATTTACAATGATTTTCCATATGAGATAATCTTGACCTTTAATGTACGTAGTCATTCTAGTTTTCCAATAACTATAATCACTACTATTGAACAAGGGTGGTCTATTTGTAGATTGACCTTCAACCATTTGAGGTCTAAATGTGTTTGCCATGATCTTAACTCTAAGATTGTTAAATCTATATGTAGAGCCTTGGCTCTGATACCAATTGTTACCCAAATATCAACCTAAGAGGGGGGGTGATTTAGGTTGAGGCAAACTTTTTCGATTTAAATGCGGAATTAAAAACTATTTTCAATTAGCAAAAACAAATTTAAGAACACAATTCAATTGCAATAAGATATGATAGAAAATCAAACACAAGCATATATAAGCAATTGAATAAGTAAGAGATAGAGATAGAGAAAATCAAACACAGTGATTGTTATCGAGGTTCGGCTTCCCCGCCTACGTCCCCGCCTCAAGATCACTTCTCGAGGATTCCCAAATTCACTAATTTGACAATCTTCTTTCGGGTGAAGATCAAAACCGTTACAAATCTTCTTTACACGGTGAAGAGTAACCACCGAGTGAAAAATCCTTTTCACTCTTAGGATTTATACCAAGACCCACAAATCTTCCTTACAAGGTGAAGAGTAACCACCCAGTGAAAAATCCTTTTCACTACTTAGGATTTATACCAAAACCCTAACAAAAACACTCAATGGTTTCAACAAAGTATTTGTTGTACAAGATAAGGCTCTCTCAAAGAGTAATTGTACACAATATGCTCACTCTAATAGTATATCAAGGATTTGATCAATATGGCTCAAAAAGTGTTTAGAGAAATTTTCAATCAAGGATTTTGAATGATATGAAAATATAAGCTTGAGAAGGATGGATTGATGTATAAGATGTTATCTTTTCTATCTTTGATTTCTCTTGTATGCTTGATGTTTAGAAATGAAGAAAGGGTAGTATTTATAGCCATCATGTTGTCTTGCATTCTTCTTGATTTTCAATCAATCAATTTGCTTTCTTTGAAAACTTTTCTTCTTAAGATTTTTCAACCATAATTGATATGGTTGTCTTGCATGTGAATTTCAATCAATTAAGTTTGTCTTTGAAGACTTTAAGAGATTTTTCAATTGATATTGTTGTCTTATATTTGAATTTCAACCAATCAAGTTGTCTTTGAAGACTTTAAGAGATTTTTCAATTGATATGGTTGTCTTATATTTGAATTTCAACCAATCAATCAAATTTAAGTTTTTCTTTGGTTGTCTTAATTTGAATTTCAACCAATCAAGTTAAGAGATTTTTCAATTGATATGGTTGTCTTATATTTGAATTTCAACCAATCAAGTTGTCTTTGAAAACTTTAAGAGATTTTTCAATTGATATGGTTGTCTTAAAGATCAAATCTTAATAAACTTTACAAAACCTAACTCTTACTTCTCATATGTCTCGGATCATTGTCTTTGAGCATGATTTCTTTGTCTTGAGTCTTGATGACTTTGATCTTCAATGAATTTGCAACTTGTCAA
The DNA here is from genome assembly GCA_907173295.1 of Fagus sylvatica. Taxonomy (NCBI): domain Eukaryota; kingdom Viridiplantae; phylum Streptophyta; class Magnoliopsida; order Fagales; family Fagaceae; genus Fagus; species Fagus sylvatica. The sequence goes on from OU015766.1 coordinate 2,740,641, forward strand.
CTTTGTATTTGCTTGATATTTGAATTGACCATCTTGGTCCAATTAAATCAATAGTCAAAATTAAGCTTTAAAACATAAATCATTAGTTCATATGAAAATATCATTAATGAACAACTTAAAATCATGGTTATCATCAAAACTACATGAATGTCCTTGGATTAATTAGCCAATTAATAATTATTGAAACCTTAAGGCTAACAGGTGGCATCTAAGGTATTTGGTTTTGAGAAGGCAAACCCATGTCTTGTTTGCATTTGAGGCTACTGCCTAGCCCAATTTGGAAACTAAAGCTTTGTTTAACTCAAGGGATCTTCTAAAGCCAAGGCCACCTGATGATTTTGGTTTGCAGAGAAAGGTCCAGGCCTTGGGATAAAGATTTTTTTTTTTTTTTGGGTATCCATGAAGCCCCAAAAAAAGTCTCTGAATTTGGAATCAATTTTCTTGCAGATATTTTTTGGTATTTGGAAAGAAGACATCCAATAAGATGGGAAGGCAGAGAGGACTGGCCTAATCAGTGTTGCTCAAGCTGTTTGGGATAGAACTTTAGCTTTCTATCTGATGTCGGGTCAATTTTGATGAGGGATGGATAGCATAGTAGTGAAGAGGGTTGTCGAACCACAGAGAGATTGGAATTCAAGAGACTTTTAAAAGGGTAAAAATAAAGAAGATAATATTTTGAGGTTTGTAGAAAACTAATAATTAAAATTAAAAAAAATACAATGAGTAAAAATGCTTAGACTTTAGGTTTATCCACTTTATAAGAATACTATAAATTCAATTTTACCATGTCATAACTCAATTGATGGTTTCTCATCCCAAACCATCAATCGGAAGATTTGTAATAAAGACTTTATAAATAATTCTAATATAAATTTTCTAAAGATTGTCCATTGATTAAAGCATGAAATCAATAACTACACTAGAAAAATCATAAGACGACGATATACTCTCAAGCAATAACGCAACAAACAATAATATCTAATGTAATTAAAGTTTTGTATTTGATAAATCTAGGGTTCTTACATAGCTATAGGAAAAGCCTGACTGAACTTATGAAACGGTTCAAACCCTAAAAGTTTCAAATAAGAAAATAATATAATAGTTATAAACAATCAATAGAAGAAATTATAAACATTGAAACACATTCATGGCATTAAAAAAATAAATAGTATTTTACAAAGGGGAATCTCCCTTAGTCTAAGCTAAGGTTTTAGCCTTCCATGAAAAATACTAAACAAAAATCTAAAGAAAACATTGGGGGAGAGAGGCAAAGAGAGACTGAGAGAGAAGAGAGAAGAGAGAAGAGCGCTCTTAAATTTGACCTAATGAACCTTTAAATAGGTCTCGAAATTCTAATAAAACTAAAATTTTCGTAGGTTTAAAATCCCAGATTTTTAGGCTTTACTTGACCGCCACGTTTGACCTCTTATAAGTCCGAATTAGGAAATTCTCATTAGACACAAAATTGTAGCCCTTTGAATCAGCTTTCCAGCCCAACATGAATCACATCAATTCGATATTTGAGTTGAAAGTTACGGCCCAAATACGAAGACATATGCAAGCTGGAATCCTAGTACGAATTGGACTGCGATTTTTCTTTGATTCCTTATTTTATTTGGACTCCAATTGAATTGGACTGACCTTCTTTTGCTTCATTAAGACCTACAAATATAACAAACTAAGTTAACACTCTATGAGATCAATATAACTCACATAAATAGTAAATTTCATGCGATGCAATGAAATTAAAGAATTATATAACTTATTTGTAATTCAAAGTATCATGCATAATAATCCCATTAAATTCTCTCTAAAACATAGGTAAATAACTCATATTTCATGACTTATCACCATCCCGACACACATTGAGAGATTTTTTCGACAATAGCAGGGAATGGCGAGTCTTGTCCTTGCTTGATAGACAAGGGAAGACCCAAGTAGAGAGCCTTGGTGACTGAGATTCTAAGTCCCATGTGGGTGCAAAGCTGGGTTTTTGTGGCAAGGCTTGTGTTTTTGCTGAAGGAGATAGTAGATTTTCTTGGGTTGATGGAAAGACCAAACCAACTTTGGAATTGAGAGAGGCAAGATTTTATGGCTTCCAACCCTTCCATATTTAATCATCGAAGGGGCTTTGCCCTACACGATACCAATGTTACTCCAATAACATGCTCATTGTAGGTGTTTGTCATTTATAAACATTTTAATTTTTATAATGAATGATGAATGTGGATTATATTATTTTTCTTTCTTTAATTTGTTTTAGTAAGTTAGTTTTTATAGGATTGTGAGTCGTGAAGATTATTTTGTGGAGCAAGTTAATGAGGGAAACAAGTAAGGAAGCCACTTGAATAGACTTGGATGGAGAGGTTTGGAGGATTATAGTTCTAGCTTCCAATATAATATTGACTATAAAAATTTGAAAAATAAATAAACTCTTTTTTTTCCCAAAGCTATTTAAGCAGAACCAGATGGATCCTTAGTCTAACTGGATAGATAGCTCTAACTTCTTTACATTTCTTACACCATGATCAGAGATTCAAGGTGTTCGAAAGTAAATAATAGGGATTGAGGAGTGCCAAACGTCTTGTAATTCAACTGATATTAGCTAGTTCTCTTTATAAGGAGAATTGAGATTCAAATCCTCCTCTCTCAACTATTTAATTATCACAAAAAAAAAAGAAAAAAAGAAAAAAAAAAAAAAAAAGGTTGAATCGTGGGCCAAAAAGGGGCTATTTCCATCTCCAAAATCTTCTATCCTTCCTCATTGAATGACTTTTCTCCTCACTATCCTTTAACTCTTTCATTTCCTTTCAGATCTCTCCCAATCACAACATTTGGGGTAATAAATATTAGTTATGTTCTTTATTACCTTGGTCTTCAATTGAATGAAACATGTATACCTTCAATATCCTTGTGTAGATTAGGTCTCATATATTACCAAGGGAAACTTGCATTTTCCCCCTTTAGTTATTGAGTCTATCTCAATTCCTCCCTTTATCTATAAAACTGAATAATATCCCCCCCCCCTTTATGTATTGAAAATATGCAAATCGTCCTCCACCGTCTAGTTTTATGTTAAATCCAAACAAAAAGAACAAAATATTTTTATTGTATATTAATATGTAATGATAAATTTTGAATATTATGACTTTAAATTGATAAAATACATTAAACATATCGTTAATTTTGCTGGAATTTAATAAAAAATGTTTCGTTCTTTTTGCATGGATTTAACATAAAATTAGACGATAAGAGTTATTTGCATATTTTCAATACACAAAGGGGAATATTGCTCAATTTTATAGATAAAGAAGGGAATTGAGATAGACCCAATAGTTAATGGGGGTAAAGTGCAATTTCCCCTATTACTAACTATGATATTGACACATAATCAGGACATGGAAATATAAGAACAGGCAGCAGGCTCACCAAATAAAAAATATTACATGGAGAAATACGTAAAATGGCAACAAAATTTGGCTGACATAGCTTCATTTGGTGTGACCTAATCTCATATGAAACTGCTACTCACCAATCTTTACTTGCATTTACTTTCGTAAGTCACAACTGTGTGAAGCGTATACACCAGGACCTCACTTTGACAGTGCCTAAAGTTGATTTCAGAATTGAAAAGAACAATTCTGAAATATATTTTGTTAATGTCAATTTCTTGTTCGAGAAATGGAACGCCAGTAAGTTAACACAGCAACATCAATCTTTTGTCAATGTTAATTTCTTGTTCAAGAAATGGAACGCCACATCTCAAAGGTCATCAAAGTTAATAATAGAGTCACTACACCAGTAAACTTCCGACGGATTTGTTTCAGAATCACTTGGCCAGAGGCGATCGGGTTCTTCCAATGCTTTATCTAAGGATTTTGCCAAATCTGCCTCCAAAATACCCAACCTACAAACTTTCATGTAAGTTCCATAACAAGCTGCTCTTAGGCCTTCCGAGACCATCTCCCCTATAGGCCCAAATATCTCTTTGCTATTAATTACATCCAAAAAAGTTTCTGAATGACCAGGTTTCCAGAAAACAACAATGGCACAGCTCTTATCTACAAACCGAACATCAAATTCTTGAGAGAAAACATCATGTGACCCTTGGAGCAAGCTTTTCAGCATTCCAGCAGTCATCCCACGCTTAAATCCCCACAAGAAAACCAAATGCTCACAATTCACTTTTCTTGTATTGTTTGTCCAGACATTAATATCCCCATCAGTTGATTCTTGAGGGCTCAAGGAGCATGGATTTAAAATGCTTGCATACTTCTCAAGAGCCAGAACAGAATTTTTGTTATCAGATTGGATGGGGGCAATTTTCAGTATGGAACAGAGCTTTGCAAACAAATGAGAAATGCTTAGAACATTATGTCCATGAATCTTCCCTTCATTTACAATATCTGATAAACATAAAAATGGTAAACACAAGTTAGGTCTGCTTTGAAGTAAATGACCATGATGTGGTGACTGGCAATCTCATTAGCACGAGATTAAGGTTAAGTGATTCATAACTAGTAATTTTCCAAAAGAGAATTTCAATTGGGCATGTCACTTTATGTTTATTTTTTTTTTTATAGAAACTTATACTTTACCTTGGGGAGATTAAGAGCCAGTTTGGCCCCACAATTTCGCAAGGCAAAAGTGCATTTTTCTTTAAAATCGCAAAATGCTGTGTGTTTGGCATTGTGTTTTCAAGGGAATTGCGTTGTTAAAAACCCAAAAAAATCACGTTTTAAATTAGCACCATAGGGTAGCTTTTTCATTAACGCGCCTTTTATAACCCAAATCAAGTTTTCACACCATGATATCTTTAGCTTCTCAATATCTAAAATGCCCTCAAATATTCTAACTTATCATTGTTGTCTTCTCCCTCATGATACTGCTACTCATTCACCACTCCTCGTCATTTTCTGCCATGATCTTCCTCCGAACCTCAGGTAACCATCTATTGAACTTAAAAGAAAAAATAAATAAATAAAAGAAAGAAGAAGAAACAAACTGATTGTATCAAGTCTGGTCTTCACAGATTTGCAGCACAAAGAGAGATGCCAGGATGGCATTCTATACACAAAAATGGCTTTGAAATGGACCACCACTTGCAACTGAACTTACTCACTCTGTTTCGTAAAGATGCAAATGACATTCTAGAAATAAAAATGAAAACAGCATACCACAGTGAACGACATGATCCTGAAATGAGAGAATGCTAGATGGTTCCTAAGTTAGCAATCTGGAAGTCAATTGAATGACTAAAATATCCTTTGGATATTTGGTGAAATGGCAAGTGTGTTGTGGTGTGACATTGGGACTTGCAAGGGGTATTTTCTTTTCTAAAGTTTTGTATTTTTTTTTCTCTCATTTTAATGGTACAACAAATTCTGAAACTTTCCTTCAGTTATGTCCTTTTTGGTCATTTTCACCAGAAACAACTACTTTATATGAATGTTATCCAAACACTAACCTGATAGAAACAATAATTTTTTACAGGTTTTACCAAACGCATAATTGTGATTTTCAAAATTGTGTTTTTAAAACGCACATTTTAAAAACGCACTTTTTGAAACAGCTATCTCAAACTGACCCTAAGGTCAACTGGTTTATATATTTTTCCTCAGTATGTCAAGTGGTTTATAACTAGTAATGCCGAATGTGATAGTTGTGTTAGTGTGGAACTTTTGTTTATTAAATATTTATGAGGCATGGGAGCACTTGCCATGTAAGCATACTTGTATTGCTGTGCATGTGTATGGGTGTATGTACGTGTTTGCATTTTATGTCTTTTAACGAGAAAGAGAGACTGACCTTCATGTGGAATTTCCATATCAATGGGTGCAAAGAAATGATCTTTTAAGTAGGAAATAGCTGTAGGTATATTGGTAACTTTTCTCAAAGGGCCAATTTCCTTCATCAGTTGCCGAATATCAAGTACAAGTGGGAAAACCAAGCGCAAGGTGCACATGAACTCATCAAAATTAGGCGGTAAAGGAGCAAGGAACTTCGAATGAATAAATGTAAAATCTGCAAAAAAGCAACAAAATAGTGTAAGATGAAAAATTAAAGAGAGCAAGTTGTGGGTAAGAGTCTATAGTTATTGGAAATTATTTATATAGAGATACACCATTAAGGGAATTTTGGGAGACAACAGGTTTCTGTGAAGCAGAAATCAAGTCGATCACCTCTCGAAAGCCACGAACTTTCTTGTTTTGTTCCTCTTCAAGATTTTGAAGCTCCTTCTGTCAATTTAAGCCATAATTACATAGCTTAGAAGGACCTTGATCATGCATGTAATAACCAAAAATTTGATATTCACTTGCTACCTGAAATAAAACCTTGTCCTCTTTTGAACTTGTCAATATGACACGAACTACTTGGGTTGCTCCACCCTTTGCTGGTATTATTAAAGGAACAAGGTCATCAGAGAACTCTTCCAGCATCTGTGGCCAACCCAGAAAATTTAAGTCATTTTATACACAGCAAAAAATGGAAATTAAAATCCACTCTAATTATAGCAGCATCACGGGAGAGGAAACACCTGCATCACCTCAACCAAAGGATATAAACTTTATTAGATCAATCTACCTCTAGGAGAAGCTGCACTTGACGTTCAGTGCAAACATCTATATTCATGCATGGTCTTGTTCCATACTCTTCCGTCCCTAGGATAAGTTTTCTTAGGGATCTCACTAGAGCCTCTGCAAATTACAAGTAAACACCCCCAAAGAACAAATTTGATCAAGAGTTAGTAGATGCAGAAATAATCAAGTAGCAGCATTATCCTCCTTACCATCAGTTTTTGCACTTGAGTCTTTGCATGCATGTCTCCAATACTTAACGCGTGACTTAATCCTCTCAATGAATACTGAATCAGCAACAGTAGGGTTAGAAGAAGATTTCACAACATCTGGGATGGGTGTTGGATTCCCTATCCGAACTCTAGCTGCAGACTCTTGTGCCCTAGATAAGTATGATATACCTGTCACAATAAAAAAAAACTTGGTAGCAGATTTTAACATCATGAAAAGTACGTTCAAAAATATAAAATAAATTATGAAACATAAAATATTAAAATGTAAGGAAAATTTGCAAAAATAATATGATTTTAATAATAATTATTTAAATTGGTGGTGCTTTGAAGATATTTGGGAATTTAGCCTTTTTCTTATACTAGTGTTTTGGAAACACGATTTCTACACTTACGATTTCAGTCAGTTTATAGCAACTAAACAGAATTTTATAGAAATTGTGTTTCCAAAATATGGGTTTAAGAAAAAGGCTAGCTTCCCAGCATAAACTGCTTAGCCCGTTACGCTGGATTACCCAACAACTGGTTATGGCAGGTGGGGTTAGTTGCACGTAAGTTTTACTACCTAGAGACGAGTCCAAAGGACTCTTCTTTAGAAAGGTTCCCTACGCAGATTCCAAAATAACTTCAAAACAACACCAATTCAAATAATTATTATTAAATTTTTTTTTTTTTTTTTTGCAAACTTAGCTCTAAAATGTAAATAGCATACAAATTGTCTAAAGTGAATAGAAAACAAAATCTGAAGTAATCAAGAAAGTGGTTGGAATTGTAAATTGCATATATTGAGTTATTTTAGAGAAATGGAATGAATAATGAATGATAAGGCCTTAACATACCATCATATATGCAGGCATTAAAATCAAAACCTTGTTGAGCCATGGTTGTCAAATATGAGGTTTGACATGAAAAACTGTAAGATGGCATCCCTATCTTCAGCTCATCCCTAGGGAACAAATTAAAGTTATATCTGCAACCAAAGCCAAGAAATGCTGAATGTCCACAATTTGTGAATGTATGTCCACATAAAGAATAAAGAAAAGAGGTAGTGAGTGAGTACTGACGGGTGAACGAGGAGGGTATCCCTAGCAGTAATGGAGAAGGGGCAGACGGCGAACTGGAGAAGCTGGAAGCGTTCGGCGGAGTGCTTGGACTTGGAGTAAGCGGTGTCGGGGGTGTCGAAGGGGAGGGCACGGTGCCACGGGGAGGACACGGAGCCTGTCCTCTGTAAGGACACGGCGATGAAGTCGGACTCGGCGATGTGGGTCTTGATATCCGAGAGAGACTCAGCGAAGTTGGACTTGCTCACTTGTTTCACGCTTCTCCATTTGTTGTCGCTTTTTTGGCAGAGGAAGCGTCTCTGCAGCACTTGGGGTAGAGGCGCCATGCCTTCACTCTCTCTCCAAATTCTTCGACTTAACAGCCTGTTTGTTTATAAACCATTTTTATTAAGGTTAGGGAGGAGTCTCGGTGAGAAAAGAAAAAAACCGAAAAGGGAGAGAGAGAGAGATAAATCCTAGAGAGAGGCAAGGCTCGGCCTTGCCGAGTCAAAAACCTCCATTAATGGTGGCGGTGATGAGCGGCGCCGGTGAGAGTTTGGAGTGGCCATGGTGGCTCTAGGAGTTTCGGTGATAGGGAGAGATTAGAGAGTTTCTGTGAAAGAGAAAAAGAAACCGTGAGAGAGAAAAGAAGAGTGGCGGCTGGAGAAAAAAGAAAAAGAAAAGGAGAAAGAGATGGGTCGGGCTAGGTCAACCCGACCCGACCCGGTATTTAGTGAAACCCTACCCATGGGTCATAAACAAAAAATTTAACCCATTAAGCCCAATCCGAATGCTTAAAGCCCCATTCCCACACTTAACATTTAGGGTTTTTTAGCCCAATAACCCTTTTTTTTAAGTTATATAACCAAATAGGGTAGTTTCAAAGTTATATCAAAAGTTAGGGTAGTTTTGAAAATCGTCTTTGGAAGAGATGATTTTCTTGAATTTTTTATTATTATTTTTTTTTATTTTTACGCCTTTTAAATATATGTTTAAAAATTTAAAAAAAAAAAAAAATTGTAAAAATCGTCTCTCCTAGAGACGATTTTGGTCCTTTTTTAATTTTTGCACCTTTTTAACATATTTCATTTAAAAAAAATTAAAAAAAAAAATTGAAAATCGTCTCTTCCAAAGACGATTTTCTTGAATTTTTTTATTTTTATTTTAATTTTTACGCCATTTTAAATATCTATTTAAAAATTTAAAAAAAAAAAATTTGTGAAAATCGTCTCTTGTAGAGACGATTTTTGTGCTTTTTTAATTTTTACACTTTTTAACATATTTCATTTAAAATTTAAAAAAAAAAAATTTGAAAATCGTTTCTTCCAGAGACGATTTTCACAAATTTTTTTTATTTTTATGCCACTTTAAATATCTGTTTAAAAATTTAAAAAAAAAAAAAAAAATTTCAAAAATCGTCTCTTGTAGAGACGATTTTGGGCCTTTTTAATTTTTTTGCCTTTTGAACATATTTGATTTAAAAAAAATTGTGAAATCGTCTCTACAAGAGACGATTTTGGTGCTTTTTTATTTTATTTTATTTTTTATTTTTACATCTTTTTCCCAAACTTACTTTCCCAAGTTTTCTCAAGTCGTCTTTCACAAAGACACTTGGATTTGAAATTTTAGAATATCACCCGAACAAACTTTGTCTTTTGTCTCTCTCTCACTCTCTATCTCCTTAGCCTCGTCTCTCTCTTGCTCACTCCATCACAGACGGCGTCTCTCTCCGGCTCACTCTCCATCTCAGACCGCGTCTCTCTCTCGCTCACTCTCCATCTCAGGCCACTCTCCATCTCAGGCCGCTCCATCACCACTTTCACCGGTAAATTCCAAAACCCGAACCCCATTATTACTGGTACCGATTTAGGGTTTATAATTTTTATTTTGGGTCTTTTTAATTCAGTTGTTACTAAAGTTGGGGTTTATCTTTAATTCAGTTGCTCAATATCTTGTTGCTCTCCATGTTTTCTGTAGCTATTACTTAGTAAAACTGCAAAAGGCAGCAGAAGAAAAAAGAGAGTAAAAAGAAGAACAGTAGTCTACTCTTTAGTTTTTACCAAAGTTTAAACCATAAAGCACTTTTTACTTTTTAGTCCTTGCCATGTGCTGATCTGATGCCATATTGAGATAGGAACTTGTGCATTGTTTTTTTCTCCATAACTGTTGATTTTCGTGTGGTCTTGTAAACTTTTTTTTTTTTGGTTCTGTATACTTGCTGGCAACTTGAGATTTGATGCATTGACATAGGGACTTTGCATTTTTTTTTTCTCCATAACTGTTGATTTTCGTGTGGTCTTGTAAACTTTTTTTTTTTTTGGTTCTGTATACTTGCTGGCAGCTGTGATCCCAACTTTTGACCATATAATTTTTAGTCCACATTGCATAGTTTCCTCAGAAGCGTAGGGGCATATAATTAGTTTAGAAAATGAACTTTTGTTCCAAACAAGAAAAGAACATATAGATTTTCCTAAACTTAGGTGATGGCATGCTTTGTATAGAATATAACATGTCAGTAGACTTTGTTTTTTCTAACTTGGTTTTGGTTTTGTTTGTTATACAATTAATTAATTTATTAATTTGAAATATTTATAGTTAAAATGAGTACAGAAAAAAAAACTGAATTTTGCAACCTAAAATAAATATAAATTATGTCTAAAAATATTTAAAATATATCTAAAAATAAATAAATATATCTAAAAATTATGTCTAGAAATTTTTTAAATTTTTAATACCAACCCTTCACAAAGGCCTCCAACCAAATCACGAATCCTTCAAAGAAGCTAAATTATGAAAAATCTGTTGGAACTTGGAGTTCCAACCAAATTTAATATTTTTATTTTTTATTATATCTCTAAGTTGACACATATCGTTTTGGAGATACTCTTAAAACACAATTGTTCTCAAGGATTTAAGAGAAAATACCAATCTCAGTTAATCTTGTAGATAATTTCTGCAAACAGTAAATAGTAAATATTTTATTGGATATAAAAAGAAACAATTTCAATATATCCTTAAACATACATGAATCTCCTCTAGGATTTTGTACTGTCATAAACATGCTTGACTTGTCATATCATTGAGTCACGTGACAATTCTCAAGATAATCTGTGTTCTACAATTATGTCATTCCACCGTAATACGACTTCTCATACTAATGTAGGTTGGTTACCATCCAATATCAATTATGAATTACACTCCCGGTGATATCTTCAGAGCAATGGGACGTCATTGGGCAGGTGAAGATGAGTTCCGATATCCCATGGATCCGAACTTGCGAGATAGTGGACAAGTGTTAAATACAATGACGCAAGAATGGTCATTTATGGTAACTCAATCAGAAGACTTGTACAATCAAATGATTAGACATGGATTAGCGGTGCCTCATCGAGTTGCAACTAACATGCAAAGAGATAGTATACATAGACTTCGCATGGCATTAAATCGTATTCGAGAGGAGAATAACCGAATGTTGATACGTTTAAACCGCTACGGCTTACAAGTTCGAATTCGTGAATTACGCATGTATGGTGATTATCAAGAAGCACGAAACATGGAATGGTGTCTTTCCCAAAAAGAGAATCTTTCTGACGTGGATATGTCAGATGAAGAATGACAAAATATAATGCATATTTAATGACATTATGATAGTTCATGTAATATCATTTGTGAGTACTTGTAATGCAATTTGTATCACATATTTATAATTGAATTTTAAATAGTAGTACTTTGGATTGCCATTTATGATAGTTCATGTAATATTATTTGTGAGTACTTGTAATACAATTTGTATCACATATTTATAATTGAATTTTAAATAGTAGTTATACTTTGGTTTGCCATGAAGTAATCATCAATAACGTAAATAATGTACGATTACATAATATCACAATACATAAAACATACATCAAGGATAGCAATGCAATTTTGCAACTACCATTTTTAAACCTCAAATAAAAGACATACACGAATATTATAATATGTTAATGCATAAAATTACAAAGCATAAACAAATATTACAATGCATTAACATAATGAAGGCAAACACTAGAGTCTTTAAACCCCATCTTAGATGTACTTAACCATCAGATAAATACTCCTCGTAACTTAAGACATTGTTGCGCTCATTTGGAGTGAGTTCTCTTTGTGTGGCTGTAGCCATCTCTTCTGCAAGCTGTAGCATGTAATAACGACAACGACGTAGTAACATAAGATTGTTCTCCTTGCGAATTTGTTTCACTACTTTCTCATAGTTGACCACATTACTCCTTGGCATGGTTAGTGAAACACGATCAGGAAGAGGTGCTCCAAGTACTACAAGATCGGTGTATAATGTGTTGGATTCATTGTAGCGATATTCCCACTCACGCCTTAAACCTGCGTAATATTCTCTTCTGTCGGTATATTTCTCCCTTACATAGTTATCAGCAAAACGAGGTAAAATCCAATTGTTGCTTGCCATTGTAATTCCTGAATTTCTAGAGAAGTGAATGTGCAAAGAATGTGGAGGGTTAACATGCATTATATAAACGTGAGGAACAAACGTTTGATTTTAGTCATTTTAGTACACACCATTTCATCAAAGAATATACTTTTTTATTTTTATTTTTTCATGTTTTTTAATTATCGAGGAATATAGTTGAGCAAATTAGGCCATTTCATGTCTATTACAACTTTATTACCATATTACTCAAAAAAAATAAAAAAATTAACTGTAGAAAAGTGATAGTAAATATAAACAGAAATGAAAAAAACAACTTAAGAAAAGTTAGTATTCACCCTCTAACAAGGTAGTAATAAGAAAAAAAAATTAGAATAAGTAAACACTAAATAATGTATTAACTACATCTAAAATAATAGAAGTAAGTTGGAAGATCTAAGTTATTTACTTACATATTGATGATATCTCTTCGAATCAATGTAGTGTAAGCAAGATTTGATTGAATTGGTGAAAAAGAAATTGAGGGGTTGCTGCGAATGGAGGAGAGAAATGCAGAAAAAGGGTTGCTGCAAGAAATGCTGGAAGTACATTTGTTTGAGTTAAAAGTGCTGAAGGCACGGGATTTAAGAGAAAGTACTGAAATCATAGAGATGATTTCAAGCCATTTATTTTTTTTTTTGTAGAAAACCAGGGGCAGAAAACCATGGGCGCGTTTTAGAAGAAAAAATAAAATAAAATTTGTACTATGAAATCGTCTCTTCAAAAGACAAATTTAAAATCATGTTTTTTTTTTAACTCTTAAATATTAGCATAAAAAAAAAAAATGACTTTGAAAATCGTCTTTGGCAGAGACGATTTTACAATTTTTATTTTATCTTGAAGTCGTCTCTACCAAAGACGATTTTCAAAGTCAATTTTTTTTTTTTTTTTTTTTTACGCTCATATAAATAAGAGTTAAAAAAAAATTAAAACGCCCAAAATCGTCTTTGGCAGAGACGATTTTCAAATTTTTATTTTTTCTTGAAATCGTCTCTACCAAAGACGATTTTCAAAAGTCATTTTTTTTTTTTTTTTTTGCTCATATAAATAAGAGTTAAAAAAAATTAAAACTTTACCCAAAATCGTCTTTGGCAGAGACGATTTTCAAATTTTTATTTTTTCTTGAAATCGTCTCTACCAAAGACGATTTTCAAAAGTCTTTTTTTTTTTTTTTTTTTGCTCATATAAATAAGAGTTAAAAAAAATTAAAACTTTACCCAAAATCGTCTTTGGCAGAGACGATTTTCAAATTTTTATTTTTTCTTGAAATCGTCTCTACCAAAGACGATTTTAAAAGTTTTTTTTTTTTTTCTAATATAAACAAGAGTTAAAAAAAATAAAACTTTAAAAATCGTCTTTGGCAGAGACGATTTTTAAATTTTATTTTTTCTTTAAATCGTCTCTACCAAAGACGATTTTGAAAGTCATTTTCTTTTTATTTATTTTTTACGCTAATATAAATAAGAGTTTAAACAAAAATAAAACGATTTCGGAAGTCGTCTCTTCTAGAGACGATTTCACATTACAAATTTTTTTTTTTTTTTTTTTTCTTCTAAAACGCGCCCATGGTTTTCTGTCCCTGGTTTTCTAAAAGAAAAAATAAATGGCTTGAAATCGTCTCTTGAAGAAACGATTGCAGTACTTTCTCTAAAAACCCGTGCCTTCAGCACTTTTAACTCAAACAGATCTATTTTCAGCCTTTCTTGCAGCAACCCCTTTTCTACATTTCTCTCCTTTCATCCGCAGCAACCCCTCAACTTCTCCTTCACCTATTCAATCAAATCTTGCTCACACTACATATTCAAAGAGATAACATCAAGGTAAATAACTTAGATCTTTTAACTTACTTCTATTATTTTAGATGTAGTTAATACATTATTTAATCTTTACTTATTCTAATTTTTTTTTTCTTATTCTTGTTGTGGTCATTTTTAAACCTCATTTGTAAATATGACCAATGAAAAGAACAGTAAAAGTATTTTAACATTGGTGAGATGTTGTGAAATGGTTCAATAAATGAAAACAATTATGAAAGAAATCGCTATAGAAATTTTCTAAGAGATTGTATGTATATGATTATATTTACATCTTATATATATATATATATATATGAAGAGTCTGAAGAGTGTTGGGTACTCCAAATAAGAATAAATGGATATTACAAATTTACCTTTACCAAATGGCCTCCTAAGGTAACTAAGTTTTATATGTGAACAAGTCTGGTTGGGGCCCGTGGATGTCATCTCAACATGGGCTATGGGAACTGATGGTGTAGCGATAGAGCCAAATTCTGTACTTGGCTCAATGGGCGCAACACATTCTGACATATTGATGTCCATGGGATGACTAGAGGTGGCTGGAGTGGACTCAGGGGCAGCAGGATGAATAGGGGTGGCTGGAGTGGACTCAGGGGCAGCAGGATGATCCTCTAAATCAGTACCGACAGTCAAAGGGGGAGCAGTCCTGATACCATCTTCATCTGTTGTAAAAGGACACAATAGATAAATAAATGATAATCCAAGGATTATTTTATCATTTAGATTTTTAACAAGAACAAAAGATGTTTTAAAACAAACTTTGTTACCTCAGGCATGTCCCCCACCACGTGCTGCACCTCGGGCACGTCCACCACCACGCGATGCACCTCGACCACGTGGTGCACCTCGACAACGTCCACCAGGAAACGGGGAGCCATGTAGTGTGCCATCAACATCATTTGGTGGATTGACTGGGGCAGATGTAGAAGCATCATCCAATGTCGCAGGGGCTAATCTATTCAACGAATTCAAAATTTCAAGGCCCCGATGTAATCCACTTCCCGGGGTTTCAGATGGACACGTAGTGATATGGCTAACCAAAATATCAGCCTGTCACATAAAAAGTACATGTCAGTATACAACTTCATAATATTTATGGATAACTCTAAAGAAAATAGCGTAATACTCATTTTAGAAACCTTACCAACTCATCGTACTGGCTGCTGTCCTTACTGATACAACGTCGGGTAATCTGACGGTACCACCTCATATACGGATGACTATATGAAATGGGCTGCTCCAATAAGGGACGGGTCACAACAGTCTCAGCCTGTTTGTTCCACTTTTGAATATAATCATCCCATTCAATAGTCCAATCTGTGTCAGACTTCCCCCTCAGATTGACATCGTGTACCCGAGTTTCTGTATCAAAGGGCCCTGGAATGTCTTGTTCCATGCCAAACTGCCGAAGAACCCGATTGGGTAGATGCCACTCTATGAGATGACCACATACCAGGGGTGACTTTGTACGCCAAATATCTTTTCCAGCTTTGCAATACGCTGGAAGCCCATCTAAAATCTCTTTATATGGCTCCCAGATAATCTACAAAAGAAAAAATAAAAAAAAACAACAACAACACCAGCATTAGATGACGATAATTTTTCAAAAATCATGAATAATCCATCACACATTAATATTAGATGACGATAATTTTTCAGAAATCATGAACAACCCATCACACATTAACATTTTATTAAAAAGATCAAGATAAAGAAATAAAATAAACTACAAACGCTACCTGATTGGCAAGTATAGTGGAAAAAGAACGACGATAGGACTCGAGTACATGTGTTGGGACCTTTTCCTTGCATTTTATCCCTCGCCACCTATATACATGAACACAAAAACATTCTCATTAGTTATCATCAACACATGCAATTGTAAAATATTTTATATGAAAAATAACATATAAAGTTTTGTATGAAGTTTCTCTTTTCTGAAATTTTTGGCCAGTTTCTCTTTTCTAATTGACTATTAATATTAGATGCTTTTGATTTTTAATTCCATTGTCTTTCCAAAAGACGACTTTCATATAAATTTTTAAAAAAAATTTATATGAAAGTCGTCTTTTGTAAAGACATCTTTCATATATATCTTTTCCGATGAACCTGAGTTAATGCCTAGTTATTGTTCACCATCCAGGCCTAATTGGCTGAGCTCTGTGGACATAAGTTGATGCCCATTTGTCATCCTCCATCCGGTGAACCTGGGTTAATGCCCAGTTGTTGTTCGCCTTCAGGTCCATTAGGTAAATCGGTGGACATGGGTTAATGCCCATTTGTTGTCCCCCGTTGGGTGAATCTGGGTTGATGTCCAGTTGTTGTTCTCCGTTTGGTTCGTTAAGTGAGCCCGGTGGACATGGGTTGATGCCCATTTGTCGTCCTCCGTTTGGTGAACCTGGGTTGATGCCCAGTTGTTGTTCCCCAAGTGGCCCAACCTAACCAACCTAAGAATAAATTGTAAATAGTGCGGCTTTTTAGTAAAGAAGCGTCAAGGGGCATTTTACTCACTTATTTACTTTCTTTGTCTTCACTTTTGTTGTTGTGCTTTGCTTAGCCGACTCCTTCCTCTTTTTCTTTCATTTTCTGCAGCTGGGAGTGGTAATGAAGCTGTTGCAGAGGAAGAGAGAGAGCATCAAGCTGCAGCAGTGGAGTCTGCCATCAGGGGTCAGCCAGGTCTATTGTCTGCTGCCAGGTCTGCCACACTGGGATCATCTATCCTTACTGATATGGATGCCTTCTTTCGGGAGTTTGACTGAATGTCGGTCAGTTCTCGTCATGCTGAACATTTCTGGGTTTTTGATGATGCAAACGCTGACTTCGAAGGCTACCGAGTGCCACAAGGGAGAATTCGGCTCTTGAAAGCCTTATGGGAGAAGTATGGCAATTGTTCATCATATTTCAGGCTTGGTGTGCACGTGGGTAGCTCCATGTTGACTCTCCTGTGCTGTGTACTTGCCCAAATGGAGCACACTAGGCTTGAGGATGTTACTGAAGCCCATATCCTTGAGTGGAAGGCTGTGGTTCAAGAGACAACCAGAGAAGGTTTCAAGTTCAGCTTCATTCTTGATTATTTGAGGAGACTTGCCCACGATATGTTCAGCAGGAGAATCTTGGCTAAGTTGAGAGTAGTAGAAGCCCGAGCAGCTGCTTTGAGGGATGCTTTGAATATGGTAGCACCAAACCCGTGGGATTTGGCTTTTGCTAGGAGAATTTCTACAGATCCTGTTGTTGGATCAGCCCTTCATGACTTGCTAGCTTAAACATTCTATCTATTGCATTCTCTTTTTCTGCTTGCTACTCTCTTTTGGGATGTATTCCGTGTTTAGGCTCTAACTAAAAACTCAGTCTCATTTTTTTTTTTTTTTGTACATATTTGCTAAGTACATTAACTCATGACAATGAGACTTGACTTTGTCAACTTTTCTTGCTTGAATTGCATTATACAAAAAGATTGACATAGTACTTGAAATACAAAAGAAGAGTATATTTAACTCCTATTACTCTTGGCATGGCATAAAGTGCTCACAAGCTATTCCAAAAGAGAAATATACACAATGCATGTCTTGCTAAAATGTATCTTACGAGTAATAGTGTTTCAGTCATTTCCGTTAATAGGATCTGCAAGGATAGTTCCATCAGACTTAGACAGTCTATAGTAGCGACTCCCGTGTGCCTCTCGAATAATGTATGGTCCATCCCAATTAGGAGCGAACTTTGATGGAGATGGGAGGTTTCGCCTTACAAATTCTGCAGCTTTTAACACCATTTGTCCCTCCGCAAAGACTCGGACTCGAAGGGCTTTGCTGTAGACTCCAACCATTTTTTGGTAATTCCTTTGGCTTCTTGCTTTAGCTAATTCCCTTACCTCATCCAGCCCTTCTAGATCTGCCATCTGTGCTTCAGCACACATATTAGCATCTACCTCTAACTCGCTTCCTTGCATTACTCGTGGGCTAGGCACAACCAATTCAATAGGAGAAATAGTATCAGTACCTCAAACAAATGAAAAGGGTGTAAAACCTGTTGCTGTCTTAGGCGAACTTCGGTATGCCCATAAGACATCTACCATGTGGGCTTTATAGTAGTTTCCATAATCGAACCATTTTGCTCAAAATTCGCAATAGCATTCTGTTAGTAACTTCAGCTTGCCCATTTCCTTGAGGGTAATAAGGTGTGGAACGTCGGTGCTTAACTTGGTAGTGTTCTAGCACCTCTCGCACATCCTTATTTATGAATGGAGTGCCATTGTCGTTAATGAGCTTATATGGTATGCCAAAGCGAGTGATTATATGTTCTCGAATAAAATTGGCTACTGCAGCACCCGTTGATTTTCGAAGCGGGATGGCTTCTACCTATTTCGTAAAATATTCAGTAGCCACGAGAATCCAAATGTAGCCACCAGAAGCGGGATTGATGGGACCAATAAGATCTAGCCCCCAAGTGTGAAATGGCCATGGTATAGCCATGTTTTGGAGGTTAGTTGGGTGAGTGTGGATCAAATTGGCTTGGACTTGGCAAGTATGACATGTTTTCACAAAATCTGCCGCGTCCTTCTTCATCGTGAGCCAGTAATAACTAAGTGTAAGCAAACATTGATAAAGTCTCTTTTTTCCTTGATGCTCTCCGCACTCTCCTGCATGTGTTTCCCTTATGACCATTTGAGATTCCGGTAGACTAAGACATCTTAAGGGTTCTCCGTGAAAGCTTTTACGAAAGAGGGTTCCCTCTTCTACAAAATACCTCAAGGCCAGCCTTTTTAGGCGGTAAACATCCTTGGGGTTCGGTGGCAAAATTCCTTCAAGCAAGTATTCCAGGAATGGTGTGCGCCAATCAGTTGAGATAAAAGTTGCACATACCTCTTCGTTGCTATGATGGAATTGGCAAGTCAAACATTGACTCTGCAGGTCTGCTGCTTCTGCACTCATGCTTGGCCAGAAATGTCCCAGTCACTGAAGTCTGCGGTAGAGACTAATAGCTCCTCCGTCCCCACAAGTCTTCTCATGGACTTCAAGCAACTTTTCCTTTGCCTCTTCCATACTAATACATCATGCCAAAACTCCTCTAGGTAGTCTTCAATAAAGATCTCCGGATATCAAATGTAGTCCTTGATTTCTCTTAAGTCTGCCACGATAGCAGGAGACATGAGCTTGGCTTTGACCAGTGCTCGCCAGTCTTCTTGATCTGAGAATAGCTCTTCAAATTCCTTCTTTAATAATTCGGTGATAGGCTCTATCTTTTTACAAATAGTGACATCCATTTGTCCACCTTCGAAGGCTATTTGAGATCCCAAAATAGCTAAAGCATCCGCATATCGATTCTCATTCCTTTGGGCGTGCTCTATCTCGAAAGTGCTGAACTTTGCTTCCAATTTCTGCGCCAAGGCTCTATACTATGCCAAAGATGGTTCTTTAAGTGAAAATTCTCCTCGGGCTTGACAAACCACAAGGTTGGAGTCACCAACAACTCGCAAATGCTTGATTCCCATCTCATATGCTATTGCTAATCCGGCTAGGTAAGCCTCATACTCAGCTGCGTTGTTAGAACATAGGAAATCAAATTTGAAGGATTTCGTTATAGCTTCCCCATTGTCTTTGTAAAGAACAATGCCGGCTCCTTCTGATGTAGTAGTTAATGAACCATTAAACCTCAAGGTCCAAGTAGAATCTGCCAAACCTGTCAGAAACACTTCATTGATTTCCCCAGGTACTTCATCTAAAATGAATGAGCTGTCTTCCCCAGGAAATTAAGCTAAAAGATCTACAATGGCTTGGCTCTTGATGGCAGTTGGTGTCTCGGTGACGATTTCGTATTGTGACAGTTGCAAAAGCCATTGTGCCAGTCTGCTAGACAACACAGGCCGTTGTAGCAGACTTCTGATTGGATGAGACTTTGTCATTAACTGGACCTAGTGAGCTAGGAAATAGTGTCGGAGTCGTTGGGAAGCATAGATTAAAGCTAAATAAGATCGCTCAGCCCCCGAGTATCGACTTTCAGCATCCTTAAGAGCACAGCTAACATAGTAAATGGGTTGTTCAATCCCACTATCATCCTCTTGGGCTCTCAAAGCCCCAATCATTTGGCTATTCGAAGCTAAATAAAGTCGAAGAGGTTTCCCAAAAATAGGTGCACAAACGGTAGGGAGTTTAGTCATGATATCTTGTACCTTTTCGAAGTCTTGTTGGCATTCAGTAGACCAATGAAATGGAGCTCCCTTCTTCAAAAGTGGGGAAAAAACAGAAGTTACAGCAGCAAGGCCAGGAATGAACCTCTTTATGTATGACAGCTTTCTCAAGAAACTCTTCAGCTCTTTATGTGTGGTTGGTGGTTTCATAATGGTTATGGCAGATGCCCTTACTAGATCAACATCAATACCGCGTTGGTGCACTAAGAAACCCAAAAACTTGTCGGCTGAAACCCCAAATGCACATTTGAGAGGATTCATCTTGAGCTTGTATAGTCGACATCTCTCGAAAACTCTCTTCAAAATACCAAAGTGATCTTCCCTTGTCTTGGACTTTACCACAATATCATCAACATAATCTTCAATTTCACGATGCATCATGTCATGAAACATAGCCGTCATGGTTCTTTGATACGTGGCTCCAGCGTTCTTGAGACCAAATGGCATGACGATGTAGTAAAATTTTCCAATGGGCGTGCGGAACGCGGTTTTCTCGGCATCCTTTGGGGACATAAAAATTTGATTATAACCGCTAAAGCCATCCATAAAGGAGAACATTGCATGACCCGCAACTGAATCAATCAAAAGATCCATGTTGGGCAGTAAGAATTCATCCTTGGAACACGCCTTGTTGAGATTACAAAAATCTACACAACACCGGATTTGGCCATTTTTCTTCTTCACGGGGACTATATTGGACAGCCATCGTGGGTGTTGTATTGGCTTGATAAAACCAGCTGCGAGTAACTTTTTTACTTCTTGAGTGATTTGAGCTTTGACTTCTGGATGGAAGGTCCTCATAGGTTGTACTACTGGTCTAGTACCCGGTTCAACATTCAAAGAGTGGGCGACAAGTTCCGGGTCTATTCCGGGCATTTCATCGTATTGCCAAGCAAAAACATCTTAGTATTCTTTTAATAATTCTATCAAATGCATTCTTTCTTCTACTGATAATGATGCATTAATAGAAACAGGCCTATGTACATTGGGATCAGAACTTAGATTGATTACCTCGAGTTCTTCTTTTGTAGAAATCTTGGGATCTGCTACGGCAGCTTCCCTTGTGGCTGCATCTGTAGACTCTGGACCATTTGCTTCATTCACTGTGAGACATGAGGGCTGCAAGATCCCCTCTTCTAGTTCGGGGGCCTCTTGTTAGGGACAATTGGCCCCCGCGCACCTTCATAAGTGGTAAACAACGCGCCCATCCGGTAAATGGACGCGCACACATTGTGGTTGACTCTTACTGGTACTGGCTTCTTCCCTGCGCTTCCTTTTCAGTTCCAGCAGATTTCTCAAATCTGCCTCGGGAGCATCCTTTATTTCTTCCCATTTGGGCAATGGAATTCCAACAGGCTTAGCAAGTGATGCTTCTCCTGTAGGGGCAACTTCGTCATAAAGGGCTGCCTTAACAAAATGGGATTCGGATTGGTCGAAAGGCATAGGGTTGGCGGCTATTCAGATGGGCTTTCCGTTGAGCCTTCCTTTTACACATTGGTGGTACGTGGAGGATACCAGCTGATGTTTGTGCAACCAAAACCTTCCCAATAATATGTGGTAGGGAACCACGGATTCTACAACGTGGAACCGTGTCAAAGCCATAATAGGACCAACCTTTAGAACAAGTTGGATGTGCCCCTTAGTGTACTCTCCCATGCTGCCAAAGCCTTTTATCTCCAAAGGTGCTCCTTGGATCTTCTTTTAAGATATTTTTGCTGCTTGGATGGTACTTAAGGGAATGAGATTGATACAAGAGTCGGTGTCTACCAAAGCACGTCTCACTTGCACCTCATTGATTGTGGCTGGGAGGTAGAGAGAGTGTCGGTGATCTGGATACTGAACATCCATGTCCTCATCCGTAAATGTTATTGCATTGGTTGTTTCCAGAAAAGCTCGGCTGGCATGGGTTTCTGCTGTAAAGTAGTGAGCACTGGATTCTGCTGCTATGGCCATAATGGCCTCAGTAGCTGCTGTGAGAGCTTCTGGATTCAACCCCAGCTAGTTAAAGAGAGACTGAAACATGGGATTTCTCTGTAATGTCTTGATAGCTGCAGGCGTCATGGCAGTACTTGCAGCAGCAGGCTCATCCATATCCATATCACTAGCATTTCCATGAATGACCACCGAAACCACACCTTTATCTTTATGCTTGAGAAAAGGATCAGTATGTACCTTTTGTTGTGCTTGAGGGAGTTCTAAGGTTCCATCTTGAATCTTCACATGAAACTTCCTTCTAAGAGTCCAGCAATCTGCTGTGGAGTGATGAATGTACTGATGGAAGTGGCAAAACTTCTGGTTCTTCTTGTCTTCTTCGGTTGCTTTCTTTGGAGCTTCCGAGAACTTGATAATACCATCTGCTACCCATCTGTTAAGAATAGCTATCATCTCCTCTATGGTACAAGGAACCGGAGGTGGTGGTTCCTCAAAAGATCTCTCAGATGATTTCTTTCGCTTGTTGTTTACGGTGGACACCGTTAGAACTTGCAGTTGGCTCTTCTTCTCTTTAGGCTTTTCGACATGAGGTTTGACTGATAGTGCTGTCTTCCGAGCCTTTTGGAGAAGCTGCGTAAATCTTGAGATGTCGAGGTTCTCGAGGTGAGCTCGGAACTCTGGCAGCATATTGTCTATGCAAACGCCTACTAGCTCGCCTTCTTCGTAATTAGCATAGCAATCCAAACATATATCGCGAAAGCGATGTATGTAATGTAGTAAGTCTTCTCCACTTGCTTGTTTTGTAGTATGGAGGTTAACGAGGGTAATCTTCTCCTCTACTTGAAAGTATTTCCCACAAAATAACTCGACCATATCTTCCCACGTCTTTACAGACCCGGGAGGCAAAGTGGTGTACCATATATAAGCTCTATCATCAAGGGACTTGGAAAACTCACGCAGGAATAGATCGCCATTGCCGGCGTAAGCCCCCATTGAGTCTATGAACTTGCTAATGTGTACAAGAGCGCTCCCTTTACGGCCATCAAAGCGTGAGAAAGTTGGAACAACATATTTCTCGGGGTAAGGCTGGTTCAGCAACTCCATAGGGTAAGGAGCTTTCCTTACGAAGTGTCTTGGCTCCTTTGGATTCTTTTCTTTTTCTTGCTTCAACAAATCTGCTACATCATACATTGTTACAAAGATAGTCCACTTGTTGTGGGAACCTGAGTCTTGATGGCTTTTCTTGGTTCTCTCCTTCATTTTGAGGAAGCGTCTTTACACCAGCGTCTTTTTCTTTAAGCTGCTTGATAGCCTCTGCCAACTCACCTTGAGTCTGCTGCAGACCTTGTATAAGTTCCAACATCAGATTTGTTGGTAGTACCTCCCGGTTTGGATCACTCGGAGGTGGTTGTGGTGGGTCTTGTCCTTGTGTGTTGATTGCAGACTCAACTTGGGAATGCTCTGTATGAACTGAGACTTCTCTTCGACTTTCCCTTTGTCGGAGTTTAGGAGGCATGATTCTTGAGCTCTAGCTTTCTTCTTGGAAGTGCTAATCTCGACTCCCCAGTGGAGTCGCCAGAAATGTGAGGGGTGTTTTTGTGTTGGTGCCACGTGTCACGCCGAGGACGGTTATAACGTGGACTTGGGTCTTGAGAAGAGGGAGTCGAACCCAAAATTCAACCGAGGGCCCAAAATCTGGCCCAAGGGCTAATGGGGCATCTTCCAAAAATATTTGAGAGTCAAGACTACGAAGCCCAAATAGAATTGGACAAGGACCAAGAAGGCTTGTCAAGGTGATATTGCTAACAAAGGACCCAAAGAACAGTTATTGGGCTGGACCTTCCACTATTCCTCAACTGGATCAAGCTTGAAACATGATGACTTTAATAAAAGTGACTAGAACACGTGCTTTCCATGCTTTTGCTGACATCTGCCAGGAGGCAAGTGTTTAAAATAGTGAACTTGTTAAGAATAAAAAAGGAGTTGACTTGGTGGGAGAGAGTCAACCCCAATGAGACATGCATGAAGGTGAGAAGAGGGTGTATTTGGGCCTTTTCTAGAGTTAGACCAAAGGTGGAAAGGTGTTATGACATCATTAAGACTTTCTAAAATTCAGCCTAGACATCTGCTGCAGGAGCTTTCTGGGGAATAAGGAAGGCTAAGCAGTAGATTTCAATCTCCTTAGTTGGGGTTCTGTTTTTGGGCTAGATTTAGGGTTTGAAGATGACTTAAAGGCTCCTATTCTCTATGGTTTTCCTCTAGGGGATACTATAGAGATGGGGTAGTCGGTTCTTGGAGGAAAATCTCCTCCTTTTGGGTTGAGTTAATTGTGGTAATTTCTTGAATTGTTGGGATGTTGTTGTTCTGGTGGTGATGATCTTGGTAGTGGGTTGATTGTCTGATTAAGAATCCAATCAATCCTATTTATAGGAGTGATTAGGGTAGTCTAAACCGATGGGAAAATCAAGTTTTTTGATTTCCCTTTAAGCCCATGGACTTCTAAACTTAACCATAAATTGTATTTTTCTTAAGGAAAAAGTTTGAAAGTATTCCATAAGTGAAAATAAGTGAGGTTATCCCTTAATTTCGGGATAGAGCTTCCTTAACCTCCGAAATGATCTTCTCAGAAGCATTTAATGCTAAATGGTTGGTTTTTGTGAAAAGGTTAGGCCATGCATGTCTCTATTGACCTTGGCTTCCATAAGCTTGTCACTGTGCCTCCCAACAGACCCGGTGACAACAACTTAATGGTTGCCCCAGATCTTGGGGCTCACTCCCCTCCACCAAACCACACTCCTCAAATCTGAACCACATAAGGAGAGCAATACCCTCACGGGTCTAGGTCGTGGGGCTACTCCCTGAGTCCTTTTCGAGACTGAGATAGACATAGGTCATGGGTTCTTAATCATATTTTCGCATTTCCCATGTGCCTTGAACATGTATAGCGGTCCTTAAACTTTTACCCAAAGGTCTGCTGCAAGAACAGTGTTGAATTCCATAGTTTCCGGTGAAATGGAGAGCTATGGTGAGCTGGTTTGGCTGGAACAGTGGTGAATGGCTCGAGGAAGAAGACTGGTTATTCTTCAGTACAAATGAGGGGATGGAGGACTACTGTTCCCCTCTTTATTGGTGAAAACAAATGACATCACGTGGGCTCCATCAGCTGGCATTGAGCCCATTCATTGACAGTTGACTTTCAAACCGCGTGAGGCCTACGGACAGGCTGTCTGCAGCTTTTTGGGTGCCAGCCTTTTTTATTGTTTGGGCTCCAGCTGTCCTTTTAATTATCTTCAATAGTATTTGAGCCCAATAACCATAATATTAGAGCATTTCAGGCTGTGGGCTTCTTATAGGTCTGGCTTGGGTCTCCAAACAGTACCGAGACATTTTAAAATGGGTCCAAATGGTTAGTGTTAGCCTCAAGGTTTCAATAATTATTAATTGGCTAATTAATCCAAGGACATTTATGTAGTTTTGATGATAACCATGATTTTGCGTTATTTATAAATGATATTTTCATATGAACTAACGATTTATGTTTAAAGCATAATGTTGACTATTGATTTAATTGGACCAACACGGCCAATTCAAATATCAAGCAAATGCAAAGTCGACAAGTTGCAAATTCACTGAAGAACAAAGTCATCAAGTCTCAAGACAAAGAAATCAAAGCTCAAAGATCATGTTCCGAGACATATGAGAAGTAAGAGTTAGGTTTTGTAAAGTTTATTAAGATTTGATATTTATGGCTCAACTTTAAAACCAACTTAAATTGATTTTAAAAAATAACGGCTAGATATTTTTTATATTTAAAGATAGCCATGTGAAGAACACAAAGAAATCTTTTACAGTTGAAAAATTTTTGAAACAGAAAATTGCTTTCAAAACATTGACAAAGTCAATATTAATGGCTAGATATTTTTGATATTTAAAGATAGCCATGTGAAGAACACAAAGAAATCTCTTATGGTTGAAAAAATTTCTGAAACATAAAAGTTTTTCAAAATATTGACAAAGTCAAAATTAATGGCTAGATATTTTTGAAATTCAAAAACAGTAATGTGAACGCAAACATATCAATTATGGCTGAAAAATCTCTTAAGCAGAAAAGTTTTTCAAAGAAAACAACTTGATTGATTGCAAGACAACCATATCAATTACGGCTGAAAAATCTCTTAAACAGAAAAGTTTTCAAAGAAAACAACTTAATTGATTGCAAGACAACTATATCAATTACGGCTGAAAAATCTCTTAAGCAAAAAAGTTTTTCAAAGAAAACAACTTGATTGATTGCAAGACAACCATATCAATTACGGCTGAAAAATCTCTTAAGCAGAAAAGTTTTCAAAGAAAACAACTTGATTGATTGCAAGACAACCATATCAATTACGGCTGAAAAATCTCTTAAGCAGAAAAGTTTTTCAAAGAAAACAACTTGATTGATTGCAAGACAACCATATCAATTACGGCTGAAAAATCTCTTAAGCAGAAAAGTTTTCAAAGAAAACAACTTGATTGATTGCAAGACAACCATATCAATTACGGCTGAAAAAAAAATCTCTTAAGCAGAAAAGTTTTTCAAAGAAAACAACTTGATTGATTGCAAGACAACCATATCAATTACGGCTGAAAAATCTCTTAAGCAGAAAAGTTTTCAAAGAAAACAACTTGATTGATTGCAAGACAACCATATCAATTACGGCTGAAAAATCTCTTAAGCAGAAAAGTTTTTCAAAGAAAACAACTTGATTGATTGCAAGACAACCATATCAATTACGGCTGAAAAATCTCTTAAGCAGAAAAGTTTTCAAAGAAAACAACTTGATTGATTACAAGACAACTATATCAATTACGGCTGAAAAATCTCTTAAGTAGAAAAAGTTTTCAAAGAAAACAACTAGATTAATTGAAAATCAAGAAGAATGCAAGACAACATGATAACGGGAAGAAAACAATTATGGCTATAAATACTACCCTTTCTTCATTTCTAAATATAGAGCATACAAGAGAAATCAGAGAAAGAAAAGAAAATATCTTTTACATCAATCCATCCTTTCTCAAGCTTTTATTTTCATATCATTCAAAATCCTTGATTGAAAATCAAAGTCTTTTAAATACTCTTTGAGCCATATTGATCAAATCTTTGATATACTATTAGAGTGAGCATATTGTGTACAACTACTCTTTGAGAGAGCCATATTTTGTACAACAATCCTTTGTTGAAATTATTGAGTGTTTTTGTTAGGGTTTTGGTATAAATCCTAAGTAGTGAAAAAGATTTTTCACTGGATGGTTACTCTTCACTTTGTAAGGAAGATTTGTGGGTTTTTGTATAAATCCTAAGGAGTGAAAAAGATTTTTTACTCGGTGGTTACTCTTCACTGTGTAAGGAAGATTTGTAACGGTTTTGATCTTCACCCGAAAGAAGATTGTCAAATAGTGGATTTGGGAATCCTCAAGAAGTGTCTTGAGGCGGGGACGTAGGCGGGGAAGCCGAACCTCGATAACAATCATTGTGTTTGATTTTCTCTATCTCTATCTCTTATTCAATTGCTTATATATGCTTGTGTTTGATTTTCTATCATATCTATATTGCAATTGAATTGTGTTCTTAAATTTGTTTAATCAGTTTTTGCTAATTGAAAATAGTTTTTTAATTCCGCATTTAAATTAAAAAAGTTTGCCTCAACCTAAATCACCCCCCCTCTTAGGTTGATATTTGGGTAACAGTTAGTTGGGTGCTGTATAGGATATTTTAATGGATTGGGCTTATTGGGTTAATATTTTAAATACTTAATTAAGCCCTAACATTCTATTGGGGGCTTGGTCCAATTATTGTTTAAAAAATGGGCATGTACAAAAGTCAATTGTAATTTTGGACTTTTTCGAAAGAAAAAATACAATTAATTCAAAAGCATGATACATCATTGCCAACCTCTAGTGTTAATGTCCCCATTTTTTAAAATTCACAAATAAGTTTTCGAAAAATCGAAATCAATGCAAGTAATATTAGTTTGTTGGTATTTTGTTAATATTGAATAGATGTTAAATTGGATTAAAAAAAAAAAATGGTTTATGCAAAGTCTCCACCAAGCTCAAATCCTAGTTCCATCCTTGAATGTCTCTGATACCATGGATTTTCCAATTTTGTTTTTGGAAAATTAGCCCAAATCACAACTAAATTAGCTCAAATCACAACAACAACAACAAAAAGAATCCAATTTTCAATAGATCAGAAACTTAAACTTGATCCCTATTAAAATTGTAGAAACTTTAAACTTTGGTTTGTCCAAATTGAACCATATTTTGGATTTCTGCTAGTATTTGCAGCAATCTAAACAATTTAAAAAAATGGAGTTAGAGATAAAGGGAACACTCATAAAAGAACAAAAGTCTTAGAACTTTATTCAAACTCAGGAGCATGGTCTACAAAGAAGTCATGGTCTTCTTGGTCTTCATGGTCTTTCCCACGCCCATGAATTTGATTATCCCTTCCGGTTGGAAGCCATATCTGACGTCCCTTCACTTGCTGACCTCTTCAAGAAAAAATCAAGTTGAAGATTTGAACATTTGAATAAATAAAGATGTAAAGAAGAGCAAATAAGAAGAAATGAGATGAAGAATCTGAAAAAGGAAGGAGAGAAAGGAAATATATAAATAATATATATATATATATATATATATATATATATATATATAATATATATATATATATATATATATATAATATATAATATATATATATAGGAGAAGATAAAGATAGGAAGGAAACATGTGGTTGGGAGAAGGAAAGCAGATAAATAAGAAAAGTAATAAAGTGTTGGAACTTGGGCTTGGCTGGTGGTCTGGTGGGTGGATTTGTGCAAATGGGCTAAGTCAAGGTAGGGATAAAATTGAAACAAAATTAGTGATTGGCCTACTAATTACAAAAGTAAAAAACGGAGACTATTAAAAATTTATTTTATGCATCTCCATAGTCATTTTAATTAAGAACTAATAAATTATGTGGTAGTAGTATATAGTGGTGGTGCATTTAATTAGTCATAACTTA
The DNA here is from genome assembly GCA_907173295.1 of Fagus sylvatica. Lineage (NCBI taxonomy): Eukaryota > Viridiplantae > Streptophyta > Magnoliopsida > Fagales > Fagaceae > Fagus > Fagus sylvatica. The sequence continues at coordinate 2,769,953 of OU015766.1, forward strand.
ATTTAATTTAATAGCTAAATAAATTCATAATGAGACCATTAGTACGGATTTTCATAGATGATTTTAGTAATTTAAAAACGCGTCAAATTTCATTTTCTTATAATTGCATTGTAATGTATTAATAAATTGTCTTTTGTGTCTTTTCAGTTGTTAATATTTTGTTAATACAAAATAGATGCTATTTTGGATTTTCATGAGAAAAAAAATTAGTTCATACATCGGCCTCCACTCAATCAAAATCCTGACTACATCCCTGATTATAAGCCCATATATATATTGAATAATTTCAACAGCTTACTAACAACAGTCTAATGGCTCTTATACCATAGAGAGAGCCATGGTATAACTATAAATCCATGAACCATACTGCTTACCTTTATGAATGTATGCCATTCAGGCAGCATACTTCCCACACCTTGCATCCAAAAATTAGATGAACATTGTTTTTTGAAAGCTTCATTGTCATGGATGTTACTTATTTTATTTTTCAACCTTAGGAACACGAAAGTTTGAAATTGAATCTGGTTTATAAAACATATTTCAACCTTGTACTCTTTTTTTCCCTGCCTCTAAGATGAACTAGATAGAGACAATTCAATCACTAACACTTACACCTGGTGCAGGGCATATATGCAGTGACCTTGCTTGTTTATATGATCATGCAATAAATAAATAAATAAAAATTGATGGTTTTGGCACAGATTTATTCATTACAAAAAAATAAAAGGAAAAAGATACGAAGCCAAATAAAGTAATATATCTCCAAATTCAAGAGTAAAAAATAATTTCCTTACATTGTCCTACCTAATTCTAACATTCAACTGATAAATCAAAATGCAAAAATATCAAAAAAATTCATGTCACTCTAATTTAATGGCTCTAGATGTCTAAGAGATGATGATAAGTTTGCTCCTAGGGCGGGTAAGCTCAGCCTGATTTGAGGTGAAGGTAGAGCTGAGGGAATACTGGATGGATGGAAAATAACTGGAATTCCCATTGGGATAAATAGTGTACTGCCAGGAATTCCCACCTGTTAAAGACAAGTAAAATCATCATAAAACAATTGGTTTGACACTTGGCCTAGAAGAAATATTCAAAGGAAATAAAAAATTAGTGAAACATAAGGAAATTCATAGTTATTATATCCTAGCAATCAGATTAAATCATCTTATTTTACTACCATATGAAATTAATAGAAATACAACAACAACAAAAAAGGCAAAAATCAAATTGATGCTTACTGTGAAAGGAAGCGGATGGTAATTTGGAGCACCATATTCTGGAGGTCGAATTTGAGCTAATGATGGAATTTCCATGCTGAGATTCCCAGTCTATAACATTTAAAGGAAGCCATTAAATACTGATAAAATTCAACCATTCAGATATAAGTATGCTTGCTGATTTAATTTATAAACTTTACCTGTGGTAGATTCTCATTAACATTCACCAATGCCAAAGCTTGAGAGCTGCTACTAGCCTATATGAGTAAAACATGTACTATTTTAATTACACTATAAGTATATTTGAATAAACTTATTTGGGTATGGATAGACTTAATTACCTGTAATGACTTTTCAGCATCACTTTTCTTTGTATTTGAGACTAAAGAATCCTTAGGAGCTGGGATTTCATCTTCATTCAGAGACAGGTCAAACACACTACTTGTTCTACGTTGCTTCTTAGTAATTTCAGCCTGTTTAAGAAAGAATTTCTGTGCATGACTACAAATTTGGGTTGGGGTCCTAGTGGTCACAAACTGTCTTGAAATTCCTATCCAATCACCTTTCCCAAGCTTATTCAAACCAATTAGAAATAATTTGTGCTCTTCCTCAGTCCATCGCTTCACTGAACAAAGGACAAAGAAGGAATAATGAATATTCTTTGTTAAAAAACATAACTCATGGAAATAGACACAAAAACGTACATAAGTCTGAAATATACCCAGAGACATACCTTTCTTTCTCTTATGAGTAGCCTTGCCAATGCCATCAGAGACATACCCAGCAGCAGCAACTTCGTTATCGTTGTTGATGAAGTTTTGGGAACTCAGATTTCCCATGCTAGCACTCTTCTTCATAGGAATAGGATCACCTACTAATACATTGTTCGGAAAAATCGCACCAAAGATCTTGACGCCAGGGGCAATACCATTATTATTATTACACGTCTCCATTGTCCTAACTTCTAAAAGAACAAACCCTATAAATTCGCTATCGTGCAGGAACCCTTAATGCACCTATCATATATATACTAGAAGAACCATGTCGGTGACAAAAATTCGAGTGGCATTAGGAATCCTAGTACCACTCGAACTTAATTTATTAAACTTTGCCACGCACGTGTTTGTAATTAATAATGTAGTGTTAGTGTATAATGGCTTGGGCTGAAGCTTGGTAACGACACGGAGACCCACTGACTAACAACTTCAGCAGCACTTTCGTTTGGTCCTGACATTTTTTTTTTTTTTAAGTGGTTGGTCCCAATTTTCTCTTATTGGTCTTCAACTCATAGTTTAGAAGAGTTAGAAGATAATCATGATTTCAACTTGATAAAGATAATCCAAAAGAAGTTTATATAATCAAAATTAGTATCTATTCAACAGTAACAACATATCAAAGAATTGATATTAATTTCATCGATTTCGATTCTTCAAAATTTTGTCTGAAAATTTTCAGAAATTGGGATATCAATATTAGATTGGATCACCATTATTGACTTTTGAATTATTTATACTTTTCTCTTGAAAAATTTTAAATTTGTAGTTGACTTTCCAATGATTTACAAATCAATCAAAATTATATTAATTATCTTATAATATGTCCAATAGTCTTTTAACTAAAAAAATCATTAATTTTGCTGATTATAAAAGAAAAAACAAAAATGCCTCATGGCCTCACAAAACACAACAAAATTATTGCTAATAATTTATTGACACAACAATACACTGCAAACAAAAAACACAACAAAATTATTGCTAATAACTTATTGCTACAGCAATAAACTGCAAAATTAATGTTAGGATTTGTAATGTTAGGGACTTGACATTTGTTTCGTTAAGGCCTATTCTTTTTTCCTGGACGCAATGTGTCAGATTAGCAATTATTTATTAGGTTTCATGGGTTTATTTGTATATATATTTTTTTAAATGTCAAATATATATATATAAAACTATTATTTGAAAAAAAATAATAATAATTTGGGGGCAATGGCCCCCATATATTCTATCCCTAGTGCGCAACACGTGCCTGTGGCATATTGGTGCTCTGCATTTGCGTGCTTCTGACGTCGGCTGTGGGCTCCCCATTCGGCCTATCTTGAAACACAAACCAATGAGTGTGACATGCTTTTGCAATCAATGGCATTGTCTTAGCTTGAACAAGAAACTTGGATTCGAATTTTATCAACACCAAAAACCAATTGATGTCTTGACCTGAAGGTAAAAACAATCATCATGGAGCGGACTCAATAGATTCAAATGCTATCATTACAATATAAAAGAAGAGAAAAAACAGATTTTATCTTCTAATTCCATTTAATCGTCTTAAAGACATAAATATTGTGTTCTTGTTTATTAATTGAAGTTCTGTTACAGTTTGCAGAGTGTTAATGCCAACCACAGATTGTTTTATCATTGTGAGCACGAAGGGGATCTCTATATAATATACATGAAGCTGAAGTCGGATCAGCTGCTGAAGTATGACATTCTTTTTTTCGTCTTTTGCTTTTCATTAAAGTTAACTATAATTTCATTAACAAATGAATTACATGATTGAATTCAATTATCTTTGAAAAAGGTAATACTATTTTTAATTGTAAGCTAAAAAGTGATTTAGGTTCCGTTAAAAACTGTTACTCTAGAAGGAGAGAGAGAGAGAGAGAGAGAGAGAGAGAGAGAGAGAGAGAGAGAGAGAGAGAGAGAACATTGCATGACAAGCCTCAGTTGGTGCAATATAGAGTGGAGCACACAAAATACAAAAATGGAGTACACTGTAATGAGCCGAGAAGCAGGGGATAGCAACCATGGAGCAATTCATGAAGACATGCAAGTTGATATGGATGAAGAGATAAGTTCCCAATAGGTTCAATATTAGGAGATGGATTAGGATCAGTGATATTAGGAGATTAGGAGATGGTGTTGATCAATAATTCCTATTGATAAGGAATAGCGTAGCTTAGTAGTTATCCTTAGTAGTGGATTTCAATCCAATTGCTAGCATATTTATCTTATTATTATCAGGTGTAATTTGCTTCTAATTAGTCACTGTATTTAAACAGTGGAAGGGTTATCAATAAAGCAAGCAGAAATTATCCCACTTCTCTTCTCTCTCAACTTCAAGAGGTTGGTCTTCTTGAATAGACTAAGTATTTTTACTGTTAAGAAATTCAGTTCATTCCTTTTGGTATCAGAGCCACAATGACCACCACGCGCACTACCACCGCTGATGACAGAATGGTAGCATTGGAGGTGAGCACCCACTGCCTTTAGCGACAGATAGAGAACCACCGAGAGGAACTTTCAGGTGTGCGTGATGCTATGGCAGCCCTCACGGACGCCATTGCTCAATTGCGCCGAGACCACCACAACCCCGGCAACCCAGAAAACAACAATGAAGATGGCTCTGTGAATCACAACCAAGGAGGACAGAACAACCACGGTGGAAATACCAACGGATTGCAAGGAGGAAATAATGGGGGAGTGCAACCGCGTTTCGCCGGATTAGATTTTCCAAGATTCAATGGAGAGGATCCAACTGGTTGGATCTATATAGCTGAACAATTTTTCCATTACCAAGGAACCACTGCAATAGAAAAGGTACTACTCGCCTCCTTCCACTTACAAGGTGAGGCTCTCCAATGGTACCAGTGGTACGCACGGAATCATACGAGCATTCGCTGAGAGGGATTTACCACTGCACTATGTGTACAATTCGGACCATCGGATTATGAAAACTTTGATGAAGCGCTGGCCAAGCTTCGGCAGACTGGTACCATCTGCGAATATCAAAACAACTTTGAACAATTAGCCGCAATGGTGCACGATTGGCTAGAAAGTGCCTTGATTGGGAGTTACATTGGTGGGCTCAAGGATGAGATAAGGACGGAAGTTAAACTCTTTCAACCCACTTCACTACCACTCACCATCAGCCTAGCTCGTTTACAAGAGGATAAATTGCAAAAGATGCGAAGATCCCTTGCTAGACTACCTTTATTACCAACCCCATCAGCCAAACCTCCATTCATACCAACCAACTCTACACGAGTACCTTTGGGTACCAACTTCAAAATGCTCACATGGAACGAGATGCAAGCACACCGCGAAAAAGGGCTATGCTATAATTGCAATGAGAAGTTCGCATCGGGACACCGATGCAAAACACAAGAAGTCTTTTTGTTGGAGGTGCTGACAGAGGATGTCAAGGATGATTTGCAGTATGAAGAAACAGCGAGGGATGAGGCAACGGTTCCACCGAAAATTTTGCTGCACAGAGTTTCAACTCCCCAAACCATGTGAGTGGTTGGCTCCATTGACGAACACAAGCTGCACATCTTGATCGATAGTGGCAGCACTCACAACTTTGTGAACGCAAGGTTCGCTGATTTCGCGTGAACGTGGCCAACGGCGAAGTTTTAGTATGCGAAGCAACGTACCCCATGGTTCTTATGGAGATTCAAGGGTATCAATTTGAAACGAGATTGTACTCATTGGATCTGCAAGGATCAAATGCGGTCCTTGGTATGCAGTGGCTGCGAAGTTTGGGTCGAGTACTTCACGATTGGGAAAAACTTACCATGGAGTTTACCGTTGCCAACCAACAATGCCTCATTAGAGGAAACTCTCCAAAGGGTTGCACGCACAGATTAGTACACTCCATACATCGGCTGTTATCTAACGAGTTTGAACCCTTCTTGATGCAAACGGTGGCAGCCACCAATGGCGATTTTGAAACTCACCTCAATCTTGGAAAAGCCACGAAGTTGGACCAACTCCTGATCCATTACCAAGCGGTGTTCCAAGTACCCACAGAATTGCCACCAGTGCGAGCGCATGACCATCGCATCACCTTGGAGCTTGGAACTGGGGTGGTCAATGTGCAACCATACCGTTACCCACACATTCAGAAGACGGAGATAGAGCGAGAAGTCGAGGAGATGCCAGCAATTGGAATCATACAACCAAGTTTTAGCCCTTTTTCTTCATCGGTATTGCTTGTTAAAAAGAAGGATGGGTCTTGGCGCTTTTGTGTGGACTACCTGCCCTCAATCGCTCCACCATCAAAGACCGCTACCCCATTCCGGTAATAGACGAGTTGCTTGATGAACTCCATGGTGCGGCATATTTCACGAAGCTAGACTTGAAGTTAGGATACCATCAAATTCGGGTGCAACCCGAGGACATCCATAAGACAGCATTTCAGACCCATGACGGCCACCATGAGTTCTTGGTCATGCCTTTCAGCCTCACTAACGCACTAGCAACGTTCCAGTCCTTAATGAATGATCTTTTTCGCTCCGCCTTGCGAAGGTATGTTCTAGTCTTCTTTGACGATATCCTGATTTATAGCAGTTCTTGGGAGGATCATTTGTTGCATTTAAAAGAAGTATTTGACACCCTCTTAGCCAACAATTATTTGTCAATCGGTCCAAATGCCTCATTGGTCACCATGAGGTTGACTATTTAGGCCACATGATTTGCACCAAGGGAGTCTTGGCTGACCCAGAGAAGCTCCGCAGCATGAACACATGGCCTACTCCAACCACGGCCACTGCACTCCGTGAGTTCTTGGGGTTGACAGGATATTATCGGAAGTTTATCCAAAATTATGGCGCAATAGCAGCACCACTTACTAAGTTGCTAAAGAAGAATGGGTTCCGGTGGTCTGACCAAGCCGCTGCGGCATTTGAGCACTTCAAGTCCGCCATGACGCAAGCTCCAGTTTGAGCCTTGCCGGATTTTTCAAAGACCTTCATCGTCGAAGTTGACACTTCTGGACGTGGACTAGGGGCGGTACTCATGCAGGAGAATCAACCTATTACATTCTACAACAAGGCTATTTCAGGAAGAGCTCTAACGTGATCCACCTACGAGAAAGAATTAATGGCAGTGGTGCACGCAGTGCACAAATGGTAGAATTACTTATTGGGACGCCACTTCCAAATTTGCACGGATCATCGCAGCCTCAAATACTTGCTGGAGCAGCGAATCACCACCTTGGACCAGCAACGTTGGATTGTGAAGCTTATGGGGTTTGACTATGAAATCCTATATCGTCTTAGCCGTGAAAATAAGGCAGCTGATGCCTTGTCTTGAATGTATAGTGACTTGAATGCCATCTCTTGTCCACAACACAGTTGGCTGGAGGAGCTCCATCGGGAAGCGCATAGCCACCCGGAGTTAGTTGCTCTTAAAGAGACCATCGCACGCGAAACAACCACCACCACTAAGTTCACAGAGAAAGGCGGGCTGCTTTGGCACCATGACCGTTTGGTTATACCAGCTAGCTCTCAGTATAAAACTTACGTCATTCGTGAGTTTCACGACACTTCGATTGGTGGACATTCCAGAGTACTCCGAACCTACAAAAGAGTGGCGGCAAATTTTTAATGGTTGGGAATGAAGCGTGACATTCGTAACTACATAAAGCAGTGTGACATGTGTCAAAGAAATAAGCACGACACACTCTCCCTTGCCGAGCTGCTTCAACCACTGTCGATTTCAGACTGGGTGTGGGAAGACATTTCACTTGATTTCATAGAGGGACTGCCAATCTCTAATGGGTTCTCGATGATTCTGGTGGTGGTGGACCGCTTGACCAAGTATGGCCACTTTATCGCCATGAAGCACCCTTACACCGCCAAGACAGTTGTTGCAACGTTCGTAAAAGAAATATCACGCCTCCATGGCATGCCACGTTCCATAGTATCGGATAGAGACAAGGTCTTCACTAGTCAGTTATGGACTGAATACTTTCGCCTACAAGACTCGGAGTTGCGGATGGGTTCCGCTTATCACTCGCAAACAGATGGCCAAACCGAGGCCTTGAACAAGTTCCTAGAAACGTACTTGCGGTGTTTTGTAAGTTCAGGACCAAAACAATGGAGTCGCTGGTTACACTAGGCTGAATATTGGTACAACACCTCTTACCATACTTCTGCTCGTATGACTCCCTTTGAGGCGCTCTACGGGAGACCTCCACCTTCCGTTCATAGTTATGAGTATGGGTCCACAACAGTAGCTCAAGTGGAAGGCTCACTCTTGGAACGCGATGACATGTTACAGGTTCTTAAGGACAACTTGGTGCTAGCACAAAACCATATGAAGACTAACGCTGATCGCCACCGCCATGATCAGGAGTTTGGAGTGGATGACTTGGTTAATCTGAAGTTGCAACCTTTCCGACAAATGTCGCTCCGCAAATCCCGCAAGATGAAACTCTCTCCACAGTTTTATGGACCATATCGAGTATTGGAGCGTATTGGGTAGGTGACCTATCGCTTAGACTTGCCATCACATTCGCGTCTACACCCTGTCTTCCATGTGTCACAGATAAAGAAGAAACTTGGAGCAGCTGATTGTGTGGTGGAGGAATTACCGACCGCTACTGATGACGGTACAATTCGCTTGAAACCAAAAAGGCTCATTGATATTCGTTGGGTGCGACATGGCAGCAAAACCATTCAAGAGGCCTTGGTCCAATGGACTAGCCTGAGTCTAGAAGATGCTACATCGGAAGGTTATGCTGAGCTAAAAATGCAGTTTCCACACTTGAATCTTGAGGACAAGATTCGCCTTGAAGGGGAAGGGAATGTAATGACCCGAGAAGCAGGGGATAGCAACCATGGAGCAATGCAAGAAGACATGCAAGTTGATATGGATGAAGAGATAAGTTCCCAATAGGTTTAGTATTAGGAGATGGATTAGGATCAGTGATATTAGGAGATTAGGAGATGGTGTTGATCAATAATTCCCATTGATAAGGACTAGCGTAGCTTAGTAGTTATCCTTAGTAGTGGATTTCAATCTAATTGCTAGCATATTTATCTTATTATTATCAGGTGTAATTTGCTTCTAATTAGTCACTGTATTTAAACAGTGGAAGGGTTATGAATAAAGCAAGCATAAATTATCCCACTTCTCTTCTCTCTCAACTTCAGGAGGTTGGTCTTCTCAAATAGACTAAGTATTTTTCCGGTTAAGAAATCCGGTTCATTCCATACACACGTTGGATTGAGGGTTTTGAACTTTGATTCAGGTAAAGATTAAGACCTCTATATATCGCTATTCCAGCATCCTTGTCAGGGTGATGTGTTGAGTGTATAAATAACCAAATGTTGAGAATGCAAAAAGCAAGTACTAGAAATTCTCAAATGTATTTCTCCAAATTAATATGAAGTTGTTTTTTCCACTAAAATATATCATCTCCTTCATATAATAATAATCATGTTTCCCCCATAGTCTGCCACATTCAATCAAGAGGGTAAAAGGAATCAGAATAGAAAGAAATCTCTCTCTCTCTCTCTCTCTCTCTTGTTGCATGCACTCAATTATAATTTATAAGAAAGATATTTCCTTCATATTGCTTTTCCAGCTAAAAACCGGCTATAAAAATCTAATGCCTCTCTTGGTTTATATTCTGGGACAGTATGTCCAGCTCCCTGCACCAACACAATCAATACAAAATATGATATTCAACAATGAATAATTGAATACTTCAAATTGATTAAGATGAAATTCAAATATAACTCATCATGTACACAGACCTTTATGGTTAGAAACGTGAGGTTGTTCTCATACCCTTGTGTAAATCTACACCAACAGCCCAAAAAACAAAAACAATATTTAAAGTCAAGTTGGAGAAAAAACATTCTTAAATGTGTATTTAATAGATCATTGACAACCATTGATTAAACAACATTCTTCTCTGTATTAATTCCAAAAATTTTGATGGAGAAAAAAATAAAATAAAAGGTAATGGAATTAAGTACCCAGCAATTTGTCCGTTGGAAGTCCAAGGCCTCCATTCATCCACAATTTTGAATCCGACTGATCTTGTCCATGCTTCACTCCCAGTGTATGGAACACACATATCATGATCACCACTGTAGAAATTGGATAGGAATGCATCATTTAACATAGAACACACGCACACACACATATTATCAGTAAGTTACACTTACACATGTATCCAGTGGTCAGTGGGTTTTCTACCCACAACCACACACTCCATCCCATGCTTATGAGAGAAGGAAATGTCATTTAAAAAAGATAAAAGTCAAAAGCATGTAAATTATCCATCATGAAAAATAACAGTGAGAAGTGCTTTTAATCACTTGATAGTCTAAAAGCAATCCCGTCCACTTGTAAAGCCTCTAGGTTGCTATACTAGGAAACAGATGTATGCTATGTTTGTTGTTACACTCCTAGATTCATTGTCAACTTATCCCCAACTAGGAAACGGATGTACACATAAACACAAGCAATCCCTGAGTATGTTCAAAGGACAGAAAATACTAGTTCATTGCTTCATATTGAAGTAAAATCTCATGGATCAACTATTAACCCTCCAAATTAGGTTCTTTTGATTTATGCAGTCCACTAGTGCAATCAAAAGATACCACCTCTAAAATAAGCAAAACATTTTTGCAAGAGCTTCCTTACATTTTCTATCAAGAAACATAGGCTGTGACAAGCATATATCCATTAGACTAAAGATGAGATTTTGTGGTCCAACCAAAAAAGAAGGAATGTCATGGTAGCAGCAAACTTATATCAATCCACTAATTAAGTTGAAATATTGTCTTCAGGCCTTTTCAGAACACAACACCATAACTATTGTGATGCATATGTATATGTGCAATAGTTTATTTGTATGTGATAGCGTCAAAATGATTCTAAGAGCATAAAAACAAACATAGCATACAGAAAATGAATTTTGATAAAGCCTTTACTGTAGATTTTGGTCCAGCCCAAGACTCAAAATATACTCTGTGCCAAAGTAGAGTGAAATTATGATTCCAAGATTCATTCTTTCCCTATGATTTCTTGACAGTCAGATGAGCTTGAAGAAAAATTTCAGCTTGGAAAGAGTTTTGAAAACTCATGTCAATGAAAAACTAACAGCAACATTCTTTATAAGAACTATATAGTTTAGGCTGGTAAAATCAAATCAAAAGAAACAGAGCATAATGTTATAAACATTGAGTGAATTAATATTTCAAGCAGTCACATTCCCACCATAACTATTGCACTTTTGCCTTCCATCCAAGAAAGATAATATACTTGTTTCTATTAGTTTAATTACTGCAAGACCAAAGAAAAAGGAAGATATTTTAGAATCTTCAAATAGTTGTTTGACCAAAAATAAGCAATAGATCGAAACTATTATTATGTTCTACCATTTTCTTTGCGATCAATGGAAACAGTGAATGCAAAAACAGAAAGCAAAAGAAAATTTCATGGAAGGCACTTAAATTATCAAGAAACATAAAAGCTGGAGATCTACCTGAATATAAGTGCCCGATATCCCCTGGAAGTAAGGTTCTTGTGGTACTTGATCATGCTCCCAGCATCATGATAAAATGATATTTTGTCTGTACATAACTCCCAACTACCCACCACGCTTTCCTATAACAACACAGATAATAATACTACAGCTTTCCAGGAATGAAATAATAATATTTGAAGAACCATACCTCTTCAGTGTGGATAGCTTTCCTAACTGCTTCATCATTCAGCCATGAAGTTGCAACCTCATCATCCTACAGACAAATTTTCAAATGAGAGAGTTGCTTGTAGATAACCCCAATAAGGTGTATAGGAGTCTTGCAGAAATTTAAGCAAGCAACCACTGTATCAACAAAAAGAAAAAAGAAAAAAATGTCGTCTCTTGGGAGAACAAATTGATCATGAGAAACCAAAAACTGAAAAAAGAGCCGAAGGAGTTTTTCTTTTTTAAAAAGAAAAGAAAAAATTAATGAAAACCAAGAGTGAAAGAGGTGTTGGTATTGATAGCAGAACAGAAGCCAAACAATGATATCAAAGTACAGATTTCAAGAATCTCACAGCAAAAAAAATGTGAACCTGATTGTGGGTTTAGAGAAACTATACCAGAAAGCAGAGCTTTTAGCCTCTTCATGGCATCGCATGTTTACTAGAACCTAATAATAGGGCCACAGAAACAGGTCTGGATAATGGAAAGTTTGGCCTACTTAAGTTGATGTTCCTTCATTTTATTGAATCATGGATGCAGAATGGGACTTCTAATAAATCCAGTGTGGCTTCCAATATTATTACAAACATATATCAACCAGAGGAAAAAAAAAAAAAAAACAAGAATGAACATATTCTGTAGGGAAAAAACAAAAACAAAAAAAGTGTCATATCTAAAAGAACAAAACATAAGAAAAGCACATGTTCATAAAAAATAATATTGAAGTACATGCTGCAAATAAGTAATTTCTACATATGCATTTAGGTAAATTATAATGCAGGGAAGAAGATATGTATGACCATAGAAGATGGTTTCTTTTAGCCTTCTCAGAAATTTGAATACTGCTATCCATGCTTGACAAAATTAAGCTGTGAGAAATCACCAACAGAGAAGGGGAACAGGAGGAAAAAATAAAAAATAAAAATCAGAGATATAGCAATTATCACAACTTACCGTGCATGGAACACTGTCGCTATTGAGGAGCTGCGGCCAAGTTGGAACAATTCCATCTCTCACAGGAGCTCTAAGAGGCCAGGCACGACCAAACATCCTTTTCCGCACAGCAAGAGGCCTCTCAGTCTCACCTAGTTGGCGGAAGCTTGATGGTAACTTCATGTTAGCAGTTGTAATGTCCCTCGCATCTATGCCATGATAGCACGGTTCTAGAATGTCATATATGTTTAAACCTGATATGTCCTGTGATTAATAAGAATGTTGGAGTAAATGAATGGGCCCATTCACGTAATTCATATTTCAAAATTTTCCATAAACCGTCAGAGAAAAAGAGTTATATCACCTCGTCAACTTTGTTAAGCTGGCTCCGACAGGTTTCATCAAGTGGATTATAGTAGTTTCCTTGGCACTCTTTGTTAACCTCCTGTAGCATGGTTGATCAGAAGTAAGAACGACCTTGGGGAGAAAAGGGAACTATAGAAAGGTTATAAACTTAGCCTCACTATCAAAATTAAGTGTAGCTAAATCTGATATGAAATTTGCAAATTAAAAAATAAAAAATTAAATTTCAAAAATCAGATATTTTTCTTTTATTATAAAATTTGCACTCCAGAAATGCACATAAGGCAGCACTATTTTTAATACTAAAAATAAATTGAACTTAGTTGCTTCAACCCAATTAAGTAATAAATTTTATCAACTAGATTAATAAAGAATAAGACACACTCAATAGAAATTTCTGACAAAAAAAAGGTTAAAATCCCAACATGAAATTACTGTCACGCAAATATGAAAGTTCAACTGGTTTAAAGAGGTAACAGAATGAAAATTAGGTCTGCTGACAGAAAAAATTTCAAGGACAATATGAAGTCAGAGACTGAAATAAGTTAAAATCCAAACATCAAAAAAATTTAAATATAGCTTGAAAAGTGGGAAGAAAAGAAAGATCGAAAAAGTTGATATTTCATCAGAATTTAAAACCCTAGTCAATGCAATTCATATCGATCCTCCTTTATTTTAGGGGAAGTTAGATAGATGAAATTGGCATCATATCACAATGTATATCAAATTTAAGAGGCTTCACCTACCTCAAATAAGTCATCTGAGATCAGACCCATCCCGTGTGCAAATGGGACAAGAGCGTTGCCATCAATCACCTCATCTGTAACTCCATTTCCCACCATATAACCCTGCATGCCATGCCTTCAGATGGCTTGCCATAAATTTGAAAATTAACAAAAAGACTAGTTAAAGATACACACCTTGAAGTTCAGAATGGGCTTTATAGCAGCATCAATTCCTGTGAAGATTATTATTATTATTATTATTTAATTTGAGCTTAGTTTTTAATTTCACACATGCAAGTTCAAATATCAGAAATAAAAATACCTTTTACTACTTCAGAAGCTAGAGTTGGCACATATATTCCAGCATATGACTCTCCAGCAATAAAAAATGGGTTGGAAAGGAACTCCGGGTACAACTCAAACCACTTTTTGCACAAGTAACATGTAGAAACATTAGTGTTCTGAAAATTTAGAAAACAACTATAAATTCAATTAGTATGTCAGGCTTTCAAATTACCTTAAGGAGAAATGTATGTGTATCAGAGGCAGTCTTTAGGTCACCAGTTCTATAATCTGTTTCATTTTTTGAGTATGAAAATCCAACACCAGCAGGAGAGTCCAAATATATAACGTTGGAAACCTAAAATGTAAAGCAGAACTATAAATGATTTGATTAAAAATGAAGATGGGAAAAGGAAACAAAATGAATCAAAATTATTGCATCCATTCAGTAAAATTTATTGTAAAAAAAAATGCTATTCTTTGCTTCGAATTAGTTCAAGAAATCCAACCTTTGACCAGCTATATGGATTGAGGTGCAATTGGGGAAGGCCTCCCTCTGTCTTTGCTGCTTCAAAATTGAATGGGCCTGCAAAATATGGTGGAGATGATGCTTTACAAATCAGTGAAATTCAAGTGCATAATTATTTTTATAAGAATTAAGCAATACATAGAAGTCATAAGGCATAAAAAAAAAATATATATATATATATATATATATATATATATTCAGAACAGAACTATTTGTTTCAGATTCATGACAATTCAAGAGAAGCTATAGTAGGCAGCCTAGCAACAAGTAAATTTGATAGTGTCATAGAATTTGTGATTTTACTTTGGTCTAAGGGAGTAATTGGTATGATTCAATAATAACAATAATGGTAATGACATTATCAAAAAAACAATAATAGTAATGAGCCGAAACAGGATCATCCAGAAACATAGGATTTGTGTTCATCTCGAGTGAGACAACAAACTATAATCAAACAAATAAATGGTAATCATAAAAACAATCTGATTATCATAGGGTCCCACATGCACCTGAAAGAATAACTAATCAAAGATGAAACAACATATTTGTCAAACCTTACCATCTTCTTAATCTTGAAAATGCCCAAAACCTTATCAAACCAAATCAGCACGGAAAATTATTCTCTCCATTTGAAATGAATCCATTTTATAAATATTACAAATCTAAAAGTGTACTAATTGCCAACTTTGTACATTGTAAAATCCAAGAAATAAAATCCTGACAGTGAAATGAACATATACATCTAGAAGGCAATGAATTTTGTGTGTTCCACCTTTTCTGTATCATATTCTTTTGTGGGATGCCAAAGTCATACAAATTGACACGTTTGTTTTATGTTTTTTGATTGGTAAGTTACACACGCCCGGTATGACCTTAACTTCCACCAATTCTTAATTTCTCATGGGAAAATAGAAACGGAAATGAATATGATGAAACGTACCATGCTCGTATACGAAACCGTCGAAGCTGGAGCAACCTGGTCCACCGTTAAGCCAAAGAACCACCGGATCCTTTGACGGGTTTCCTTCGGATTCCACAAAATAGTAAAACAGATTCTTGCCATCATGATTTTCACCAATTGTCACATACCTACACAAGAATCCAAATCTAATATTATTATGATACAAAACATAGAATGAAAAGAATTCCGAGAATATGGGAAACATTACCCAGAGTAGTGTTTAGAAGGAAAAGTGGCAGTGAAGCCAGGAAGTTGTGTTATGAGAGCAGAATCTGGTGCTGATTGTGAGAGTTTAATGGTCAACAATAATAATAGTACAGCTACACAATTACTATTGTAGCAGGTGATGATAAGACTCATACTTCTTCTTCTTGCCATGGGACTGTGTGTTCCAAGACTCCAGATATTAAAATATAATAATAAATGGACTCAGACTTTGTGGTATTTATTGATGGGCTAGGCCTAGGCGTGCATAGTGCGACTTGCTGATTATGGGTTTGCTTACAAGGCAAGGAGAGAGACCAGGACTGGTGAAAGTGCTATTATCAATGCTCAAAAAGAAGAATCCAAAAGTAAAAGTATGATACACAATTTGTATTCCAGACGTAAAGCTTAGAAGAATAAATATCTTTTCTTTTATCTCACTAGTGAGCTAAGCGAATTTAATTAGCGGGATCCATAATTTATGAATATTATTCTCTTTCCTCTCACAGAAATTATGGGTCCTGCTAATTAAATTCATGATGGGACCCATCACTTCTGTGAAAGGAGGGAGTACGCATTTAATATACTCTCAGAGTATCTAATAATTTTCCTCTTTTATCTCACATTTTTGTGTCTCATTTTATATTTTATAATTATGATATGATATGTATTTGATTTGTTTTCATTTTAATTTTAGTTATTTTATAAGAAATACAAAAAACTCATGACGAATTATGATGGAATATAAAATGTGAGATAAAGAATTTGTATTTTAACAACATAAACATACATTCCACATATTATTAACATTAGTTTACAAATTTGTGAACATTAATTCACATGTCCAGATAGAATTTTATGAAATTGGATGAAACATATTAATAATGTGCCCATGTTACTGCCATATTAATGGACTAGGAAAGTAGTGGAGCTAAGCGAACTTGCTGCTGCTCCAGGCCCAATCACTGTATGACACTTTGTTCAAGGAAAATTATTACTTATAGTTATTAATAAATGTTGGTCCCCATAGCCTGTGGGGTATCTCAAGTATAAAAGGAAAGGAAAATGTTACGATGATATCGCTTGAGAAAAAGATAGATTTTCCTTAAAACGGAAAATTCTTAGGTCCCTGCGTCCCGTTTGCCGGACCGTTTTGTTAAAGATGTCAAAAATTATAATATTTATGTGTATTTTGATAAAATATTATCAGATGTTGTAAAATATGCGTAGTTTATAATAAAGTTAATTTTATCATAAATATCATTAATTCTATCAGAATTTAAACATTTTATTTTATAACAATAAACACATATTTATTAATACAGACACAACATTTATCACAAAACATACAAATATTATCAAAATCAACACAAATTCTACGGTGTTCCCCTATACTTAGGGTATACGTAAGTAACTAAGGCCTCATTGGTAGAAAAATTTAATGGGAGGATAAAAAACAGGTAACTGATTAATAGCTTATGTTATGCGGTTTACATCATCACTCTTACACTTATGTTGTAGTATTATATACGGAAGGACCTTTTGTCTTTATGGTAGAAAAGATTATTGGGAGGATAGAAAGGGGACATGCTCCATCATGCATGTATCAAATATCTCTCTTTATATATATATATATACCAAAATATATATATATATATATATATATATATATATATATTGGGAGGATAGAAAGGGGACATGCTCCATCATGCATGTATCAAATATCTCTCTTTATATATATATATATATATATATATATATATATATATATATATATATATATATATATATATATAGGGAGGATAGAAAGGGGACATGCTCCATCATGCATGTATCAAATATCTCTCTTTATATATATATATATATATATATATATATATATATATATATATATATTATATAATAGAAAGGGGACATGCTCCATCATGCATGTATCAAATATCTCTCTTTATATATATATATATATATATATATATATATTTTATATAAAGACCTAAAACCTATGGAGAGGATAAAAGAGGCAGGAGGTAGCTTAGGTTATGTTTAGTCAGTGTTTTTTGTGTTTTGTATTCAAGTGTTTTGAAAAATTGTTTATAAAAATAATATTTTAATAGTTTTGAGAACAAAAAATTTGTTTGGTTGATGTTTTACATGTGATTTATAGAAATGTTTTCATTTATTATTATTATTATTATTATTATTATTATTATTATTATTTTTTTTTTGCATTTAACAACCAGAACACCCCTCTCCACCAAACCCTCCCCTGGCCACCACAGACCCACCCTTCTCCACCATGACCCACCCCGCAATCTAGCCCTAACAGCAAATCAAACCCACCGGAAAACTCACAAATCACAACCCACAACCGACGACCCAACACCCAAAAAACAGGCAACCCACCGCGAGTCACTGCACCAGCAAATCCACAACAACCCAACCCACCACAAGCCACCGTACCAACAAATCCACAACCATCAACACCAGCAATACCCCATCAACAACCCAAATCCATCCAATCCTGCAATACCTCACGCCCAAACCTCGTCGTTCACCTTTGCTGAGTGAGAGGGCATTGTGAGAGAGTGAGTGGAGTCAATATTACTAAAATTATCATCAAATCATTTTTAGCTCCCTTTAAACAAAAACAAAACCCTAAGTAACGCCAAAGATAGCCCAAATAACATTAACAAAAATTATCCCAAAATATATACTTAGCCTCCATACTCACAAAAATTACAAATTGACCCATAAAATCCAAAAAAGAAATTGCTAATAAAACAAGCAAATGTAGTTTAGGCTTTGGCAAAACAAATCTCTAACTATTTCTTTTTTAATTATCAACATTAATGAATTTCTAGATTATGTTTTACCCCCTTCAAGTTTAAATCTTGATTCCATCCCTACATATGAATTGAGTGACCCCCATTATATAAAATCTTTACCTACGTTGAAAGCCACTAATATGTGTGTGTGTGTGTGTGTGCGTGTTTACCTACGCTAAAAGCCACTAATATGTGTGTGTGTGCATGTGTGTGTGTGTGTGATTTGTTGGCGGTGGAGTTGGTGTTGTCGTGGGTTCTTTTTTAATTGCTGTTAACTCACATTAGATATTGTAGCTAAATAAAATTTGACTAGGATATGACCCATCAATTTAATCGGATAACCGTTTCTTATTGGGAGGGTGACTGTTAGGAAACCTGATTATTCTTGGTGAATTGTATGAATTTGATCCAATCTTGCTCACAATCAATCAATTATGGTAGTTCTAATGGAGAACTAGGCTGATTCTATCACTAAGCTAGCAATTATTCTACAATCTGCAATTACACAAATATTCTATAGAGAAAATAGAGAGAAAACTAAGCTTTAGCAATTTGATTCATTGGATAATATGAAATAATAAGAGGGAAAGGAACTTATAGCCTCGACTTGCACGGCCAAAAGGCATGCAAGGCTCCTATTGCTAGACTAGATCAAGGCTCTCATTAGCCGGTTTAGATCTAGAATGTACAACACCCTTTTAGCTCCAACAACCTAGGTACAATCAGGCAAAGCACACTCTAGTTTATATAATAGATTCTGAGTTGTATCGCTTCAACTTCTACTTCTGTGTTAGTTAATGGGGGTAAGCTTGATCTTTTCCTTGCGTCGAGAGGACTTCGTCAAGGAGACCCACTGTCACCAAATCTATTCCTCTTGTGTATGGAATTTTTAGGGGCACTCATTGAGTCGAAGTGTGATGCTAGTGATTGGGATATGATTAGGGCTTCTTGGGAAGGCCTTGGGTTTTCTCATGTCTTCTTTGCGGATGATCTACTTTTGTTCGCTAAAGCAAATTCTAGGAACTGTGAAGCTATTGCTAATGTCCTTGAAGTTTTTTGTTCTGTCTGGTCAGAAAGTGAGCAATGCCAAGTCTCGGATTTTCTTTTCCCCCAATGTTCCGGATGTAACTAAACAGAGGGTGTGTACCAAGTTGGGTTTTCTTCCTACTGACTCTTTGGGAAGGTACCTAGGTTTTCCTCTTATCCATAAGAGATGTTCCTCCTCTGATTTTCAATTTATCACGGTTACTAATACCCAATGTATATTTCAAAAAGTTATAAAAATATAAAGAAAAAATAATTTTGTGCATTATTCTGCAAAAAATTTCCTTTATTTTTTGTTCCCTTAAGCCTGTTTTGCTTATGCAAGTTTGCAATATCAATGTAATTACCATATCCCTGCTCTTTTGGTACACAAGCTATGCTCATTTCGTACACAAACAATGCTCATTCATCAATTAAATTACAACAATTGATCGACAAAACATTCAGTGTTAAAATTACAATGATACATACACATTCTAATTACAATGTTACATACTTTGATCCAGCAATATTCTACACTCCTTACACTTGATTTCATTTTCCATGAAAACAAATGAAACCGGTATATTTTAAATTTAACTATTTCCTCAAACTACAAATAACTATCACATAATGCTTGCTTATTATTCAATTCAACTTGATTACTCAATGAAAATTGCTAAGAATGCTATCACTAACATAACCAAAATTCCTCTATGTGCATCAGATAAAGAAGATGCATCAGAGAACTTGACTCTCTGAGCCTGATCCCTGCAGAAAGAAACAAATGAAATTATTAGTAAAGGTGTTTGGAACAGAAGTAATTTAAAAAATCCATTAACACAACTTTTTGTGAATAGTATGTGTGACACAATATCTATAAGATCTATAGAATAATAAACCTGAAATTTTTTGTGTATTTTGATTTCCATTGCCTAATACAGTAAATTAACCAAACCGATGAAGTAGCTATGTTTCTGACATCTTACTTTTGTAAAGATGAAAGCAAGCCACAATATATAGTATTGTCAGGCAAAGGAGACTCTTGGGTGTCATTCTCTGGGTTTAAAACGTTCACATAAACTTCTTGCCCCAGATACCAAGAGTTGAGATTCTCCGCGCGAAGGTTCCAAGTACCAGCATTGTCAAGAGAAACTAAAATGGCTGTCCAAGCTCCAGGAAAGACCTGTACTTAAGTGAGAAATACGTAGTTATCAACACAACCTTTCATTTCTTTTGGATTCTTTTTGTTTTTAGCTAATCAGTTATCAACAAAGAATCCAACCTAAATATATAATAGTATAATTCTATTTTTCATTTCAATCTGTGTGTGCAAGTACTTCAATAGCAACCTCTAAGACAGTGATTAAAAAGCTGATCTTTGCAAGCAATGTTTTTTTTTTCCCTGTCTTCTGGCCATCCATGGTACACAAATAAACTTCCTACGTTCATAGTTCACTCCTTAAATGTGGAACAGAAACTGATCATGACTATGAAATGAAATGTTGCCTCCAAATTTTGATTTTTTTCAAGTTGCAGTATATAGTATCTACTTGTTCTCCATTTGTAATTATGTGTTCACATCCGTAACATGTCATAAATGAAAAGGTTGAAGGGAGTCTAGAATCTACCAAGTAGATACCAAGGGGTGTTGAACATCTTTTGGTAATTAATCCAGCCACCGTGCTTTACATGAAAATGGGAAATATACTCATAATTTTTCACCACTCACCATGTGACATCTCGGAGTCAAATCAATTATTTTGGTTAAATATTGCCATCATATATGTTGTTCTTTCCATCATCTATGATGACTAATTTCCAAAAATGGGAATTAGTCATCATAGATGATGGAAAGAACAATATTCCTATAGGTCAAATGATATTTCCTGGTGTTTCCAAAGGAAACGTCTAGGCTTCGAATCTCCCCTCCCCTACTTAAAAATGTATAAAAGGGGCATATTTATGGACTTCCATCAGATTTTTATTTTAGGTCTTATTAGTTAATCAGGTTATTAGTATTTTATTAATTTCCTAGAGTCAAGGTTACTTTTGTAATTCAATAAACTGGGATCTCCCAAGTCAATTAGAATTATGGTTTCCTAAGTCAACTAGAATTAGGGTTAAGTCATAGTCTAAATAAGCATAGTATTGGTCCTTATTTTTTGGAGGTGTATTCATTACGGTCCCTATATTTTATAATGTTTCATTTTTGTCCTTGATTTTTGGATACAGGTTCATTTGAATCCTTAACCTCCTTATTTTCCTTTTTTTTTTTTTTTTTTAAAAAAAAAAAAAAAATCTTCTCATCAAATATATCATATCTCCAAAAAATCAAGGACTAAATTGAAAAATTATAAAACATAAGGACCAAAATGAAAACACCCTCAAAATATAAGGGCTAAAAGTGTATTTTTGCCATAAAATTTCTCTTGGATTTTTCCAATGATATGGTGCTGACTCCTAGGTTTGTTCCCTCTTGCTTGATGCTGACTCCAAGACAAGCTATCCTTTTTCTTCCCGTTCTTCAATTTATGTGTTGCATCAAGTTTTGGTTTTGTCCTGTGTCAATCTTTAGTTTCCTTTTTCATAAAACTGATCTTGATACACTTTTCTTGTTATTGCATATCCCATTCCTAGTAGGTTTACAACGCAAACATTGCTTTCCAAATGATTCATACAAAAGCATTTTGGGTGAAGATTATAGACAGGAGTACCTGCGTAGTGCAGCGAGCAACACCATCCCATTTGTTATAGATGCCTCTGCTATTCTCTGTCCACACTCCGAAATCCATACTACAGTGCAAATGGGAAACTGTCCAAATCAATTTTGAATTCCATAAATTAGAAATAGTCAGATGACAATATCAAAGCTAATGGCTCACCCCACTACAAAGAATGCATAGCCATTCATGTGGTAGCTCTGGACTGTGGTATCATTGTTTTGAAAGATAATTTCCATAAAACCTTTGAAAGTAACATTAATTAGAGATGTATCAATTTTGGGAGGTCTGTTCATCAATCTATTTGGGAAATCTAGCTTGTACACCCCTGGAATGTTGAACTGCTGGGCAAGCTTCAGGGGTGTTGAAGGTGGTAAGTACGAAATCCCATTGAGGGTAGTCCGCCACTTCCCATCTATAAGCTCTGGTGGTCTATTGAGGATCACGTATACATCTGTGACAGTAATTTGACCATATTTGAAAGATCCCTGTGGGTTTGGGCGAGCAGCACCAGCAGAGACGTTCCATCTGAAAAATGCATCACCATGACCGAGAATGTGAAATAGTCAGCCCAGCATCCATGAGTATATCAAAAGAACAACAATGCTGCAAGTATATGACTTCAAGGAGGACAAACAAGATACAAAGGAAAATAATAAAACCCTTCCTTGGCTTCTGATGTAGTTTTGTTTGCTTCTCTTCAAACAACATTGTTTTAAGCAGTTGAAAAGATAAATTTATCCCAGTAATCAATGTTCAGACAAGGGATGAAGCCATCTTTTCAACCACTCATATTCGTGCATAGGAAATGTTACTGATTAATATAAGACTAAGAATCTTCAGGGAGGCTATAATACGTCCTTTTAGGATATTTCTGTTATTAATACAAAAATAGATATACTTAACTACAACCTTATGGATCTTGCCTGATTCATTGAGAAAATAGGGTCGTTTTCATTAGGAAGATCAGGAAGAGGACCTGAAGCAGGTCCTTGAGAATTGGAGTAGTGCAAGATGGCAACCCCAGTAGCTTTAACCGAAGCAGATGAATTGACAAATTGAGAACTCGCAACAATGTAGTAATCACTGCTAGCATTTTGATCCATTGTGACCAAGAATGAGTATGACTGGCCCACATGAATATCCATGTTTGTGTAGTTCTGCTGAACTGTGTAAGATCCTTCAGTCTCCACAAGAAGTAAGTTATGATTTTGTATTCTGAAATTCAAGCTAGTTGAAATACCAACATTGTGCACCCGAAGGCGATATATTTTTCCTGCAGCAAATAAAATTACCAACATTTGGCTATCATTAACTGCAACAAAAAGAATCTACATATGTTTTTCATGGTTGTGCATGTATAAATCACCATATGTGGGGTGATTAAGTATAATATATCACAGTCACAATATTCTAGGGAAGAAAACCTACAAGAGTTTCTTTAGAACTACTCTGGAAAGGACTAAGGAGCCCTTGCAGGTTTGAACACCTTACCTGTTTTCCACCACCCTCTAAAGTAGGGCATCATACTTCTTACCAAGTTCACACAGTATTTGAACCAAAAGAAGTTTATACTGAAATGAAGGGGATATAAATTATATCAGTATAGAGCACCTCACTAACTTCTTTTGGGCATACCTGGGCCTCTCATGAAAATTGGATCATTTCTGTTTTGTTTTCATAATATTTGAAAGAACAAAAAATCCCCTAGAAGGAGTAGCATTGCCTTCTAGAATGCATTTTAAAATGAAAGCCGTCTCCTAGAATGAAGCCAAATATATAATGGTAGGTGATGCACCTAAAAGAACATCCTGAAATTATATTGTATCATTGCAGGGAGAATACGGGGGCCAGATGATCCAAAACATGAAGCTATTAATTTTTATTTTGTAAACTCTAGTGTTTTATTTATCAAGTGGTTTGTTAGATGGTTAAGGGATTATTAAGAAGTCCAGAATCATATGTATAATAAAAATACAGACAGGGAGTATATCATTTTTTAGTGTTCTGAGTGGCAAAACTGGAGCTCATTAATCTTGATTTCTTCAAATGCTTTGGTTGCTAAACTCATCCATGCAAACTGTCCTTTCTATATCCAATCTGTAACCAGAGCCATAACAGTGCTAAAATCACAAATCAATCTCCAATAAAACAAGGACAGTGGATGAAAATTCTGAGTGTCTCCGGATCTGCTTCAACACCACGAGAGGGCACAACAAACCAAGAGAAAAAAACACTTTGATGCATGAACAAACACTTCCTTCAAATTGATGTAGGACTTCTCTTGACACACAATTCCCATCAATTGTTGAAGGTGACTAATATGTTCTTCCTTAGCCTTACTATATATAAGAACATCATTGAAGGAAAAGACCTCAACCAATAAAATATGAAGTACTTGTATCATCATATGCATGAATGTGCTAGGTACATTGGCAAGACCAAAGGGCTTGACCAGCCATTCACAAAGCCCATCCATTGTTTTAAAAGTGATTTTCCACTCATCCTCAACTCTGAATCTGATTTTATGGTATCCACTACGAAGATCAATCTTCCAGAAGATAGAAGCTCTGGTCAACTTATTCTCAAATCATGGAATGGGGAATTGATATTTGATGGTGATTGACTGATTGCTTGGCTATCTATGCACATTCTCCAGCAACCATCCTTTTTTAGAGTTAACAGAGCAGGGAGGGACTTCAGGACTTGGGCTTTCCCCTTATGAACACTTTCTTTAATAATTCATACACATGCCTCCCAAGTTCAGCATGTTTAGTAAGATTTATACACTAGGTTGGTAAATTTGGTCGAGAAGACCCTGGAACCAAATCTATAGCATGTTGCACATCTAGTAAAGGTGGCAATTCATCAGGAACTGGTAAAAAGTGGGCAGCAACTCTTACACTTCTTTTGGAACTTCTGTTGGCTGTTGTAGATCTGGTTGCTTCAATTCTCACATCATCAAAACATAAATAACCTTTCTTTCCTTTCTGTCTGCTTCAAATTTTTTCACTAAGGAAGTGAGGATTTTTTGTTTTAGTTGCTGTTATACTTCAATTCTCCCTGTTGTCTTCTCTTCAACATTCTTCGGCCTCAAAATAATACTCTTGTTTTTATTTAATGTTATTGGTAAGTTACACACGCACCAATGGGTATTGAACTCACGACCTCACCCTCCACCTAGCACTTATAAGGGGAGGAGGTGCCAGTTGAGCTAGAGCTCATTGGCCATTTGCTTTCCCTTAGTTATACACATCGAAATCATAAAAGCCAAGGTCGATCATACAGCTAAATAAATTGTTTGTGTTTTATTTTAAAAAATGAATTTTTTATTACAACTTTCGAAACATATTTTTCACTGAAAAACAACAGAAAATTTGTTATAAAAATGAGTTCATTTGAGCAAGTTAATGCTACAAAAACAGAAGGGACAGTAAACTAAGTATAACATACACATTGCAGAAAGTCACCTGGTTCAACATTTATTGTCCCGTAAGAAACACCATCTGGAACAACTGCCCCATCAAAGCGATAGGGACCCAGTCCATTGATAAGGATACCATCAGGAACTCCAAGGTCAGTTCCTTTTTCAACATCCTTCCTTAGTTCCTGTTTCCCCATAAGCATTGGTCAATAGCTAGGAAAAACCAACAAAAGTAACTAGTATTCACCAGCCAACAGAGTCAGTGAACCAAACAAAATTTACACTGACCTTATGAGTCTTAGTATACCAGTCACTAATGAAGATTGTAATATCTCCATCTGGCATCCCAAAGGGTACTGGAATCACTTCTCTGTTGTTTACAATGATTCCTCCATATCCCCCCGCAGCTCTCTGGAAGCTGAGGGAAGGGAAGTAAAAGAAACTCCCTATCTGATCTTTGACCTGAAACTGATATGTCCAATTCCAACCAGCAGGAATAGGACAATTAGTCCCTAAAACACCATCTTGCCAAGAGTTTTTCCTATTTTGTATGCCATCCCTGCAATAAACTAGACAATATTAAAAATAATAAAATCAACACTCGCTATTTTTCTTATCCTTGATGTAGAAATATATAATATACCATGTGAGAAGCAATGGCTCATCAAGGTTATTCTTGACATTGACAACGACATTCCAATTTGTAGTGACATTGAGAATTGGTCCTGGAAATTTCCCATTGATCCCAATCACCTGGAATAATAGCACGAATTAATTGGCACAGGATTTTGTAGGTCCACCAGCCCATGAGGGGCATGGGAGGGGAAGCAGCTATGAAGTGTAAGCACTTTGTGGAATATAAATCACCAACATATTGATAGTTAGATACTGAAGTAAATACATGTACAATACCAAAGCAAAGATTCTCCACTCCAAAATCTAGGATCAGTACAGGAAAGAAATAAGGAGTAAAAAAACAAAAGGTTGACTGTGCCTAAGTAATTGGCAGGTAAACTTCATCTTTGTACCAAGGTTTAGCTCAACCATTCATGACTCATGCCTCGGGTGAAGCAGTGTTAGAGAGAAAGAATGTTACTCTGCTAGAAGATCCTGAAGATGAGGTGTCCCTATTCTAGAAGATCCCATTGGTGAGGTGTCTCTAGCAGCTGTCACTCTCAGAATATTCCTTGTAATATCTGTATATGCTTCATATATATGGAATGGATAAATTAAGGGCTGAAATACAGAAAACAGGAATGAATAGGAATCAAACACTGATGGGTAGGAAAAGAATAAATCTCTACGAGTGACATACAAATGTAGTGCAAATCATATGGCAGGAAGAGTAGTACCAATCAAAGGTGTCCCTCATTACTAGGGTTAACCTCCAGATGGAGAAGCGCACTTTGGAGATTTGTACATTGTGGCAAAGGAAGTAATCTATTATCACGAGTATAAATGTCTGATTTTTTAATTCAATGAACTATTATAGGGCTTGTTAAAATATATCAAGGCATGTTCATGGTCAAGGCCCAAGTCCAATACTTGGTGTACAAGCAAAGCATATTACTTGTATTACACTCATGTTAACCCTAGTTAATGTATGGTTAGTCTAGGGTTACTCTCCTATAAATACCCTGCTAAGGGCTCAATGTAATACAGGTTGTCCTATAGTAAAGATGTAACCATTAAAGGCTTTCCTTTGTGGACGTAGGCCGTCTAGCTGAACCACATCACCTTGCGCTTCCACTCTCTCTTTACTATCCCTACATACTTTACATATTATTCTATGCTTGCTTGCTATAATCCTAACCTGGCATCTGAGCTTTATTGCTCAATATTTAACAGGACTTTCCACATCTAATACCATAAAATGTGGAATAAGTAAAATGAGCTTGACATGGGAAAAATATAATGTAAAATCCTTTAATACAAGAAGGTTCAAGGATTCCAATAAATTGAAAAAGTCACTCAAACGGCTATATGCTTCATCATTAGATTACTCAGAGATAGGGACTCAGTTACTGCAGTCAATATTTTGCATCTAAGCCTACCCCACACCGAACATGACTGCTTCAAGATGAAGCTAGTTCAAAACTTATTCTGTCAGTATGAATTTCATCTCAGCTATATTGTACAGTAACTCACAAAACAAGTTCACAGATTTCTAAAGAAAAATATTACTTGCTTCAACTTAAGAGTCTGGGGAGCCAGGAGCCAGTGGTGAACAGAAACAATCAATAAGAATATTAAGAATAATTGTACAGTAACTCACGAAACATGTGGTTCACAGATTTTTAAAGTAAAATTGTTACTTTCTTCAGGATCCACCAAGCCAGCAATGAAGAGCAACAATCAACAATGACATTACAAATAATGATAATACAGGAGTAAGTTTGTATGCATTTTGTTATTATTGGTAACTACACACACACACAGTGGGTCTTGAACCCATGACCTCACCCTCCACCTTGCTTGTACAAGGAAAGTTTGCATGCATTGTAACAAATGCATCACATGCCACACCACAAAATTAAGCCTGAATGCACATTGGGCACAAACGAGACATCTTTTCCCTGTAAGCAAAGTGATGTCACAGCAGTTGACAGTAAGAGTGTGGCATGGAACAGTGGTGATCATTACTGTAGCACTGAGAAGCTATTGAAAATTTTAAGGTGGCAGGGCAGAAACAAATTTGGGATGGCTGCAGGGCACCCCCATGCCCGCCTCTTCACACTCACATCATTTTGTCTTAATAACAGAAAAACTGGCATTAATAAAAAACATAAGGCGACCCATTATATAACATATATGCTTCTGATTTGATTGTGAATTTTTATTTTAGCAAGTAAGATAAATATGATAATCAGTACTATGAACACCAAGTCATAAACACATGCATGTGAAAGACAAGTAATATTTGTAGTAATACTGATTATATAACAGCAGCCTTTTGGTAACAATGGATTTATTAACTCATAGGATTATATAGGCACAAATGAAGTAGCATCTAATGTGCCAAATATTAATATATGCCAATCAAATTGCAAGGGAAATTTTGAAGGTACAAAATCTTTGGCAGTCAAACTATAACACAATTCAAAAATTTATGTGCTAAGGTTAGATTGTTGACAGGAAACAATAGAAAAACATGACTAAAAAAAAAAAAGAGAGAGAGAGGAAGTCCATGCACTCTAGAGAAAGTATAAGTCACAAAAGAAGACAAGGGAAAGTTTGTTAAGACAAGTCGGGCACATGCATCAATAATTAACAGTAGCAATATTGAGAAGCAGTCATGTTTCATATTAGATATGCTATAAGGACAATGGATTAAACAAAAGCAATATGCAATGTGGTAGTGAAAAGGACAAATTGCTTGCAAATGATTGGAAATATCACCACAAAAAGCTGTTTGACAAAACAGGAGTTGTTAAGAAGAGCCATAATAACCAGGACAACAGTTCATTACGGGCAAATTTTTGGGACTAGATCAACACAATTAAGTAGCCATAAGACTAGCCATGCTTAAAGATTTAGTTTAGCATCGACATGCTTACCATAGATGAAGTAAGAATCTTGAGATGCAAAGATGGCAAGACTTGAATAAATGAGATTAAGAACAAAATTACTACCAAGAAGGTAAGAGGTCAACCAACAAGAGACAAGTGGAGAAAAGTTTGTCGACTCTGTTTAGCCACGTGCAATTGAAGCTCTAGTTAAGGCATTAAAATTGTCACATATAGAGCTATTTTTCATATTAAGAGCACTTCAGCACAAACTATGAGTCATGTAAATATAGAGAAATTCTAAAACAGAATAGTTGCTACTCTTTGTACTAAGAAAATGTCACACTAGTAGTGAATCAAGCTGGTATATCAAGCAATTGTAGCTGATGAATGCGTCCTATAGTTGAATTATTATAGATTTTGACAATTGAATAGATAAAAATAATTTCTTGTAATGAGTAAAGTTTACTAAACAGTAAGCAAGTAATATCCAATAAACAAGTAAAGAAGAGAATTGGTTGCAGAAAGTGGGAAGTGAAAAAAATATATAACCTTTTGTTTAAGACCAAGTGGGGAAGCAGTGATGTAAGAGACAGTCCAATCATAGAACACATAAGGGTCACCTGCCAAAGTAGTAGTTGAGAAGCAGAAGAGAAAGATAAATAGAAAGAATGATGAAGTTGGCATTGGAATTCTTTCTTTTCTGGGTATCTTTGTTTTTCTTTACAGACTATAGATAGAGATAGAGATAGAGAAATGAATTGGGTTTGTTTGTGAAGGGAAGTGAAGTAGGTTTGAAGAGTGAAACACAAACACAGACACTCACGTGGGTATGAGAAGAACCAGCTCGGGGCGTCAGAGGAGCCTGGCTTTTGTTGTTCTGTTATGGGTCCCACTGTAATGATACTTTTTCACGACTTTCCATATCAGAAATCACAGTGAATAATAATTCATGATAGGAAAGTGCACGAAACTCGTTTTGACAAATGCCTTCGTCGGCGCCTTTAGACTCTAAACTTTAATTAATTTTAAAGTTATGGGAGATGAAGTAAGTTTTAATAAGCTCATAAGTCATTACGTCTTTGAGAGCGCCGCAATTAGCGGTTTCAAAAAATCAAAAGATGGAGAAGAAGAAAATCTCCAATTATTAACTTTAATCCTTCAATGCCTGTTGTTAAATAAGTAACTTTGGGCCTGTTCGGTATACTGTTTTGTAAAACTGTTTTCTTGTTTGTAAACCAAAAAATGAGGGGCCAACCTAAAAATTTTCTGTTTGGTACACCGATTTCCTTTTTCATTTTTAAAAACGTTTTGTTTTTTTACACAGGTCCCATACCATTTTTCAGAATAGGTTGGACTTGTTTTGGCTTTTTTTGAAACCAAATTCATTTTCATTATTTTAAGCCGTTGCCCAAATCACACCCGTGTCTTCTCTCTCATCCATTACAACCTCAATTCCATCTCCTCTGATAACTCTCTCCAACCTTCCGAGCTCTTCTCTTCTCTACTTTATCACTATCAAACTACTCCCAATGCCTATATTTAACACTCCATCCGGTCTTAGTGTGGATCTACACCGAGAAATCCATTCATTTGGCCATCCCAAAGTGGTGAAGTGCACGGAGAGAGCGGCGTTCACGGCGGCGGCTCGCAGGTATTTTCTCATCTCTCTGTCTCGCACTTCTCTGTCTCGCACTGCAATGGGTTTCAAAATCCAAACATGGTTTCCCCCCACTCAAAGTTGTAGATGGGATTCTAATAAAACCCCCCAAATTCTACACAATTCTACCCTCCAATTTTAGTCTAGTTTAGTTCTAACTGAAACCCTAAAAAAAATTGAACACCAATGATGTTTATGGAGGGGATTCAAGTTAGAAACCCTTAAAAAAAAAATTCAAATACTGGTTCGTGGGACTAATGATTTGGTTGGATATGATAAAGTTGTAGTAGAAATTGAGCTTAACAATCTATCTTACTGCATATCTAAGTGTCAATGCGAAATCTTTATGATGAGTCCCTTGATACAAATACTATTGAAAATTTTCCTTCAGTCGCTTCTTTGTGACACCATAATGCTGACATCTCCCCCTTTGTTTATGAAATATCTCTTGCTTTCCTTGAGTATTCTTGGTTATCTTATTGTTCTTGTTGCTGCTTATATTAAATTTTCCACATCTTACTCCTCTACGGCCTTATATGTGCTTTGATGACTTGATTTATTTATTTTTTTCATTGTAAATGTTAATAGTTTTGTAGATGAATCAAATTAACTTGTGTTTTCCTTGGTCCAGGAGAAGCATAGTTTTAAAGGTCAAGTAGCAGGTTGTAATGCAGTAAAGTTGGAGAAGGTAATTGAAAATGGTGTAACAACTTGCATCTTTGGAGAAAGAGGCTGATTTCAGGGTTTTTACTTTATTGGCTGGGATGTAGACCTTGTGGGAATGGTCTATGGAATTAAAAGAAAGTATTGAAAGTTGGAAGCTAGTCACCCACCAGTCTCTGTATAATTCGTTCTGTTTGTGTACATAGTAACCGTTTTTATTTGGTGGTTTTGAGGTTTCTGATGTTAATAAACACATATAAAAGGTTTTGATTCCCTACTTTATTTTTTTGGTGCATCCTAAATTTTAAAATGAAAACGATCTACCAAACAAGAATTTTTTGATAAAATGAGTTTTAAAATGTGACTTGAAAATAAGGTGCCAAACAGAAATTAAAAAAAAAAAAAACCAAATTCTAACCAGTTTCAAATTTCAATTTGAAAAGTTGAAAAAAGTCAGGAAATGAAAATGAAAACGAAAACACGTACCAAACAGGCCCAATGATTTCTTTTTTTTGTTTTTTCTTTTTCATCTTTTACTTTTTTGGTAGGTAAGATCAAATCTTCCTTGTTTTATCTTTTTAACTCCATGTCATAAACGAATATATATATATATATATATATATATATATATATATATATATATATATATATATATTATCATTCTGTTATAACTTTTAGACTAAATTGCACGGTACATTTTCTAAATTTGGTCAATTTGGATTTTGCTTCTTAATGTTTAAAAGTTTTAATCTGCTCCCTTTTAGTTTGGTTCCGTTTGCATTTTGGACCTCCCGTCCAAAAAACGTTAGCCCTTGACCGTTAAGTGAGATAAATCATATTGATATTGATAATGACCCCTTAGCCAGTTTTTCAATTCATTAATTCTAAAATTTCGAGGGTTTTTATGTCGTAAACCTAGGCTTGACACATGTAATAGGTGGTGTCGACGCCGGAAAAAATGTTATCTTTTTTTTTTATATAAATATTTCCTCCTATCTATTTTATTAGACTATGGATTGATTTTATATTTCCCAACTCTGATCCCCATTGGGCTCGACGAAATCTCATTTTCAGTGTGTTGTGTACTGGGGTAAACATATTATATAAACATATGCAAATGTGTGTGTGTGTGTACTCTGGCATATTCGTGGACATGGAAAATGGAACGGACAACACGAGATTTGGAGTCGCCACCAATCATTGGGAAATTATGAGGTGTGATTGGTCACCTACGTCTACTGATTTTATTATCTTGATTTAAGACATGCATAAAAACTAGATCTGGTACCAGAGATAGATTCAGAGATTTGGTTATGTGTGGGGAAGGTGTTAGGCACCCCACGACATCCGTCCGTAGACGGTTACCTCCCTCCATGTGCTCTTGTGTATGTTTGATCAATCAAGCAAAAATGTTGGATTATTACTATCCTGGCGTTGTCGGGCGTACATCAATTGGTGATGCACGCATTCGACGTGGTCAGTTTTGTTTTTCTTTGTTCCCCTTTTGAATATCTCGTTTCTTTTAGAGTTCTTGGTGAAACAATGGCAGAGTACACTTGAAACCCTAACACTGTTCACTAGAATAAAGTTAAATTAGGTTTGGCCATGATTAGGATCTCACTTACCCTTGGGTTGCAAGGGTAAAGCGGTTCGTTGTATGGCGGCTTGGATTAACCTTTTTATTTTTGGGCTATTTCCTCCACTTGTTTGAACCCCGAATACAAATGGGTTTCCTATTCGTATTTGCATACATTAGGAATTCTCATGATTCGTTGTAGATACAAGCAAAAGTAATAGTTTTGTTGAGTTTTGATTAATTACATGATTCTATAAGGAATACAACACGCGAACATTCTTTACATGTATTAACGCCAAAACGTCTCAACATATATTGAACACCTGCATCATGGCGTCCTAAAATGAGACTCGACCTCAGGATTAGGGTGGACCAATCAAGGTGCGTTGTATTGCTTATAGAACGATATTTTTGATATTATTAAGGCTTACATGGCAACTTGTTTAAGTATTTTACATGAATTAAACAATTGCACAACTTATTGGACAAATGGGCAAACCAAATGGCATGTGAGAATGAGTGGGCCTAATATGAGATTAGGGCTTTAATTGAATGTACCTAGACATGTGATTCTAGGGTTTTAAATAAATTGGCCTAACATGGGATTAGGGCGTTAAATAAATGGCATGTTAAAAATGATGTAATGGGCCAAAGTGTGACTTTGGGCTTTATGCATAATGTCATATAAAAAGGCTCATATATATACATTAAACATGGAAAGAATCTAGGCATGCATGCTAGGATTTAATGAAACATATACATAAAGAGATATGAAATGTATTCAAAGCACATTAGAAATAATTAGGAAAGGTAAACTAGAAATGGATTCTAGGCTTAAACATGCATGAATATGGCATATGGTCAAATATGTGAAAATGAAGATGAGTGAATATGATATATATCAAATGTATGAGTTACACAAGGAAACTTTGAAGTTCATTCCAAGGCTTAGGCATAAAATCAAGAATGATGAAATGGGGTAAAGATGCTAGAAATGATACAAGCATGGTAGAATAGGCAAGTTTAGATACATGCTCATAAAAGTTACCTAATCATGACATATTCATACTTAAGAACTCACCATAGGAACTCACCTAGTGTAGAGTTGAAAATTGGGTTGCGCTTCCGTGTAGTGGTGGAAAACCGGGCTTTGGAGAGTCGGGAATCCAACGGCGCTTCCGCGTAGTGGTGAGGATCGAGCTCGGATCTTTAGAAAATTAGGCGGCACTTCGACTTAGAAATGGATGACTTGACCCAAAGGGTTCCGGATTCGGTGTGTTCGGAATCCGGGAAAAGCTCCTTCACCGGTTTGGGACCCGGGCTTGGAAGAAGACAAAAATGGCTCGGGATTCTAACCTGATTTCACGATTATAACGGTGTTTCCCTCAATTTTTGAGTTTTTCTCTCTCTAGCCTAACAGAGTTTCGTTATCTCTCTACCAATTGCCTCCTCTCTCTCGAAATTTGAGCCATATTTATAGAGAGTCTCACGCAGCATGGTGCTGCGTGAGCTTCTCTAGTTACTTGCTCCGTGCATTTTGTCCGATTTTGACGAGTTTTTGGCCCTTTAAGCACCCTTTTTTGGACTGACGGTTGAGGGTCTTCTGGTGCTTGGATCTGTTCGAAAATGATGTCTATAGAAAGCTTGCACTGTCTACTTTCCAACGAAACTGACCTTGTGCAATTCTGACTTATGTGCAGAAAACTGCAGCTCCTGGAAGTAGGGTAGTAGAACTGTTTCCTGCATTTCGGATGGGTTTTTCCAGTTTTTCGGTATGGATTCCGGTCAGCTCGGATAACCTCGTGACAAACCGAAAGAACCTAGTCGTAGAAGAAGTTTCCTTCTGTGAAAAGGCGCAAACTTTTCAAAAACTCATGGTAAGGATTAGGAAAACGATGTGCGCAAAGGCGGTACCCTGGATAGTCATTGTTGGCAATTTTCCAGTATTTTGGCTTATTTTCGTCGTTTTTCCCACTTTTGGTTGACCCAGCTCGCGATGTCGGACTTGGGAAAACTTGGTATTTCCGGAAAGCTTGTGATGTCTACTTTCCAATTACACAAATCTCATATCATTATGAGTTCTAGTTATGAAATTGCAAACTTCAGAATAAGGGCTGCCAGAGAGATTTCCTTATTGGCGGTCCATTTTTCGATGCTGATTCTGGGCAACTCGGGTATGCTTTTGACGAGCCGAAGGAACCTACTTCTAGGTAAATTTATCATCTTCGAAAAAATACCTGCTTTCTGGAAACTCATAGAGTGGATTGAGAAGACTCTGTGCACAAAGGCAGCTTCAAAATAGGTCTCTTTATGTCCAAAATACTTAATGAAATTTCACCAAGTGTTAGGCCTTTTTCCGCAATTTTGGCCATAACTCCTTCGTTTTAGATTTGTTTCGGCCTGTGAACTATCAGATAGAAGATCTTCATGTACTCTTCCCAATGCCAGTAAAACGGTTGATCAACTCTCAATGGAGCTCAGTCATTCAAACTCCGGTCAAACTTGGTCAATTCTGGTCAAACTTAGTCAAACCTAGTCAAACTTATCAAAATCCTCCTATCCTTGAAACGCGGTTTTGGATTGACGGATTTTCACATGTTCGGGTATTTTTAGTCGGTTTTGCAATAATCGGGTTGCCTCGATTTACGTGCTGGATTCCCAGGAAAATCATTAGGATAAAAATGAGGTTACGATAGGCACTCCAATCAATTCTGGTCACTTGTCAAGTGTTTTATAATAATTTAAAAAATTACATATAAAAAATTTAATTTAAATTAAAAAAATAAATAAATAAACATTTTTAGTTTTAAAAAGAAAAAATCACATCAATAACAAAATTGGGAATACTTAAACCAACCACATATTTATCAAAATACAACCCAACAAAACCAATGAAGTCCCCAAGCATAAGAATCAAAATCCACCAAATCTCCAAATCCAATCAGTTCAAAACCCGCAATTAGAAAAACTCAAACCCAACAAATCTAAAAAACCCATATACTCATTCATCAATCAATCAACAAATATATTCAGAGGGAAGTCTGTGTGGTTTTCTTCGTGTGTCATCTTGACGATGTAGATGTAACCGAAGGAAGTGTCATGGCTGAGCATCTCAACGTAGACGAGCATCGTGGGTTTGAGTTTGGACTACGATGCGATCCTCTTCAACTTTGGATCGGGCCTCGGCGATCGACTTCACCAGCTCCGGGAGCTCCTTAGATTGCCTGAATCTGCCTTTGGAACCCATCGGCAGTTCGCGATCGATTGTCTTCAACTACTCCATTATTTATTTGCTCCTGATTTTTTGCTTGGGTTTTAGGAGCATTTTATTTGATTTATAAGAGTTCAAGCAAGGCAAGGGTGAGAGAGAGATTAAATCGGAGGGGAGCTTCTTTTCGATCTGGAAATGTGATTGGGAGAGAGAGGTCTGAAAGTGGAAACATACAAACCTGGAGGTAGTGGCGAGTGTTTATGGAGGTTAATTTTAGTGTTGGTTTGGTTGAATTTAGTGGGGATGGAGGTGGTTGTGGGAAGTGAGACGATGGGGCTAAAATCTTCAGCCACCACACGCAGTTGTCAAATTTTTGTGTTTGATTTCTGGGTTTTTTTTTTTTAAAGCTTTGAATTTGAGATGGGATTTGTTATTTGATTTGGTTTTTACAATACTTGAGGCTGGATTTGTTCATATGCAGTCAATGAAATTGGTTTTTGTTGCTGTGTGGATCTTAGAATAGGGTTAATTTTGTTTTGATTTTTCTATTTGATTATTTTGATTGTTGTTGTGTGAGAGAGAAATTGTGATTGTGATTGAGCTGAGTTTGAAAAAAGAAAACCGTTTGGATGCCCAGAAAATATTGGAAAGAAAAAATAAATTTTCTGTTTTTATTTTAAGTAATTTTAGAATTTAGTGAATTTATTTTAATTATTTACGATTTTTTAAAACTATTTAATTGACACGGCTAATAGAAATGATGTAGCATGGTTTAATTGGACCACCTAACACTGTCAGCTTTAAATGACACTTTTTTTTTTTTTTTTTTTTTGATATATGATAGAAATTCTAATCTAAACTCACACACACGTATATTTGAACCTATGGCGTCCGCTCATGATGGTTGCTCTTACCATCAGGCCAAGACACCAATTGGTTTTTTGGTGTAGGCGGGATTTGAACCCAGGTCCCTTACTCGACAACAAGAGACTTTACCAGTTGAGCTAACTGGAACCCACCTTTAAATGACACTTAACTATCAGGGATTAACATCTTTTGGACGAGAGGGTTAAAATCAAACGAAACCAAACTAAGAGGGAGGAGATCAAAACTTTTAAAAATTATGAAATAAAATTCAAATTGCTTAAACTTAGAGGATATATAGTGCATTTTAGTATTTTATTTTTTAAAGCATTTTTTTTAGTACCGATAGAAATCCTACTCTAACTTAATTCTAACTAGACTATAACCCGCACAATGTATGACTCTTTTTTATTATTTTTTTAAAAATATATTTCTAACAAAACAACTAACTAAGAAAAAGGAAAAAATAATAACAATAATGAAAAGTAAAAAATAATAAAAAAGAAAGAAAAGTGTAAAATAGAAAATGTAAATAATTTTTCTTTACGCTTAAAAATAGAAATGATCATTTTTATTATATCTCATCAAATGCATTATACTGATTTTTATTATATTTCATCAAATGTATTATATTAAGTTTATAAAGATAACTAGCAATAACTTTCTAGTCTAGTTGCATTGATTCCTTTCAATTGGGATTTATATCCTGGGGTTATATTTAGTAAAAAAAAAACTCACTTCACATCGTTTATAAATTTCAATCACTTGGGTAAATCTCAATTGTTCTATATAGGAATTCTAAATGTTCAGAGGTTTTCTCATTTTTGTTTAACTTACAACACTTTTATAGTACAAATAAATAATACAATTTGTTACATATTTAACTATCCCATCTTTACCTTTTTTTACTTTTTTTTGTTTCTCTTTTTATATACATATATTTTTTTGAGCAATTTATCACTTATTAATAATCACATAAACAATATATGTGACCTTAGAAATCCATTATATAACAAATTAGCCTGTGTTTGGATCCTTTATTTAAAAATGATTTCACGGATTTTTATGCATAGAATGCATTCTACAAAAAATCTGGGGTGTTTGGTTAGGATTTTAGAAAATGCAAAATACATTCTAAGCAGAATGCATTTTACAAATTCTCAGTTCTAGAGCAGAAGTCAGATTCTAGCTTCTACTTTTA
Organism: Fagus sylvatica; assembly: GCA_907173295.1. Taxonomy (NCBI): domain Eukaryota; kingdom Viridiplantae; phylum Streptophyta; class Magnoliopsida; order Fagales; family Fagaceae; genus Fagus; species Fagus sylvatica. The sequence goes on from OU015766.1 coordinate 2,808,334, forward strand.
ATTTTTGCTAAAGTAAATGGGACCCACTTACAACAGTTTATTACTTGAACAACTCTTTTTTCCCTCGCTTAATTTTCCTCTTTCTTTCTTTTATTTTCCTTCCCTCTCTTTTATTCCCTACTTTTTCTCTTCTTTTTTTATGTGTTCCCTATTTTTTCTCTTTTTTTCTTTTATCTTTAAAAAAGTATTCTCATTTTCTCATTTTGTATCAAAGAACTAGGGAGCTCTGGTGAAAATTTATTTAGAGGATGTCTATGAGATTTTTTATCATAAATGGTTTGTGTATATCTCTATTACACACACAATACACATTTCTCTATATTTTTTTTATTACATTGTTCAAATTTTATAAAAAAGTGTGCAAAGAGATGTGTACAAATCATAACCTATTTTTTTTATTAGTAGACATTAATTTAAATCACAACGTAATACTTTATTTATTTATTACATTGTTAATTTTGTATTAGTAGTAAATGTATTTTTAGCCTTGTATTAAGATATTTAAAAAAAAAAAATGTTGATTACATAATGTATGCTAATAATATATTATTTAATAGGAAGAATGCATTCTTTAAAATACCAACCAAACACAATTCCTTTCAGCATAATCACTTCTTATAAATAATTTCAATATTTTATCAAACGCACTATTTTCAGCAACATGCACTCTAGAAAATGCATTTTCGAGAATGCATTCTAACAGGAATGCATTCTCTAGAATGCATTTCCAAAATAAAGGATCCAAACGCAGGCTTAGTCCACAGAGATAAAAATGACAATATCATCTTCAGTCTAACACATATCTCTTAGGAAAATTTAACACATAGAAACAAAAATAAATGTTAAGATGTTATTCCCTCTACCCCTAAAAATAAATAAAAAATCAACATAATTGCATCTTTTGGTTATCTCTAAATAATAGTCTATTGATGTCCTAAATCTCAAATAATTTGAATGTTGTCTCATCAATTCTAATATAAGTGTTAAAAAATAATTTATATTTAACACTTACCCCCCAAAAATATATTAAACAGCTAGTTTTCAAGTTATTTAGTATATCCAATTGTATAAAAATAAAATGATCAAGTCAAACTATATTTTATATGCAGTTAGATAGTATTAGAAATGGTTAAAAAATAAATAAATAAAAAGCATTTTTTGTTGCAAAAATAGAGGACTACAACTTCACTAAGCAAAAATACTTCGAATATATCCAATTGTATAAAAATAAAAAGAGCAAGTCAAACTAAATTTTATATGCAATTAAATAGTATTAGAAATTGTAAAAAAAAAAAAAAAAACATTTTTGGTTGCAAAAAATAGAGGACTATAACTTAACCAAGCAAAAATACTTCGAATGTAAAATATACATATTGCATATTGCGTAGAAAAACTCATCCTAATTATATCCTCCACTATCTTCAACACCAACTCGGCTAATGCATCTGCATGCATGAAAAAAAAAAAAAAAAAAACCATATGATCAGAATCAATTGAGATTGCTAATAACAATGAGACACGTTTTACTCGACCCTTTAAGATCAATTCATTAAGGTATCTCATGGCAGAATAACATCTTTTTACATAATTATAGCTAGAGTCATATAACTCACAAAAGAATTTCATATAATAATTCAAATGAATATTTTAAAAACATGAGATTCTGTCTCATGCTCATTTTCAGTTTTCGCGAAGGTATATTGTCATACAATGACTATCATCATTGATTTAACTTTTAAAGCAAAAAGGAAACAAAACTTTTATGGCCAAACCACATATATAGTTAAAGTATCATTTTTCGACGTATTTGCAAGTATTAATAGTTATTTAGCATTCAACTTGGAAAAAAACTCAACCTAATTGTAACAGTTTATAATCTAAACAAATCTTTACTCTTTAAATAAAGAAAATATAATTTTCAAATATGCAATTATCAACATAGCAAACACATAGAAACTTAACCTGAGAAAAGACGAAAATGAAGGTAATATTTATGTCAACTTTATCTTGCCCAAACTTTTATTTCCACTTAAATATTAAATATTAGAAAATAATTATACAATAGTAAGTAAATTAGATGCAAACAAAAATAAAATAGGCAGAAATACACTTTTGGTCCCTATATTTAGGGGGTGTTTTCAATTTGGTCCTTGTGATTTAAAACCATTCAATTGGGTCCCTGTGTTTTTAAGCCGTTATCAATTTTACCCCTGGAGTCAACTCCGTTAGAAATCTGCCTACGTGACAGACGGAAATTGCTGACATAAATAATTATGTCATTTAAAAATAATAAAAAATAATTTTTCTAAGCCACGTCAGCACCACGTATTATTCTTATTATTTTTTTCTTTTTCTATTTTTCCTTTCTTTTTTATTTTTTCTTTTCTCTCTCCTCTGTTCTTATTCTCCCCAGATTTCTTTTCTCTCTCCCTGTGTTATCCTTCGTTTCCTTTCTCTAAATCTCTCTCTCCACCACTAAATCGAGCTCAAAGACGATCGGCGAGGTCACCACTAAACCGAGCTCGAAGACGATCGGCGAGGTCTCTCTCCACCACTAGACTGAGCTCGAAGACAATTTCCTAAATCTAAAATCCCTAAATCCCTAAATCTCCCAAATCTCATTCGTCCCAAGGCTTCTAGTTTGGTTGCGGCGGCGCAACATGGGGCAAGTGAGGACTAGCGGTGGCTGGAAGTCCAAGAGAGAGTCGCAAGGACTGTGGGTTTGCAGTGGGGATTGAGGTTCATTACCGACGTTGGGCTCGCCGGCGTGATGGAGTTGAGTTGGGGTGTGGTGCAGTGGCCTGCGAGTTTGGCTGGGTGGCTTGCTGGAGGCGAGGATGAGTCGTGACGGCTGTGATTTGCCAATGGGCAGAAAAACACGATGCTGCTGGAATTTTTTTTTTCCTTTTCTGTTTGGCTTGATTGTTGATGAGTTCTTGGTAATGGTGGCTTGACCTTGATGGTGGTGGCTTGGCTGTGTTGCGGTGAGATAGACTTTGGTTTATCTATTTGTGATTTTTTTTTTTTGTTCTGTTTGGCCTTGAAAGCTGGTGCTTTTTGTGGGTTTTGTGGTGGGTAGATTTGGGACGAATGAGATTTGGGAGATTTAGGGATTTAGGGATTTTAGATTGTCTTGGGATGTCTCTACTACTCCTCGCTGTAGAGATCCAAATCCAAAAATCCCACCTGTGTTGGCTTCTCCAGAACCCTCCACCAATGTCAATTTCTCAAAAAAAAAAATTTCATTGATGGTTATGATGCTTGTGGGTCTGTTTGGTTGCCGAGAAAATCAAGAAATGGAAAGAAATTTCTGGGTTTTCTGTTTTGTGCTATATTTGCTCACTCAGTGCAAAATCTGATGGGTTTTTGCTTTTGGATTGGAAGATTGGTGGGTCTGTTTGGTTGCCGAGAAAATCAAGAAAAAATGGAAAGAAATTTCTGGGTTTTCTGTTTCGTGCTGTATCTCACTCGGTGCAAAATCTGATGGTTTTTGCTTTTGGATTGGAAGATTGGGATGTTATTATTTTCTTATTCATAATGATGAAAATCAAAATATTTTATTACATGATGTGATTGTTGTTGTTGGGAACCAAAAAGTGAAATCTCGTTTGAGTTGTTAAGTTGTTGGTGTTTGGCTGCCAAGAAAAGGAAAGAGAAAATTGAAAGTTTAAATAGTATTTTTTGTTTTATTTTATTTTATGTTAATTTAGAAATTAAGATTTAGTTTTATTTATTTATTTATTATTTGTTTGTTGCTGACGTGGCTAAATAATGTTTGACTCAGCAATTTTATTCTACCACGTAAGCATTCCGTTTGCCACGTAGGCAAATTTCTAACGGAGTTAACTCCAAGGGTAAAATTGATAACGGCTTAAAAACACAGGGACCCAATTGAATGGTTTTAAATCACAAGGACCAAATTGAAAACACCCCTTAAACATAGGGACCAAAAGTGTATTTCTGCCAATAAAATATGCAAACAAAAAGAAAATATACTATAAATTGATACAAACCCAGGGATCAAACCCAAGCACTCATAAAGGGGTGAGACTTTTTGAGGAGAGGAATGACCATTGGGGCAAATGCCCAAGTTGTAATTTAAATGCATATTTGAAATAACATATATTGTGTTTAACAGATTTGGGTGGAATATATATATTTATATCTAAATTAATTAATAAGACTATTTAATTTATTAAATATGAGCATTTAATTGGGTAGTGGGTATTTAATTTATTAATGGTGTAGTTTTTATTATGGGGTAGTGGGTATTTAATTTAGTTTATTTAATTCATGTGCCACCTAAGATGCTACGTGTCAAGCAGAAGACGTTGCCTTGGATGCCACGTGACAGAAAGATGGCAACGTCTTCTGTTTTAATTTATATATAGATAGATTTGTAAATGTGAAAACGAACTCACACCCTCATAGAGAAATAGGGATCAAATGGGAGGAGAGACACCACTGGGCTTAATGCCCAATAGTTCATCCCTTACTTTATTAGCTATGCATTAACAGTTGAACCAAAACACAAAAATAAAATTGCACAACAACATGATTTCCAATTGATCTGGGAGAGAGAAACACAAAAACCACTATTTTCTAAGTATTTTCATTAAACTGTGAGAGATAGAACACAAAAACTGTTGTAAAATAAAAGAGAATTAGTAAGAGAAGATAAATATAAAAGAGAGAAGATATATAAACTTCTTTATTCAAGTGGTCATCCACAATATATTGTAAACTTTATGAACTCATATCTACTCAATTCTTGTGTGTCTATTACAACTAATATCACCCCTATATATATACTCATCTTTGATGAGTAGCATTTATTATTAACTAAACCTAGGTGATAGCTATATAGAGGGGGGGCAACTACTATTTGCATTGCATTTAATATGAAGACTTCTTTTACGAATTACTTTGTCGGCACATTTGTTCACATCACATAGGATTATATCCCATGTGATCTTTAGTCAATAATGGTGGCTAATAATAGGATTTTTTTTGTTTAATAATATTATTTTTAATACTATTTTGTAATAAATTACTGTTTCAAAACATTTAAGGGAAATAGCCTTCTCGTCTCTAGGAGAGACAAGTTCCACTTCAATTTTGCCACGTCCCACTTCAATTTGCCACGTCTGCTCAATCAGAAAGAAGAAAAAGTTCCAGCTAGAACTCGTCTCTTCTAGAGACGAGTTCCACTTAAAATGATAAAAATATTTGTCTCCCCCGCCTGAAACCCTGAAACTCTCAAAACTTTCAAAAGCTGAAACTCTTTCTCTCTCTTACTCTCTCAGTCTCAACTCACTCTGCGTAGCTCCTTCTCCCTCCCTCTCTCTCCGTAAAAATTATCTCTGAAACTCTCAAAATCCCAGCACATATGCCGTGAGGTGAGGGTGGGTTGTTGCCGTGGGTTGGGGTTCCGTGGGGATGGGTTGTTGCCGTGGGTTTGGGTTCCGTGAGGGTGGTGGTGGCGTGGATCTGGGTTTGGGTTCCGTGGGGATGGGTTGTTGCCGTGGGTTTGGGTTCCGTGAGGGTGGTGGTGGCGTGGATCTGGGTTTGGGTTCCGTGGGGATGGGTTGTTGCCGTGGGTTTGGGTTCCGTGAGGGTGGTGGTGGCGTGGATCTGGGTTTGGGTTCCGTGGGGATGGGTTGTTGCCGTGGGTTTGGGTTCCGTGAGGGTGGTGGTGGCGTGGATCTTGGGTTTGGGTTCCGTGGGGATGGGTTGTTGCCGTGGGTTTGGGTTCCGTGAGGGTGGTGGTGGCGTGGATCTGGGTTTGGGTTCCGTGGGGATGGGTTGTTGCCGTGGGTTTGGGTTCCGTGAGGGTGGTGGTGGCGTGGATTTGGTTGCCGGTGTGGCTGTGAGTTGCTGGGTTGGGTTTGGGAGGGGATGGGTAGTGAGGGTGGGTTGTTGCCGTGGGTTTGGGTTCCGTGGGGATGGCCAAATCCCAGCCCATATGCCCAGATTTCCACTGTTACCACCATTGTTGTTGTTGTTGTTGCTAGTGGCGGTGGTGCTTTCAAATTTGGGTGGTACAACAGAAGTGTTCTTGCTTAATTTCAATGGAACTCGTCTCTGCTAAAGACGAGTTCCAGCCAAATTTTTTTAAAAATAATATCTCACTTGTTCCATTTCAATGGAACTCGTCTCTAGCAGAGACGAGTTCCAGCCAAATTTTTTTTTTTTTTAATGCGCGAATGCGAATTGGTTGGTTTAATTTCAATGGAACTCGTCTTTAGCAGAGATGAGTTCCAGTCAGATTAATTTTTTTTTTAATAACAATGTGTGCGTTCGCGCCAGAATAAAAAATTTAAAAAATTTTGTGGAACTCGTCTCTACAAGAGACGAGTTCCAGCGGGTTAAAATTTCTCCACGCCAGAATGCCACGCAATACTGCCAGGTAATATTTTTTAATGAAACTCATTACTGGTAGAGACGAGGCTAAATCCCTCATTAGTTTCAAAACAATGTTTTTTTGCAAAATTGTTTTTAAAATTGGCCTATCGTGCGTTTTCCCCCCTAATAATAGTCAAGACTATTATTCACAACACTCCTCCTTGGATGACCATTTACTAAGAATATGCCTTATTAAAACCTTGCTAAGGAAAAACCCAATAGTTAAGGAAAAAGAGTACAGTATTCTTGTGAACCTTTAAGTGCTTTCGGATTACCTCATTAAAACCATGCAAAGAAAAACCCAGTGGGAAAAAACATTAGCGAAGGAAAAAGAGTACAATCAGCACATATCCTTCAGAGTACATAGATCTTTAATTGTCAATGAAAAGATCATTAAGTTGACGCATGCTAATATTGTGAACAATCTTCTTGAATGTCGTAGTTGGCAAAGTTGTTACTTGATCGTATCCGCTTGACATCAATATCACTGCTCTTTTGGAGCTTATGAGTATAAAAGACTTTTAGGTGAGATGTGTTTATTTCATGAATTGCGACAACTTTTGTTAGCTTGATAAATCTCCATGAAATAGAAGTTGTCACAAGTGAACAAGTATTCTATTTTTGATCGTCATTGGTTTGGATCAGAAAGATATCACGCGTCTATATATCCAATTAACTGTGGATTTGATTTATAAGTTCAAGTGCAATTTGCAAGGTACATCAGAGTATCAATTGCATTAAGATATGGTACTTCAGGACCAAGAATTTCTTCATCCTCTTCTTGAGGGCGCAAATGGTCCTTCTTAACATCAAGTGACCGATCAACCATTGGAGTACTTAAAGGATGAGTTTTATCCACATGAAAGTACTTTAAGACTTCCCCTGTGTATATTGATTAGTGAACAAGAATTCGATTTAGAAAGTATTTAACTTGCAAGTCAAAACAAAATTATATTTTATCGAGATCTTTTATCTCGAATTCATTCTTTATATAATTGGCGATTTTGTGAACTCTTTAGGAGTTCCCACAAGATTTAACATATACCACATTAATAGCAAATCGGAATTCTCATTCTTTAATGCATGGACAAATATTGATTATTCTCAAATTAAATAAATACTCGCTAAGATAATTGTACCACATGCACCCAGATTTCTTTAAACCATATATTAATCTTTGTTACTTGGTAGAATATATGCTTCAGGCATTTTTTATCCTTTAGGGATTATATGCTTTAGGCATTTTATATCGTTCAGGAATTTTAAATTTTATGCTTCATGCATTCCATATTCTTCAGGAATTTTAAATTATATGCTTCAAGAATCTTTGTTACTTGGTAGAATATATCCTTAAGGGATTATATGCTTCAAGCATTTCATATCCTTTAGGGACGTTCAATAATTCATATAGATATGCGCATATCCAATTTTTCTGTAACTACCTAGCTAATCAAAATTCTGAATAAAATTGTATCCATTACAGAAGCATATATATATATTTTTTTATAATTAATACTATATTTCTGCAAGAAACCTTATTACATAAGTCGTATTTTGTACTTCATAATTTTATTAAATTTTCGTACAAATACCCACTTGTATTATTTAACAGGCTAATAATAGTCAAGACTATTAGTCACAATAAAAACCACTATTTTTTGAAGATTTTCATTGTGAGAGAGAGAGAGAGAGAGCCTGACATTATAATGGAAGCATATACTACAACAAAAAAATTTCTAGAGAAACTTTCCATGACAAAAGAGATATAGGCCACACCCATACTAGAATAACTACCCAAATAAGGGATGGGGTTTTGTTCGACACGACTGTTACCCAAATATCAACCTAAGAGGGGGGGTGATTTAGGTTGAGGCAAACTTTTTCGATTTAAATGCGGAATTAAAAACTATCTTCAAATAGCAAATGTTGATTTAGCAAATGTTTGATCACAATTCAATTGCAATATAAATATGATATGAAATCAAGCACAAGTATATATATAAGCAATTAAATATGTAAGAGATAGAGAGAGAGAAAATCAAACACGATGATTGTTATCGAGGTTCGGCTCCCGTGCCTACGTCCCCGCCTCAAGAACACTTCTTGAGGATTCCCAAATCCACTATTTGACAATCTTCTTTCGGGTGAAGATAAAACCGTTACAAATCTTCCTTACACAGGTGAAGAGTAACCACCGAGTGAAAAATCCTTTTCACTCTTAGGATTTATACTTAGGATTTATACCAAAACCCTAACAAAATACTCACATGGTTTCAACAAAGTATTTGTTGTACAAGATAAGGCTCTCTCAAAGAGTAATTGTACACAATATGCTCACTCTAATAGTATATCAAGGATTTGATCAATATGGCTCAAAAAGTGTTTAGAGAAATTTTCAATCAAGGATTTTGAATGATATGAAAATATAAGCTTGAGAAGGATGGATTGATGTATAAGATGTTATCTTTTCTATCTTTGATTTCTCTTGTATGCTTGATGTTTAGAAATGAAGAAAGGGTAGTATTTATAGCCATCATGTTGTCTTGCATTCTTCTTGATTTTCAATCAATCAATTTGTTTTCTTTGAAAACTTTTCTTCTTAAGATTTTTCAACCATAATTGATATGGTTGTCTTGCATGTGAATTTCAATCAATCAAGTTTGTCTTTGAAGACTTTAAGAGATTTTTCAATTGATATGGTTGTCTTATATTTGAATTTCAACCAATCAAGTTGTCTTTGAAGACTTTAAGAGATTTTTCAATTGATATGGTTGTCTTATATTTGAATTTCAACCAATCAAATTTGTCTTTGAAAACTTTAAGAGATTTTTCAATTGATATGGTTGTCTTACATTTGAATTTCAACCAATCAAGTTTGTCTTTGAAAACTTTAAGAGATTTTTCAATTGATATGGTTGTCTTATATTTGAATTTCAACCAATCAAGTTTGTCTTTGAAAACTTTAAGAGATTTTTCAATTGATATGGTTGTCTTATATTTGAATTTCAACCAATCAAGTTTGTCTTTGAAAACTTTAAGAGATTTTTCAATTGATATGGTTGTCTTATATTTGAATTTCAACCAATCAAGTTGTCTTTGAAAACTTTAAGAGATTTTTCAATTGATATGGTTGTCTTACATTTGAATTTCAACCAATCAAATTTGTCTTTGAAAACTTTAAGAGATTTTTCAATTGATATGGTTGTCTTATATTTGAATTTCAACCAATCAAGTTTGTCTTTGAAAACTTTAAGAGATTTTTCAATTGATATGGTTGTCTTATATTTGAATTTCAACCAATCAAGTTGTCTTTGAAAACTTTAAGAGATTTTTCAATTGATATGGTTGTCTTACATTTGAATTTCAACCAATCAAGTTTGTCTTTGAAAACTTTAAGAGATTTTTCAATTGATATGGTTGTCTTATATTTGAATTTCAACCAATCAAGTTTGTCTTTGAAAACTTTAAGAGATTTTTCAATTGAAGTTGGTTTTAAAGTTGAGCCTTAAAGATCAAATCTTAATAAACTTTACAAAACCTAACTCTTACTTCTCATATGTCTCGGATCATTGTCTTTGAGCTTGATTTCTTTGTCTTGAGTCTTGATGACTTTGATCTTCAATGTGTTTGCAACTTATCAACTTTGCATTTGCTTGATATTTGAATTGGCCATCTTGGTCCAATTAAATCAATAGTCAAAATTAAGCTTTAAAACATAAATCATTAGTTCATATGAAAATATCATTAATGAACAACTTAAAATCATGGTTATCATCAAAACTACATGAATGTCCTTGGATTAATTAGCCAATTAATAATTATTGAAACCTTGAGGCTAACAATCTCCCCCTTTTTGATGATGACACATATGATATGATATTTTTATACGATTTATGATTTTGAAGCTTTTCTTGAAAAGCTCCCCCTAAAATAATGCATATCTTTATATTAGAGATTTTTAAATCTCCCCCTATCTTTATGCATAGATCAATTTGTCATTTAAGTATTATCAAGCAATCAATATATATGCGTATTTTTGCCAATTATTGCAAGATATGATAATTCACCAATACATTCAAAAAATGTCATATCTTTCTCCCCCTTGGCATCATCAAAAATAAATATTATATTCAATATCTCCAAACATCATTCAACATTTTAAACAACCAAAAAAAAAAAAATTTATTTCTCCTTTGATTTAGTTCAAACATAGAACAACTAACTAATATAACATATTTCTCCTATTTGGTACAAAGAAATAAAACAAATACATTCATATTTGTAAGATTCTTCATCCTAGTGGTTCGGTTGGATTGAGGGTTCGGTTGAAGATGCTTCAGGAAAGGATATGATGTCCCTTGCCATATGCCTAAAATGCTGATGATTTAAGCAATCTGGAAAGGACATGGGATGAAGCCCATATATTATGTACTCTCTCTCTTCTGTCATACAAAGCTTCAGGTGTATCAACAGTTGTATGAACGGGATGATTCGGATGAGGAAGATATATTTGGAGTGTATGCTAAAGATCTTCCCATCAACCTGGTGTATGAGAGAGGTACTTCAACCGAGAAGCATGATCAATAATAATCTTGCTTCGTGGAAACTTGATCAATAATAATTTTGCTTCTATCTGAGAAGATCAAGTATTTGATTTTATGAATCTCTAAATGATGCTGCATCCTCTTAGAGTGTTATCTAAAGAATGAGAGAAAATATTATCTGGAGAGGTGTGAGTATGTAGTGGAGAGGTGAAGCGAATTTATAGGACAGACGCGCTGTTTGAAAGAATGGTTCAGATTTTGCTACGTGTCATAAGTGTGAATGAATGGTTCAGATTTTGCTATGTGTCATAAGTGTGAATGAATGGTTCAGATTTTGCTACGTGTCGTAAGTGTGAATGAAGGGTTCAGATTTTGCTATGTGTCAGACTTATCCAATTACGCACGCCATAGACACCGATAAATCAGGAAGTTTGAAAAAAAATATCTGCTTTTTCAGAAAAAAGATTTTTGTCGACGCATCGAGTTCTGAGTCAGTGATATTTCCGTATACGTTAAATCTCGAGATTTGAACGTTGAATTTTGAAGAAAAATCTCGGGAGTCGGGTGATAGGTACAGGCTGGTGTTCAAAAATCTGAGGTTTATTTAACACACACTAATTTTCGATGAACTTCATCATTTTCAAACTCTTAGCTTAATCTCTTATTAGATTTTCTAGAATGGCTTCCTCTTCTTCTCAAAACAAACCAGAAACAATTAATCTAAATGATACGCCTAGTGTGATGCCAGAAGTCTGGCGTCCTTACTTCCTTTCAATTAATGGCCCTGTATCAGTAACTGATTCAGTGATATTGAATGGTGAGACTGCCACCGCAGTAGCTGCCGGTCTTTGTACTCCGGAGGATGCAAAGGTTTTAGCTGGGAGGACTGACCCACAAATAATAAATGAATCATTGGCACTCACGATTCAGTGTACTGCCACTGTTTCTAACATGGGACGTCGTCTTCATGTTAGGAATATGGAAGTGAAAGCGCTGCGTTCTCAAGTCACCATTTTACAAAGGTTGCTGAAGGAGAGTAAGAAGAAAGTAGGGGAGGTCAAGGAGGAGAACAAAAGGCTGAAGGCGCTCGTGGATTCTTATGCCGATGATTTGGTAATCCGGTCCACAGAGCAGAGCAAGACCACTAATAAGCTGCAGAAGCAGTACGAGAAGCTACTAGCTGAGGTGAAGGAATTGACTTCTCGCTCTATCCCCAAATAAATGTAGTGGGAAGTGTAGTGGTTTTTCCTTTTGTGGTGGCTTCTCCTTTGTGGCTTTCTTTTTAATAAAATCAAGTTTGTTTAAATGATGAGTTTTATTTCTTATTTTATGCATGAACATATACGCAAATATACATAGAACTGGGCATATAATTTAATGTTCAAACAATATAACTAGGAAGATATAAAATGAACAATTTTATGAACATGATATGCATAAAATCATTTTATATTCAATTCTTAAGGTATATATAGATTTAACATAGTTGAATCAAAGAGAAGGATAATAAATTTAAGCTTATTTGATATCAACGTATCTAGCCATACCTATTTCACGTCGAATTGTGCAAAATCGTTCTTCAATGAGAGGTTTCGTGAGAATATCCGCCCATTGACTATCGGTGCTCACAAATTCAAGTTCAATGTCCCCTTTTTGCACATGATCTCTTATAAAATGGTATCTAATTTCAATGTGCTTTGTGCGAGAGTGTTGGATAGGATTTTTACTTAAACTTATGGCACTTGTGTTATCACACCTTATGGGAATATGATCAAAAAGAATTTTAAAATCCTCTAGTTGTTGTTTTATGTAGAGAGATTGAGCACAACAACTACCGGCCGCTACATATTCGGCTTCCGCCGTTGATAAGGCCACAGAATTTTGCTTTTTACTAAACCATGATACTAGTGAGTGTCCTAGAAAGTGACAAGTACCACTAGTGCTTTTGCGATCAATTTTGCAACCAGCAAAATCCGCATCCGTGTAGCTTATTAAGTCAAATGAATTTGACTTAGGGTACCATAATCCTAAATCAATGGTTCCAAGCAAATATCGAAATATTCGTTTGACTGCAATTAAGTGTGATTCTTTAGGACAAGATTGAAATCGGGCGCAAAGACATACACTAAACATTATATCGGGTCTACTTGCGGTTAAATAAAGTAAACTACCAATCATACCTCGATATAGCTTAACGTCCACCGGTTTACCTTTCTCATCTTTGTCAAGCTTTGTTGAAGGACTCATGGGAGTTCCATATGCTTTAGCATTTGTCAATCCAAATCTTTTTAGTAAGTCTATGACATATTTGGATTGATTTAAGAATATCCCATCTTCGGTTTGCTTTATTTGAAGTCCGAGAAAGAATTTTAGCTCACCCATCATACTCATTTCGAATTCATCCTGCATAGTCTTAGAGAATTCTTTGCACAAGTTTTCATTAGTAGAACCAAATATAATATCATCAACATAGATTTGCACAATAAGCATGTCTTTTCCATCAAACATTAGAAATAATGTTGTGTCAAGTTTTCCACGTGTAAAACCCTTTTCAATAAGGAAACCACTTAGTCGTTCATACCAAGCTCTTGGAGCTTGTTTTAAACCATATAAAGCTTTTGATAATTTAAAAACGTGGTTTGGAAATTCATGATTTTCAAATCCAGGAGGTTGTTCTACATAAACTTCTTCGGCAATAAAACCATTTAAAAAGGCACTTTTGACATCCATTTGAAATAATTTAAAATTTTTAAAACATGCAAAAGCAAGTAACATGCGTATAGCTTCTAATCTAGCAACTGGAGCATAAGTCTCTCCATAATCAATACCTTCCTCTTGATTATAACCTTGAGCGACTAACCTTGCTTTGTTCCTTACTATTATACCTTCTTCATCCTTTTTGTTTCGGAATACCCATTTTGTACCAATGACGGAGTGGTCCTTGGGTCTAGGTGCAAGAGTCCATACCTTGTTTCTTTCAAATTGGTTTAGCTCTTCTTGCATTGCCAAGATCCATGATTCATCTTCAATAGCTTCATTTATGTTCTTTGGTTCAATTTGTGAGAGAAACGCCATGTTGTTGCAGATGTCCTTGAGCTTTGATCTTGTGCTTACTCCATGTTCAATTTCACCAATGATCAATTCTTTAGGATGACTATGGACTACGTTCCAACTTTTTGGTAATTCTTCATTGTTGGTTGGAGGAAGCGCTTTTTCTTCATCTTTTGGTTCATCTACTTGATCTTTGACTTTTTCACTTAAATCAACTTGGTTAGATGAACTAGCTTTATTTTCAAGAGAAATTGGCTCATCATCACAATTATTTTTTATATGGAATGGATTAGTTTCATCAAAAACAACATGCATAGATTCATCAACAACCATAGTTCGTTTATTGAACACTCTATATGCTTTACTATTTGTAGAATAACCAAGGAATATACCTTCATCGGATTTAGCATCGAATTTACCAAGATTATCTCTATCATTCAATACAAAGCACTTACATCCAAAAACTTTGAAATATCCAATGTTAGGTTTTCGATTATTCCATAGTTCATAAGGAGTTTTATTTAAAGTGTTTCTAATGATGGTTCTATTTATAACATAGCAAGCGGTGTTAACAGCTTCAGCCCAAAAGTATTGAGGTAAATTATGTTCATTAAGCATAGTTCTAGACATTTCTTGAAGTGATCTATTTTTACGTTCTACTACTCCATTTTGTTGAGGAGTACGAGGTGCCGAGAAATTGTGTCCAAAACCATTTTGATCACAATATAGTTCAATATCTTGATTATCAAATTCTCTACCTCTATCACTTCTAACATTGTTAATTGTATAACCTTTTTCATTTTGAATTCTTCTACAATGTTTAACAAATGCTTTATGAGCTTCATTTTTGTGAGCAAGAAATAATACCCATGTATAGCGAGAGTAATCATCAACAATTACAAATGCATACAATTTGCCACTTAAGCTAGCGGTTCTAATAGGACCAAATAAATCCATATGCAATAATTCTAGAGGTCTTGAAGTAGAAATAACTTTCTTTTTCTTAAAAGATGACTTAGTTTGTTTACCTAGTTGACATGCATCACATATTTTATCTTTAACAAATTTAGTAACCGGCAAGCCTTTTACTAAATCAAGTTTAGACAATTTTGAGAGTAATTCCATATTGGCATGTCCTAATCTTCTATGCCACAACCAACTATTTTCATTTATGGCAGCAAGGCAAATTGATTCTTTTGAAGTCATATTATCAAAATCAATAGTGTAGACATTTTCATTTCTAAATGCCACAAATAAAACTTGATTATCAATTTCATTTACTATAATGCACATGATTGATTTAAATATTACATTATAGCCTTTATCACACAATTGGCTAATACTTAGCAAGTTATGTTTCAAACCATCAACCAAGAGAACATCTTCAATAACAAGAGAATGTGTTTTACCAATATTACCTATACCGATGATCTTTCCTTTTGAGTTATCACCGAATTTGACATTTCCTCCATCTTTTAGAGTAAGAGAAGTGAACTTGTTTTTGTCACCTGTCATATGCCTTGAACATCCACTGTCAAGAAACCACTTCTTCTTGGTAGATTTGGATATCAAGCATACCTACAAAACAATTTTAAGTAACTCTTTTTGGTACCCAAATCTTCTTGGGTCCTCTTGGGTTAGTTGGTGGTGAGGTTCCTTTAATAATCCAAATCATATTTTTCATAGGACATGTATGAATATTATGCCCTATTTTTCCACAATGTTTACATATGGGAGATTTCAAGAGGTTTTCATTAATGAAAAATTTTTGATAATGTTTTTCTTTTATTTTCGGGTTATATCCAATACCCGCTTTGTCAAAAACACATCTTTGACTACCCAACAAATTATCCAAATTTTTCTTTCCATTTGTAAAGTTAGTCAAAATTTTAGTTAAGTTTTCAACCTTGAGTTTTAGTTCTTTATTTTCATTAATCAAAAGATTTGAATTGTGAACAATTTGTGATGATGTTTCCACATCATTTGCTTTCATTTTCTCAATAAAATTTTGTGACTTAACTTCCAACTTAATTATTTCTTCTTCTAAAAACAGATTTTTATCATTCAAAGAATTAATTTGTGTTTTCTAGAATTTCATTTTTGTTTTTCAAATCATTTAATTCGTTTGAAAGAGATGTGACTTTCTTTTTAAAAGCTTTATTTTTCAAAACATTTTTCTCAAATTCTTCAACCAATTCTTCAAAAGCATTTTGTAATTCATCATAGCTATAAGATTCATCATCTAAAGAATTAAGTTTAGAAGTTACCTCATCTCCATGTGCCATTAAGCAAAGATCTTCGGTGGCGCTTTCATCGTCATTAAATGCTAGCGGACAAAAGCTTGCGTGCTCATCCTCACTTATGTTGGATTCATTTATGTATCCCAAAAGACAAAGATTTGCCACTTCATTGTCACTTGAGTTGTTATCCGAATCACTTTCATCGGAGTCATCCCAAGTTACCTTTAGAGCTTTCTTTTTGTACTTCATTTTCTCTTTGTTTACTTGAGGACACTCATTTTTGTAATGCCCCTGCTTCTTGCATTTGTAGCAGGTAGGAGTTTCAGTTTTGCTTGATTCTCCTTTATTTTCTCCTTTCTTAGGGAATCTTCTTCCAAACCCCTTTTTCTTCTTTAAGAACTTTTTGAAGTTTCTAGTCATCAGGGCAATTTCTTCTTCTTCATCTCTTTCCTCTTCACTATTGTCGTGGTCATGATGAGAGGATTTGAGGGCGAAGTTTTTCTTTGGTTTGACTTCTTCTTCCTCCACTTTACTATTCATTTCAAGCTCATACGTCATAAGTGATCCGAATAGTTCTTCTAAGGTCAACACCTTAAGATCTCTAGCTTCAGAAATTGCTGTCATCTTTGCTTCCCACCTCTTTGGTAATGACCTGAGAATTTTTCTCACATTTTCTTGGTTAGTATAAATTTTTCCAAGGGCCTTCAAGCTATTCACAATATTAGTAAACCTAGTAGACATTTCACTAATATTTTCATCTTTCTTCATAACAAACAATTCATATTCATGGACAAGCATGTTCATTTTAGATTCCTTAACTTGATTAGTTCCTTCATAAGTAACTTCAAGTTTGTCCCAAATTTCTTTAGCCGAGTCACAACCCGAGACTCTATTGTATTCAATTGGGTCAAGAGCACAATATAAAGTACTCATAGCTTTACAATTTAATTCAATGAGTCTTACATCAGCCTCATTCCATTCACTTTCTAATTTTGCTAAGGTTGCTCCTTCCACAGTTTTTGTGGGAATATGAGGACCATTTGCAATGATTTTCCAAACATGATAGTCTTGACCCTTAATATACATGATCATTCTATTTTTCCAATAGCCATAATCACTACCAATGAATAAAGGTGGTCTATGAGTAGATTGACCTTCAAGCATTTGAGGTCTAGGTGTGTTTGCCATGATCTTAACTCTAAGATTGTTAAATCTATATGTAGAGCCTTGGCTCTGATACCAATTGTTACCCAAATATCAACCTAAGAGGGGGGGTGATTTAGGTTGAGGCAAACTTTTTCGATTTAAATGCGGAATTAAAAACTATCTTCAAATAGCAAATGTTGATTTAGCAAATGTTTGATCACAATTCAATTGCAATATAAATATGATATGAAATCAAGCACAAGTATATATATAAGCAATTAAATATGTAAGAGATAGAGAGAGAGAAAATCAAACACGATGATTGTTATCGAGGTTCGGCTCCCGTGCCTACGTCCCCGCCTCAAGAACACTTCTTGAGGATTCCCAAATCCACTATTTGACAATCTTCTTTCGGGTGAAGATAAAACCGTTACAAATCTTCCTTACACAGTGAAGAGTAACCACCGAGTGAAAAATCCTTTTCACTCCTTAGGATTTATACCAAAACCCTAACAAAATACTCACAAGGTTTCAACAAAGTATTTGTTGTACAAGATAAGGCTCTCTCAAAGAGTAATTGTACACAATATGCTCACTCTAATAGTATATCAAGGATTTGATCAATATGGCTCAAAAAGTGTTTAGAGAAATTTTCAATCAAGGATTTTGAATGATATGAAAATATAAGCTTGAGAAGGATGGATTGATGTATAAGATGTTATCTTTTCTATCTTTGATTTCTCTTGTATGCTTGATGTTTAGAAATGAAGAAAGGGTAGTATTTATAGCCATCATGTTGTCTTGCATTCTTCTTGATTTTCAATCAATCAATTTGTTTTCTTTGAAAACTTTTCTTCTTAAGATTTTTCAACCATAATTGATATGGTTGTCTTGCATGTGAAATTTCAATCAATCAAATTTGTCTTTGAAGACTTTAAGAGATTTTTCAATTGATATGGTTGTCTTATATTTGAATTTCAACCAATCAAGTTGTCTTTGAAGACTTTAAGAGATTTTTCAATTGATATGGTTGTCTTACATTTGAATTTCAACCAATCAAATTTGTCTTTGAAAACTTTAAGAGATTTTTCAATTGATATGGTTGTCTTACATTTGAATTTCAACCAATCAAATTTGTCTTTGAAAACTTTAAGAGATTTTTCAATTGATATGGTTGTCTTATATTTGAATTTCAACCAATCAAATTTGTCTTTGAAAACTTTAAGAGATTTTTCAATTGATATGGTTGTCTTACATTTGAATTTCAACCAATCAAGTTTGTCTTTGAAAACTTTAAGAGATTTTTCAATTGATATGGTTGTCTTATATTTGAATTTCAACCAATCAAGTTTGTCTTTGAAAACTTTAAGAGATTTTTCAATTGATATGGTTGTCTTATATTTGAATTTCAACCAATCAAATTTGTCTTTGAAAACTTTAAGAGATTTTTCAATTGATATGGTTGTCTTACATTTGAATTTCAACCAATCAAGTTTGTCTTTGAAAACTTTAAGAGATTTTTCAATTGATATGGTTGTCTTATATTTGAATTTCAACCAATCAAGTTTGTCTTTGAAAACTTTAAGAGATTTTTCAATTGATATGGTTGTCTTACATTTGAATTTCAACCAATCAAGTTTGTCTTTGAAAACTTTAAGAGATTTTTCAATTGATATGGTTGTCTTATATTTGAATTTCAACCAATCAAGTTTGTCTTTTGAAAACTTTAAGAGATTTTTCAATTGAAGTTTGGTTTTAAAGTTGAGCCTTAAAGATCAAATCTTAATAAACTTTACAAAACCTAACTCTTACTTCTCATATGTCTCGGATCATTGTCTTTGAGCTTGATTTCTTTGTCTTGAGTCTTGATGACTTTGATCTTCAATGTGTTTGCAACTTATCAACTTTGCATTTGCTTGATATTTGAATTGGCCATCTTGGTCCAATTAAATCAATAGTCAAAATTAAGCTTTAAAACATAAATCATTAGTTCATATGAAAATATCATTAATGAACAACTTAAAATCATGGTTATCATCAAAACTACATGAATGTCCTTGGATTAATTAGCCAATTAATAATTATTGAAACCTTGAGGCTAACAACGACAATGAAAATGTAGGGTTAAAAGTATGGGGTTTAATCTGTCACAAAGATAGAAGGCTAAAAATATACGTCTGGTACTTGAAATTAGCATTAGGTTCTATTTTAATACCTAAAATTTATAAATTTATAGTTTTTATTCCCTGAAATTTATAAAGTGGTTCTAAAATAGTCCTTTTATCAATATCTTGTTAGAAAAGTTTTTTATTTTAGTACATGAAACTTATAAAGTGTCTCTAAAATTGTCTATGACAGGAGGACTATTTTAGAGATACATTATAAATTTCATGGACTAAAATAGAACATGATGCTAATTCTAGGGATTGAAATTGAACTTTTCAAATTTTAGGAACTAAAATATACCTTTCGAAATTTCATGAACTAAAATAGAACCTAATGCCAATTTCAAGATTAATTTTAGTCATGATAAAAATAGGGCCTTTTTAGGACTTTCCACTTAAACTTAAGTTAATGACATATTTGGGAGTTGGTATCCATTTCATATAAATCACGTGTTTTATATTGAAAGTTGGGTTTTAGAAATTGTAGGTGCTCTAAGTGACTATTCAATAAAACTACGGGTATAACACTTTCACAATAATGCCCAACTGACATTGCTAATTAAAGTTATCAATACTGTACCAAAAATTATTTAAGTTTGGCCAATGAAACAAAATATTTTAATAGCGGTAACTCTGAAACGGTAGACAAGTATTAATTGATACTAAAATATTTTTGTTTTCTTGGCCAAACAAAAACAATTTTCGGTACGGTATTGAATTTAATTATTTTGTTTAAAAAAAAAAAAAAAAACATATACATAAACTAGTTTCATCCTTAACTATGTACGAGCTTACTACCTTACGAATTAAAGGATCCGAAACTCATTATTACATTCCACATATAGAAAAAAAGTCATTGACTTCATCTGCTACGACGCAACCCCTTTCACACACGGCCTTACATAACCAATTTAAGCCAAATTCTTAGGGCATCTCTCCTTTTTCCACACGCCTTACAGCTCCTAAAACCCCATAAACACCTTTGTCACAACCTCTGCAACACCCCCACAATTTTATCATTTTAACCACTAATTTCACATTTACTTGAGCATCTCGTAAGAAAAGAAATTAAGATTCTATAAAAGCCTTTAGAGTATCTCCAAAGGATATGTCACTTTGGAGATGTCAAAAAATAAATAAATTAATAGTTGATGTGACAAATTTTAAGCCTTCCACTCCATATCATAGTTATATATACCGTTCCGTTCCGGTCGAAATGGCCGGAAAATCTCGTACGGTGTGCAAACCGGAATGAGAAACCCCCTTATTCCACCTCGGAAAAAATTTCAGCTCATTTCGGTCATTCCGGCCAATTCCGGCCGGTATACTAATTTCGGCCGACATGAATAAATAACTGAAAAAGAAAAAAAAAAAAAAAAAAAAAAAAAAAAATCAGTCACCAGTACAAGAGCTTTCTCTGCTCTCCTTCTTCTCCGCCCCTTCTTCTTCTTCTTTTTTCCGCCCAGCTTTTTTTTTTTTTGTTTTTTCCGCCGAAGCTCTCTCTCTAACTCTTTGCGTCTTCCCCTTCTTCTTCTCTCCTTCCCCGCTCCTTCTTCTTCTTCTTCTTTTTTTTTTTGTTTTTTGTTTTTTCTGTCGAAGCTCTCTCTCTAAATCTCTGTACTTTCTTTTCTTTGCTTTTTTTCTTTTCCTTTTTGGTTTGAGAGCCCTTCACGTGTGTTAGTACCTTTTCTTCTCTATAGCTTTTGGTTTAGCAGCAACTTTTCAAATGTTCACACTATTCAACACTTCTATTTTACACTTTAAGATGAATTTTACTCTTTTTGTTTATTTATTTATTTATTATCTTAAGTGGTATTTCTTTAGGTTTCATATTTCTATTATTTATTATTCAAAATACAAGTGTAAGCTTATTATTATTATTAATATTAAGATTGATATGTGCTTATAATTTGAAAGATTCCTAACTAACAAATTATAAATTTTGATGAATAAATGTATAGAGTAGTAAATCAATATATATATATATATATATATATATATATATATATATATATGTGGTAAACACGAAACGGAATGCTGGTATTGATCGGTACCGACCACGTGGATCTCCAAAAGGAGATGCTCTTAGTACGCCTAAGTGCAAATAATCAAAGATTAAAAATGAGTTCAATATTTTAAGAAGCCAGTGCAAATAATCAAAGATTAAAAATGAGTTCAATATTTTAAGAAGCCCATTCCCATTAACTTGAGTGGAACTGGGGTCCTAGGAGTTCAAATGCGAGTGACAACCTTATTCAGTCCAATAGACAAAATGAAAAGAAGTATAGATCGAGTGGGCTTTTCGTTTGGGTAAGTTGTGTCACTTTTTTTTTTTGGCACAAATGCATTTTTTCTCCTTATATTTTGGAGGTGTTTTCATTTTGATCCTTATGTTTTATAATGTTTCACTTTAGTCCTTGGTTTTTTGAACATATGTTATATTTGATGGGAAAGTTTCAAAAAATTAAGGAAAATAAGGAGGGTAAGGACACAAATGAACCTATATCCAAATATTAAGGACTAAAATGAAACATTATAAAATATAGGGACCAAAATGAAAACACTCCCAAAATATAAGGACCAAAAGTGTATTTTTGCCTTCTTTTTTTGTTTTTTTTGCTAATCAAGAGAGGAATTCATTAAACACAAACAGTAACATCCCTCAACTAGGCTTTTTTCACCAAGGGAGGGAGGGATTCAAAATTACAATAGAAAAAACAACTATTGCAAGACGCAAATTTGGCCAATGTGTGTGCGACCGAATTTGCATCCCTTCTTGTTTACACAAAAAAATAATTTTATTATATAGTGTTATATATATAATATTGACCACCATAATATATTAAATTGATAGCCACATTATATGTGTAATTATATAGAAATAAAATTATTTGTAACTTCCATTTACATGTGTCATTATTTCCAACTTTCATGGAGGAAGTTAATGGTAGGATGTAACCACAAATAACTTGCATGATGTGGATGACATGTGTCATAATCTCCAAACTAATGAAAGTAGTTATTTTTCTAAAAATAAACTACTCAAAATAGTTATTGATGGGTAGTTATTTGATGTAAATAACCACCATTTTGACTATTAATAAGAAGGTTTATTCTTCAAAGACTCTCTACAACTCAACTTTTACAACCCATGTGCAAGAGATCCATTGTGATCTAAAGTGTGCTCTAAAGTGTGTTCAAGTGTTCTTCAAAGTGTGTTTAAGTGTTCTTCAAGTGTGTTCTTTAAGTGTATTCAAGTGTGTTCAATAGTGTTTGTAAGTTGTTCTTATTGTACTTGTACTTTGTAAGTTTTAATGCAAAATATCTATATATTTATCTTGTTTGATCTACAATTCTACTTCATCCTTCATACTTTATTTGGTGCCATACGAAAAAAGTCTTTGTCATTAAGGCATAATTTGGACCAAACACACCCTTTTAAAGTTCAAAGTTAGATTAGCAACTCTAATTCAAAGTTTGTAACAAATTTTGAATAAGTTTGATTTCATATCAAACAATTCTAACCCAATAAAAGACAACAAAAGGTAAGCTGCTTGGAAGAGTTTTTACATCCAGACAAATTGCATACAAAGGCCAAGGGCAGTCTTCAATACTACCATTACAAGCATCAATGCAAGTCTTTGCATCACCTTCAATAATACAATGCTGGAGCTTCTTGGATACAACTAGCTGTGTAGCCCAAAGCAATGCAGATGCCTCTGCCACAGCAGGATCTGTGATTAACACCTTCTTAGTCTCTGCCCAAATAATTGCACCATTGCTATCTCTAGCTATAACTGCCAAAGCAGCTTCAAACCCCAACAAAGCTGCATCAGTATTTAATTTTATGGTACCATGAGGAGGCTTCTCCTTAGGTTGAATTGCATTTTGAAGAGTAGTAGCATCCACATGCTCCATGATCCTGTGTTCTAGATTCTTAATGGTAGTTAAGATGTGAGGTTTAGTATCATCGTGAACTACTTGGTTGCGGAAGTTCCAAATGGCCTCTAGAGTAAGTGCAATCTGAATTGATGTTTGGATCTTAACTTTCTCAAGAACACTACTTGAAGCAGAACTTGGGATAGGGGGATTGATGACAAGTTTTATGATGTCTTCATTGTTTGTCACATTAAGCCAGAGTGACCGTAAACCCTAACAACAACCAAGCCATATAGCTTTAGCAAATTGGCAGTGAAAAAATAGATGAGAATTGGTTTCTACATCCTCATTACAAAGAGGACATAAGCGATCACTGGACCCCAATCTAACCTCCAAATAATGTTTAGTTTGGATGGTGTTGCTTCCAATCCACCATATCAGAATTTTCAGTCTCTCATGCATCTTTAACTTCCACAACTCTGACCAATTAACACCATGATTGATGACTGTCTTGTGCTCTTGATTTATTTTATAAGCTGACTTAACAGAAAAGGTCCCTATGTGTTCTTTAACCCAATACAACTTATCTTGACACGGTGAGGATGGTATGATGATTTTCAAAATGGCTTTCACTGAGATGTTGTCAAAAGTGTTGCTAAAGCTGTTACATTCCACTGCCTAGTGTGCTGGACAATGAAATTGGAGACCATCATATGCTGCATAGGAATTGTAGTGTCCTTAGGCGAAGGTTTGAATTCCTCAAGCTAAGGCACCCATGGATCCAACCAAATATCAATGGATTTTCCGTCCCCTACTAAGTAGCATGCTCCTTTGACAATTAACTCTCTAGCCTTTTCTATGGATTGCCAAATTGGAGATGCATTCTTGACTGGCTCATGCCTGAGCCAACCCCTTCTCACCTTATATTTACTTCTAAGAGCTTTCATACATAAACTTTCATTTCCAGCAGCCACCATCGAAGAAAGTTTAGCTATTAGGGCCTTATTAAAATCTTTAGTGTGTCTAAACCCGAGACCCCCAAGCAATGTATCTTCTAGTCTCTTTTTTTAGGTTCCACCAAAATATCCTTGTGATGGAATCTAACTTCTCACTTGTTTTTGTCGGCACCTCAAAAGTTGATAATGTGTAAGTGGGAAGAGCTTGGGCATTAACTTAATCATCGTACAACGACTAGCCCATGATAAGAATTTACTTCGCAATCCCAAAAGTCTCCCTTTCTAACTTTTCATGCAGGAATTTAAAGTCTTTAGACCTGTTCCTTGTAGTAAACAGAGGGGCACCCAGATAACTAGCCTCTTTTGATAAGGTCTTCATTTGTAACAATCTTTTCAGGACTCGCTGCTTCTCCTTTGGGACCACTTTTGAGAAAATAAGCCCTAACTTGTTTTGGTTTATGAGTTGCCCTAACCAATTGCAATATTTTTCCAGACATCCATTTCAAGCTTCGACCTCCTTGGAGCTAGCTTTAGAAAACAACATTATATCATCTGCATACATAACATGGGAAATCTCTGGGCCTCCTCGGTTCATTTTAATTCCACTGAAGTTTCCATTCATCAATTCTCTATCAATTAGCCTAAAGAGAACCTCCTGACAGAGAATGAAGGTGTGTAACATTTCTTGGACCACCACCTCATTCTTAGCAATCCATCGCCCAAGTTTGAAGGTTGATTGATTAGGAGCCACTAACTTAGGTAACGGAGGTCTCAACCTTAGCACAAGAAGCTTAGTAATTGTTTTGTAAACAACATTACACAAACTTATTGGTCTAAAGTGATTGAAAGAAGCAGGGCTCTGAGTTTTAGGAATAAGAACAATAAGAGTTTTGTTTTCCTCTTTTAGAAGCCTCCCTGATGTAAAGAAACTCTGAATTGCTTTCACCACTGTATCTCCAACTGTTGGCCAGTACACTTTGTAAAACAACACAGGAAGCCCATCAGGGCCTGGGGCCTTTAATGCTGGCATGCTTAGCAAGGTTTCTTTAATCTCTTGTGCTGTTGGAATTCTGCAAAGCTCCTTAGTCTCTTACTCCACCAAAACATTTGGGATCAAACTCTCCAGGTCGGGAGGAAAATCACAATCTTCCTCCTCGAAGTGTTCCTTGAACTTATCCAAGAAGTAGTTACTAAATTCTTTTGAATTTAGCAGCCATCTCCCATCATCAGTCTTAATTGAGTCTATATTATTTGTTCTTCTCCTGACTATGGTGGATAGGTGGAAAAACTTAGAATTCCTATCCCCCTCCTTTAACCAGCATTCTCTAGACTTTTGCCTCCAAATCATCTCATTTCTGCATAGCCATTCATTTAATTCAAATTGTAGAAGTGCTTCAGCTATAGCATTTGCCTCCGTTCTTTCTAAAGCTTGGATCGACTCAATTTGGCTAGTAAGCACATTGATTCTACTTTGATAGTGTCCAAAAACTTCTTTGTTCCATTTCCTAAGAGCCACTTAAGTAGATTTTTGTTTTTGATAAAGCTTATAGCAAGAAGTCCCAGAGTGCTCTTCATTCCATGCATCCACAATAACCCTATGAC
This sequence comes from Fagus sylvatica, assembly GCA_907173295.1. Lineage (NCBI taxonomy): Eukaryota > Viridiplantae > Streptophyta > Magnoliopsida > Fagales > Fagaceae > Fagus > Fagus sylvatica. Next base: position 2,834,322 of record OU015766.1, read on the forward strand.
TTCTTTCATCTCTTGTCCATGCAGTCTCAAACCTAAAAGATCTTGGAGAATACATATCTATTAGATTAGTGTCCAAAAGCAGTAGCAATGATATGAGTTTATAGCCCCAAAATGGTAAATTATTGCCTTTGGAATTAAATTCTCCAACTCATACTAGCAATGCCCTTATCCAACCTTTCCTTTATACAGTCTCTTCCCCACCTTCTATTGGTCCATGTGAACTTGTTTCCAATATGGCCTAAATCTACTCCTCTTAGATTAAACATAATCTCCTTCAAATAATTTGGGCCTGAACTATTTCCTTTGTTTCCACCCTCTTTCTCCTCATCCTCTAGGATTACATTAAAATCCCCAAAACATATCCAAGGCTCCGTAACGGATTCCAACAGGGCACATAAATTTTCCCAAGCCTTCTTCCTTTTCGAGTAATATGGTGGCCCATAAAACCCAATGAACACCCAACTTCGGTATCCTTCAATTATTCTGATAGCTATCATCTAAGCATTATATTCCATAACTTTAATTGTCACTGCATTAGGCCACAACATACATATACCTGCTCTTTTACCCCTAGCACCAACCACATGATGCCCAGAAAAACCTAAAGACTTGATAACCGAATGCATTTTCAATTCACTAGCTTTTGTTTCCAATAAGAAGATTACCTCTGGGTGACGAGCCCTTATTTGGGTCTTGAGAGCTCTCACAGTCGAAGCATTGCAAATGCCCCTACAATTCCAACCAATGGCCTTCATGGAGCGGTGGAGACTTGGGTGCAACAATGAACGTGCCTTAGAACCTCCAAGAGCAATAGCCAATGGGAGCAACTTTTATCTGTTGACCATCTCAAGGCTAAAGGTGAATAACACAGGGGAATGGTGGGAAAATAGGGGAAAAACATTTGTGGTAAAAGGAGTACAATAAGCTACAGAGAATAAATATATGTTGGGAATCAGGATATGGAAGAGGAAATTGATGAGGGAAGCTTAAGATTTGAGGGATACGAGCTAAGGAAAATAAGGGATTTAGGTGGATAAAGGTGTGGGTTCAATGGGAAAGTTCAGATTTAATCAAAGAAATTTTGGAAGATGGAGAGAGAATGATGTAAAGGAGAATAAAAAGAGCTGGGGATTATGGGTATGACCACGAAATTGATGGAGGAAAATCAAAATATGGTGGATTTAGGTCACGGAATTAAGGGGGAAATAAAGGTAATGAGGAAGTAAAGAAGGCTTAAGGTATTATGTGTAAGAAAGAAGGGGTAGGGTTTTATCAAAAAGAAAGAAGGGGTAGGGAAAAAAGAAAAGAAAAAGGAATATGAGTAGAAAAGGAAGGATAGGAAGAAAATGGCAAGGGAAATCACCTCACAAGGAGGGTGGAGACAACACCAGAGGCGGAGCAGGACCAAAACTCTACAGAGAGAGTTAGCTAACAGTTATACAATAAGCTGTGTCACTTTAAACTGTAACCCACAACGATCTCTCATATTTAATCTTTTATTTTTATTTTTACCTTGTCCAAGGCTTGATAGTTTGACTGGTATTCCTTTAGAGAATTATGTTCAAATCCTGCTGTACCCATTTTTTTGTTCTTTAGTTCACCTCTAACCTCTTCCACTTCATGTTCCTTTTCCCGCTCACACACAAACTTTCATTCTCTTCCCAACCGCCATCACCACCCCTATTCGGCCTGTTGTTGTGGGCAGCAACAAAGTTTTTCAGAAAAGCCTCCACCCTTTCGGCCAAGCAGATTGGAGGTAAAATCTTGTTGTGTGGTCTATGTTAAGACTGAATTTATTGGGTTTAAGAGCTTTGAAAATGTGAAATCGCATGTTACATATGGGCTTGGGAAGACATTATTTTGTGTAGACTAGGTTTGTAAGTGGTTTGTGGTTAAATTATTAAATTTAGGGGCTCGAACAATCAGAAATAGGTGCTAGAACTTAATGGGCATCAAGTAAAAGAAGGAAGAATGAAGAGAAACAATAGCAATTTTTTTTTTAAACCTAGGGAACCTTACTAAATAAGAGCTTTAGGACTTGTCTCTAGGCCGTAAAACCTACAGACAATTGATCCTACCCATTGAAACCAGTTTCCATGTAATCTAGGAGCAAACTTGACCCTGACTCCTTGAGGCCCTAACGGGCTAACTAGGAGAAACAATAGCAATGTTAACACTTCTTTAGGGACATTTTTTTAATACACCTGTTCCTATTATCCCATTCCTAGCCTTAGCATTGTTGTTGCCTACGTTGTTATTATCATAATGTACATTGGAATATACCACGTGTCAAATTGTGTTTGATTTTTTTTTTTTTTTTTTTTTTTTTTCTATTTTAAATCTTAGTTATTTTATAAGGAAAGAAAAAAACACGTGGCAAGTTATGATTGATGGAGTATAAATTGGAACACTAAAAGTGTGATAGAAGATTTGTATTCAGTGGTTGGTTGTTTGGTGCAGATTTGTAAGGTAAGTAGTATTTGCTAATTTGGGGTTTTTCCCAGTGAAGGAAAAACATGGGCATACATATACACATATATCATAGAGTTTCTAATGTGTTACCTCTTAGGTTTTGTGAGTAAAACCCAGTATACCTCTTTGCAGCGGAATTAACGAACCAACTCTTTTCCCACGTGCCTTATGCTTGTGCCGGTCAAGTGAAGATGCCACAAAGTCGAGCACTTCACCTACGTCCATAGACCAAATCCCAGGGTTCGTTGATGGAAACCCTAAGACAAAGAGAAAGGAGATGAGAGATAGTGTGTCTCTAGGTTTTTGTGTCTGCTTCTTACGAGCGTACGTTTTTTCTGTCTGAATATTGCAATTTTATATTGCAATATTGGGAACCCTATTCTTAGGGTTTTGTCTTAACGGGCTGCCCACATGGGCGCCTATTTGGGCAACTTAATCTAGCCCAAATGCCAATAGACTCTCACTCGACCATAGTGGGCAGACCAAGAATCATCTCTCATTCGCTTCAATCCATTTGTCTTACACATACAATAGGAAATGGTCTGTGCGACCGACAAGCCTAACCTGCAAAGTGGGGACACTACAGCCAAGCTCCATCATAACCTGCATAGTGTAACCCTTAAATAAAAATGGCCTGTTCTGCCCCAGACTTCTCTGATCACATCAGATTGAGTATCTTCCAATCCCTCATGAGTTTCAACAAACTCAGAAGCACACTCAACCTCCCTCGCGAAATCACTCAGTCATGTAACCACATTCATGTCCTAGACTCCAGAGCCAACCATGAATTCTGGACGCAGGTGTCTGACTTGGATGTGTTATCAGATGGTCTTCCCTTTGCCCTAGTGCCACTCAACTTTAACTCGGCGCTCCTCCTGATCATGCCCTATAAAACCGAATAATCCATGACTATAGGCAACATGCCAAAGAAACGAAATCCGAGTCTCTGCCGTGTGACATAGTCAAAAGTCACATAGGGCACAATTCTATCAGGATCGGACTCACATGGTGAGGAAACAGAGACTTATTCTCTCACCTCCCTATCTGGTGGTCGTTGCGAGCACATGTGGTATGGTCACATGTTGCGGTGGACTTCTCTTCCATTCTAAGGGGAGTGTATGTCATAAATGCATCTTGATATTTCCATCGCACGGATCTTAGTCCAGTCGCTCCTAGCGCCTGACTTGAATTTTTCATCAGCTCGCTTTCCTTAAGTGTTTGAAAGAACTCACACTCGGCTTCTCCAGGCTGCATGATCATGGGAAGGAATCATGCACAGTCTCATCTTCTCAAATGCAGACCTCATATCAGTCCAACTGATGTGATAAACAAATTTTGGTGTTTTCCTTCTTCTAGCTGTGCAAGCATTAAAGGTCTTTACACACTTCCCTGAGTGTCAAAGAACACCATGTCTCATCTTTGCCTGCTACCCAAGCGTCGAAGGTGTTCGCTCATGTAAGTGAGCTGACCTAAGCTTGGTGACATACCTATCACATCACGCTATACAGTCTTGTAATGTACGTGTGTATATATGCAATTAACAAGGATAATAAATGCATGCCAAATATTATTAATGTTCCAAACATCATGTCAAAAATACAATGTCCTCCAAAAGCAAATATAACAAGTCTGAGCAATATGAAATCAAACTCTACGTAACCCTAATCCCTTTATGTGATCATGGAAGGGATCCCTAGCAATGGGTTTCGTTAGGGGGTTTGCTAACATATTTTTTTGTAGAGATATGCTCTAAGAATACTTCTTTCTTTGCAACCATGTCTCGAATGTAGTGATACTTAATCTCGATGTGTTTGGTTTTTCCATGATATTTTGGATCCTTCGCATAAGCAAGAGTAGCCATGCTATCACTATAGATTGTGACCGGATCCATAGCACTGGCAACGACATCTAAACGCTGAAGGAATCTACGTAGCCAAATTGCTTCTTGAACTGCTGCCGAACATGCTACATATTCAAATTCTATAGTGAAGAGTGCGACACATGACTGTTTCTTGCTACACCAAGTGATGGCCCCGTCACCTAACAAGAAGGTATAACCAGAGGTTGATTTGCGCTCATCTAGGTCGCCTGCCCAATCGGCGTCACTATATCCTCTTAAGCGCAAATCCCTTCCCTGGTAGCACAACATGTAATCTGCAGTTCCACGTAAGTACCGTAGAATCCTCTTCACTGTCTTCCAATGAGAAGGTCCAGGACTACTTTGGAATCTACTAACCAGCCTTACTACAAAGCAAATGTTCAGGCACGTACACAACATTGCATACATTAGGCTACTAATTGCATTTGCATTGGGTACTCGAGCCATGCTCTCAATTTCTGCCTGAGTTTTAGGACACATCTCACTACTTAGTGAGTCGCCCTTCCCAACAGGAGTATCAATGGGTTTGCAATCCTGCATGTGAAACCGCTCAAGTACTTTCCTTATGTAAGTCTCTTAGGACAAACCAAGGAGCTTCCTCAAACGGTTTCTAAGGATCTTGATACCAAGCACAAAGCTTGCCTCACCCATGTCCTTCATCTCAAAAGTTGAGGACAACCATTCCTTGATAGTTTTGATAAACTCCTTATTGTTTCCAGCCAATAGTATGTCATCTACATATAGCGATAGAATGATAAAACTTCCTTCAGACCTCTTAACATAGACATAGTGATCCTCCTCAATCATTAGGAAGCCATTGGAAATGACCTCCTGATGGAATCGTTTGTACCATTGTTTAGAAGACTATTTTAGCCCGTAAGGGGACCGATTGAGCCTGCAAACCTTGCGCTCTTGTCCCTTCACCACAAAACCAATGGGCTTATCCATAAAGATCTCTTCATTCAATTACCCATTGAGGAATGCAGTCTTCACATCCATTTGGTGAAGCTCAAGGTCTAGGCTTGCTACCATGGCTAGAATAAGGCGAATAGAGGCAAACCTCACCACAGGGGAAAAGGTTTTCTCGTAGTCTACACCCTCCCTTTAGGTATAACCTTTCGCTACCAGTCAAGCCTTATACTTATCTATGGAACCATCTGCCTTCCTTTTGATTTTGAGAACCCATTTGTTCCCAATTGACTTCCTCCTAGGAGGCAGATCCACAAGTTCCCAAACTTGGTTTGTCCTCATAGACTTCATTTCATCTTTCATGACAGTCATCCATTCATTGCATGCAGGGGATGACATAGCCTCATCATATGACCTAGGCTCCGTGTCATCTTGCGCAACACTAATGAAGGATTCCCCTTCAATTCCAAAGCGTCGGCGTGGAACATTTCCACGTTGACTTTTGCGCAATTGTGGGTTTTGAGAGTCATCTTCTTGTGGGTCGCTCCCACTAGGAGTGATCTCTCCCCCACTATCCCCAGGATTAGTGGTTGGAGTATCATCCCATGACTCTACCATCTCATATAGCTCCTAGCTTTGACCCACATCTCGCCTGCTGGGAAAATCATTCTCCATGAATTCCACATCACGTGACACAATCTCAGTTACTCCCCCATTTGGATGCTCACCCAACATTACATAGCATTTAGATTCATTAAAGTATCTGATAAATACACATTTATTTGTCTAGGGCCCAATTTTCCATGTTTGTGGGTGGCATTGTGGACATAACATGCGCACCCCCAGGGACACAAATTACTCAAATCTGGTTTCTTACCAGACCACAACTCATATGGAGTAGAGGGTATTGATTTGGAGGGCACTCTTTTTAGGATATAAGCTACAGCCATCAAAGCATCCCCCCAAAATGATATTGGGAGGTTGGCCTACGCCATCATAGACCTTACCATGTCTACTAAGGTTCAGTTCCTTCTTTCCGCTACACCATTTTGTTGCGGAGTTCCAGGAATCGTTAATTGCCTACGAATCCCCTTATTCTCACAGAGCTCTCTAAATTGCTCGAATAGATACTTGCATCCACGATCAGTTCTCAGAGTTTTAATGGTTCTCTCCATTTGGTTCTCAACCAAATTCACAAATCGTCTAAAGCAATCCAATGCTTCTGACTTGTGAGAGACCAGGTACACATGACCGTAACGCGTGAAGTCATCCATAAATGTGATGAAGTAAGAGGCCCCGTGCCTTGCCCTCACATTCATTGGGCCAAATACATCAGAATGGATCAACTCTAAGGGCAATAGGCTTTCTAGTTGACTTTCCAGCCAAGCAATGCTCACAAGTTAGTAGGTTGACCTTAGCGAGTGGACCTAAAAGTCCTTCTCTAGCGAATCTAGTCATCCTATCTTGTCCAATGTGTCCCAACCTAGCATGCCAATTCATTTCATCATAATCATTTTAAGTTAACAAGGCAAATGAAGAATCATAAGCAGAGCAATCAATATCCAAATGAAATAAATGATCATCTGAAATAAAACCATGTCCAAAGCAAGTGGACCACAAAAAAATGTCTACAATACGACCATGAAAGCCAAAACTGAAACCAAGTTCTAACAAAACATTAACTGAAAGTATATTCTACCTCATTCCGAGCGCATAAAGCACGTCATGAAGTAAGAGGGTGAGTCCATGACGCAACTGGAGTTTGTAAGTGCCAATCCCAAACACCTCCACTCTTAACTCGTTCCCCATACGCATCCATCTGCTGCCAGTTGGAACTCGGCGGTACTCTACGAACCGAACTCTATCTCTCGCTACATGGTCTGTTGCTCTTGTGTCTACAATCCAATCAAGGATAGAGTAAGCAATCAGTACTTGTGATGATGCTACATAACACACAGTGTGAGAGAATGGGTCAAAAGTACCTTCTTTGGCTCAGTGCAATCACGAGCGAAGTGACCAACTACTCCACAGTTAAAACATGCTTGTTTAGCTTGTTTCCGTCCACCACGCTTGCCCCTTGGGCGCTTGGCGGTATTGGCTCTCTTTGGGGGTTTTCCTCCATTCTGACCTCGCTGGGGTGCTTTTTCATAACTTTTGCGCTTGGCCTTAAATGCCTGGCGCTGGCCATGTCTAGCAAAGAAGGCAGAACTTTGTCCTTGCGCCACACGACGCTCTGCCTCAAGCTCAAGATGACATGACAAGTCCTCGAGCGTTTGAATGCTCTCATTGTGTGTCATGTTGAGCTTCATTTGTTCCCACGACTCAGGGAGAGAACGGATCATAGCCTGGATCTGTTGCTCATCAGTCAGATTATTCTTAGTAGCCTTCAACTCGTGAACCATTGCTGACATTTTCCTCTGATGCTCCTGCATGGAATCACCACGCTGCATCCTGAAAGTATCAAATTTCAATGTCAGCGTGCGCAGTCGAGTGACCGTGGTCCCTCTAAATTTTGCCTTCAAGGTAATCCACATGTCTTAGGCAGTACCATAGCTTTCAAACTCACCAATAAGGTTGTTATGCATGCAACTTAACATGGTAAAGCGCGCACAACGATCCTTCTTGCGCCAGCTTTGGTATGCTTCCAAGTCTCTATGATTCTGAGCACTGTTCCCTTGCATAGGCTCTTCCATTGAGTTGGTCAAAGTCTCCAAGACTTCCAACTCGTCGAGGAGGTACTAGATCTTACGGTTCTAGATATCATAGTTCTTGCCATCCAATTTCTCTCCTCAGTTCAAGTCAGCAACAACAATCTTTGATGCCATCACTACATTCACACATACATGGTTTAGGACATTGTATTCATGCAAGCATAAGAAAAATTATACACACAATCATTTTTGCAGCATCAAACTAAATCAAATATGGCATCTCACACAAGACATAAAATCGAGACATCGCTATGCTTAGAATCATCTTTCATGCACAAGTGTTATACTACCATGATTAATTTATTTGTTGCGCAAAAATCTTCATGGGAGGGTCTAACCTCTTCATCATGGTTTCCATTAACGTCATAATATTGCATGATACCTATTTGCATTTTCCCATAATACTATCCTTTATGTATTTATTCTTCGTGAAAGAATTATACATTAATTATGGTAATGAAACTCCAAACGTAATAACAAAAAAAAAATTAGGGAAGGTGCAAAGATCATGCTTCCAATTATTTACACACATAGGTTGGTATGACCATCAAACCTTTTAAAAGTAATTTTCCATAATTTTCTAAATTTTCCAAGAAACTACATAAAATTATAGAAAATTACACATCTTATCAAAAAACTTGAAAAATCATATTTTTTTTTCTCTCTATGTGTCCAAGAACATTTTTGTTCATTAACTAACATTTTTCTATAATTTTTAAAATTTTCCACAAATTTAATCCTTACATCAAGAATAATAAAAAATTACAGAAAATAGATCATGCAACTGAAAAATTATGTAAAAATATGAGTTACAAAGTTTCTGCATTTACAAATATTTTGATGTATTCATTCATCATTTTTCACTAATTTTTCATATTTTTTTAATTTTTTTTTTTTTTGTTTATTGCCAATTACAAACAATAATAATTACAAAAAATATATCAGAGAACTTTAAACTCTCACACACCATTGCAGGGTTCTTCCCTTAACTCCCAAAGGAGGGAGAAATTTTTTTTTCCTGAAACCATTGTGCACATGCCCCCACGCGCGCGAGTGGTTCTCCAAGACCAATTTTTTATTTAAAAAATAATTAATAATTATTTTAATTACCAGAAAAATTATTAAAAATTTTATTAAAATACCATGAAGAATTATAGTCACAATGGAGGAAACCGAAGGCCAAATCGAGCTTGGGGTGGGCCCCACGTAGCACCACACGCCGCCAAGTGCGAGTGGGGAAGCCCCCCGGCCTGGTTCACCCCTAACCTCCAGCTAGGGTTTTTCCGAAAAACCTTAGCTGGCGGGCCTACTTCGGGCCTCCATATCTCTCTTTGTAGAGCTCCGCTTTTGGTGATTTTTACGCCGTTGGAAAGCTTATTCAACATACTACATATTAGAATAAAAAAGTAATAAAAAACATAGAGTATTGAATAAGATATACATGCTGCAAAAACACCGATTACACATATTGAATATAAAATGTAAAATGGCATATCTAATTGCACACACGTCCAAATCATGCAAGGTTTGTTGCTATGGACTCCAGGCGTCGTGAGGAGTTCATTAGTACTAATGGTATTGCTAGAAGCTCACCAAAGAGCCGCCGGCGGTTGGAACCTGAAATGGCCATTATGGCCAACAATGGTGGAAGAAAAAGTTTTTCTCCCTAAGGTCCTCTAAGGCTCCAAAAACACGAAGAAGAAAGCCTATGGCTCTGATACCAATGAAGGAAAAACATGGGAATACAGATACACATATATCATAGAGTTTCTAATGTGTTACCTCTTAGGTTTTGTGAGTAAAACCTAGTATACCTCTTTGCAGCGGAATTAACGAACCAGCTCTTTTCCCACGTGCCTTGTGCTTGTGCCGGTCAAGTGAAGATGTCACAAAGTCGAGCACTTCACCTACGTCCATAGACCAAATCCCAGGGTTCGTTGATGGAAACCCTAAGACAAAGAGAAAGGAGATGAGAGGTAGTGTGTCTCTAGGTTTTTGTGTCTGCTTCTTACAAGTGTAGGTTTTTTCTGTCTGAATATTGCAATTTTATATTGCAATATTGGGAACCCTAGTCTTAGGGTTTTGTTTTAACGGGCTGCCCACATGGGCGCCTGTTTGGGCAACCCTATTTGGCCCAAATGCCAACACCCAGAAATGATTTTGACTATTAAATTGTGTCCATGATTAAAGTATTTATATTTGCATATACACGTGTTTCTTACTCTTTAAATATTTTTTTATGGATATGACAAGAGAACCTCAAGTACTTGTTTTGTTTGAATATTTTGTGGGATGAGCTAAATTTTAATATGAATATGTATATGTTTGTGTTATGAACTAGGGTCTTTTGAATAAAAATAAGAATGAATAGTTGATTCGAGAAGGCTAGTCTTCTGAAGTTGAGAGTGAAGAGTTCGGAATAATTTATACTTACGTTTTTTAATGCCCTCCTATGTTTAAATATAGAAATAAAATCCTAGTCCAATTGGAATAACAATTGCAGACTCCTATTCTAAATAGAATAACAAATAACAATAATAATAATAATAATAATTAGAAATAACAACTACGATAAATATTAACTAAGAACTCCTCCTATAAGTCTATAACTATGATTTATTAGATGACTCAACTATTACTACTATTCTTCCATCTTTTGCAAAGCCTTTGTAACGTCGGAAACATGCTGCACCTGGTTGTCCATTGTCCGAATCATGACATTCTAGTTTTAATGATTTGCTCAAACGAACCCATCAGGGTGCTACCTAGTGGTACGAGGCTTGGAATGAGCTACAGACTTAGCCATCCTGAGTTCGATCCCCACTAGAATCTTTCCTTGTATTACAGGATACACGGTTCAAAACAACTAATTTAGATTATCTCCAGTGTGTTGAACATGTAATTTTGGTTAGAATGTATGTTCATATATGGATTATTATTGTAAACATGGTGAAGTGTTTGGAATCAAAATATTTGGAATCCAAAAAATGGGCAAAAGTGTGTTGATGTTGGCTTCATTTAAAAGGACGGTAGATCACCAACTCAATACTTTTGTAAAGGGTAGGATTGATAGGTTGAAGGAGTAAGTGAATGCATAATCATGTGTATACCAATGCAATTAGGCAGTGGAATGCTAAAAGTTAGACAAACATAAGAATGCAATATTTACTATTCAGCATCTTAGTGTAGTCAATAGCGGTTGATTTATACTGTAGACACCCCATTTTGTACCTACCAAAATCCGGAATCCTTGGTCTCGATGACGATACTATTTTGTCTATCATAATGCAACTTCGAATAGTGAGCCTGAGAAGAAGGTTTAGAAAAGGCCCATAGCTCAAAACCAAAGCCCAAAAGCTCAAACCTAACCAAGAAAGCGTATGCTTCTTTCAAGTGGCATATGCATCTTTCAAAGATACATACGCCACTCGAACACGCTTCACTTAAGGCTGAGCGCCTCAATTTGGCGTATGCCACTTTGAAGCTGCGTACGCAGCAGTCAAAGAAACGTACACCACTTTGAGACATATCCCACGAATCGCTCGTTTTCCATACAAGTCTCAACCAGCCATATGGGGAGTTGACAAGGGTCAACTAGGGATTCTGAATTCCGGCCACACCAACCCTCATCCTACATTTTGCTATATATACACCCTCATTTCACCATTTCAAGGACCCCAAATTCTGACAAAAAATCCTAGCCTAAACTATAATCGATTGCTTCAGAGCTTTTGGTTACATAAACTTTTTAAGAGCTTGGCTATTTTCTTGAGTTCTAGAACTAACAAAACGAGGCTCTTTCTTAAGAGGCCAAACATACCATTTCCCTTTCCAAAATATTCTTCTCATTCATGCAACAAATTTGTGATAAGCAAACAACCGACAGATCGGTTAAGAAAATCTTCCTACGCCTAGGTAGACATAAAGGGGAGAAATGGATCTTCTTAATAGTCCATTTTCTCCACCTTGAACTTCCTCTCTTTTATTCATTTTCGTTGTTTCAAGTAAACAATAATTTAGATTTATTATATTATTTTTTGTCATCTCGAAATTCAATTTCCTGCCCTCGAACTAAGGTTACTAGACAAGGCAGCGTACGCTAACTTGGAGGTGGCATACGCCACTTCACCTAGAAACCCATTTATGTTTATTTAATTGTCTATTTCTTATAACATTGTTACACCTGCAATGAGGCTTATAGAGTTGAACTCTCAAACTCAAGAAACCCTAGGGTTTCACATAGAGTTGATGAAGTAAACTCGAGGATTAAATTGAGTTTTATATTCAAGTTGTTTATTCTTTATAATACATTCAAAAGACCCGATGACAAGTTCTCCATTCAAACACCCATCCACAATCCTAGGATCTTGTGTGAGGGTGATAGAAAGGACTTTAGGGTCACATAAAAATTGTTCATGCATTTTGCATCTTTAATTCAGATCCGATGATAAGTCCTTACTCAAATGCCTATCCAAAACCTTTGGGTTTTATTCAAAGGCAATAGAATAGACTTTAGGACCATGTTAATAATTTTTTCTTTCCAATCTTCAATTCCGATGATGAACCTTGATTCTCATAAAATGTCAAGTCTCCAACCCCAATGGGGAACCAATGAGAAAGGTTCTAGGGTGGTAAATAATTTTTTTGCTTATATCCATTCAACACCATATTCCCAATGTACAATGCCATATGTTAAGATTATGCTTTTGTCCCACATGTTCATGCACTGTGCCATTTGTGTATTATCCCATAACATGCTTCCCCATAATATGATCCCCATGATACAGGCTTGATCTATTTCATGTGCTTATAACTTTCCATTATCTATATATTTCTCCTTGTATATCTTTCTATACTATATCTCCTACTTGTCTGCTTATTGCTTTGATATATACTGCTTCTACATGATAAGGGTTCACAAAATAAATGTCAATGTTAGCTAAGATCCAACAGTAATACAAACGAAGGCCAATCGCAAGGTTGGACGATCTTAGGTGCCTAACACCTTCCCAAGAACGTACCTAAGCATCCGGACCTAGTCCGTAGCTAGTACATTTGTGCATGGATGTCTAAATGGGTTCATGAACCTAAAAACCGGGTGGCAACTCCCTATTCTCCGCCCTAGTCCTTGAGGCTAGTTGGCATACTCCCGAGCCCACGTGTTAGATTGGGCTCACATCGGGCAAACCCCGATCCACCACCTCACAAGTGGTTCATTCACCTCCTATTCAAAAGGAAGAGAAAAAGTCGAGAGACCCCCGGGGAGGGCCCCGAAGAAATAGAGGATCTGAGGGGCGCTCACAGTGGTGAAATCGTAGCTACCTCACATATACGTACATTGATTCTTATAATTTTTTTTTTTTTGGTTAAAAGGAAAACTACATTAACGACTAATCAAGCGGTTACAAAACAAAGTCTGAACAATCAAGATAATGCCACCAACACATGCGCTCGTTCAAAAGATAATGCATCCAACACATGCGCTTGAGGGGTGCAAAAGGAAATAAAATCAGATAGTTGGGCACAGTCAGCTTTAGTGAGAAGGTCTACACATGCATTAGCTTCCTTATAGATATGCTTGATTGAAACATGCTCAAACTTCTCCTGAAGACACTTGCAATCATCCACAATGGAACTCAAGAAAACATTAACAGATGTTTTGGAGGACACACACAAGCTCTACTGAAAGTGGCCAATAACAAACCACATTTGAGGGCCCTCAATTCAGCCTGAACACTAACAGTGATGCCTATTGCCCGAGAGAAACCCCAATCTAAGACCCACTAGAGTCTTGGATCATTCCCCCACCACCAGCCAACCCCGAGTTCCATAAGGAAGAACCATCTGTGTTTAGCTTGGTCCAACCCTAGGGTGGGGAGACCCACTTCACAGGAATAGAAGCCAATGTCTTTGATTTAATACTATCTCCCATAAGGTAAAAGAATTCTGAAGCAAAGGAGATAGTATTAACAACCCGGTCAAGAAGTTTTTGAGAAGAATTGAAGGCCAATCCAAGACCCACTAGAGTCCCGAATCACTCCACCATCACCCATCTTTGTGGGTTCTTTTTTTTTTTTTTTTTTAAGATTCAGGCTGAAGGGTGGTGGTGGGCTTAAGGGAGCTGGGTGTGATTCTTTGTTTGGGTTTCGATTGTTGTGTGTGGATAGTTAGTTTGATTTCGATTCAAAGTTTAGGAAATACGGTTTCATTTTTCCCAATAAATTTTTGCATTTTTTGGATTATAAGTTATGAAATAGTCATAAGGATCGTATTCGGTATTAATAACACATTTTTCATACATCAATGCACATTAATTACACCTTACCGAGCACGGGCGGAGCTGTGTATAAGCTTGACTGGGCTATAGCCCAGTCAAGCTTTATTTTTAAAAAAAATTTCATAGGTAATTTTTTTTTTTTTTTTAATAGTCTTATACCTAGCCCAGTCTAAATTTCAATCACAATCTCAGCCCTAGCCTGGCAATTCCAATTTAAAACCCAAAATCATCCAAAGATAAAATCAAGCCCAACAATTCCAATCAAACCCTAACCCAATTAATTCTAATTTCAATATCATCTATACATAAAATTCCCAATTAATTCCAAAAAAAAAAACTCAAAATCAATTAATAAAGCCCTCACTGTAGAAAACGGGAAATCTCCTCTGCGCAGCGCCTCCGCCACTCCGCCTAGACTAGAACCCTCTGGTACGTGTCTGCGCAGCTCTCTTTTTTTCTTTCTTTCTTTTTCTTCTTTCTTCTCCTTCTCCAGTTCTCCGGTTCTACTTTTCTTTCTTTCTCTTTCTGATTCTCTCTCTTATTTTTTGCTTGACTGCTTCTCTACAGCTGTACAGCAGTACAGGTGAAGGCTCTCTTATTTTCTGCTGAGTCTCTACAGCTGTACAGCAGTGCCAATACAGGTAGAGAGGCTAGTTTTAATTTTTAAATTATATTCTTTTACTTTATTACTTTTTTTTGATGAATTTCTTTTACTTTATTACTTGAACATCATTGTCTCAGTAATCAATATACAGTAATCAGTATACAGTAAACTTAACTTTTATATTTTAGATTTTTAATACTTTAAACATATTTAAAAAATTATCTTTGTGCTTTGTAGATTAAAATGTCAAGCCAACCTCAGTTAAAGAATGCAAAAAAAACCCTTTTTTCATACTATAGGAAAGAATCAAAAGATTATTCAACAAGTGAAACCAATTCATCATCAAATATTAATGTTCTAATTCCTGAAGAGCCGCCTTCTTCTGAACCTCAAATAGTCGAATCCACACAAGTTGATATATCTTTTTTAGAACATGATCCGGGATTACGTCTTCCAATATGGTCATATCCTATTAATGAACGTGAGAATGTTCGAAGAGCATATATCAAATTGAAAGCTTGTCAACCCAAGTTAGAGAACTATCCAGAAACACTTGATAAAATTCAAAAACGTAGATTTAACTATTTTTGGTTCGAAAACTTTCCATGGCTTGAGTATTCAGAATCAAAAGGTAAGGTTCATTATGTCCCCCCTGACTAGGTGTATTTTTTTTTCTATTTAATAAAATTTTCTCGTACCGTCAAAATTTACTTACTTGATATTCCAGCCCACCCTAAAATAAATTTCTGGCTTCGCCCCTGTTACCGAGTGCCACACCTGTGAACAAAAAGCCTTATTATATATCTCTATTTAATACGAGATGTCAATTGTCATGCGGTTGTTAAGCTAATTAGCTGTTGGAACTTGGAAGCGTAAAGTTAAAATATTCAAATAATGAAGCAGTTGTTTTTTCCTACATAGAGTCAGCAAGTTTAACTAGGAAGGAGAAAGAGTTCTCGACATCATGTGCCTTTTTGTTTTTATGTGCACTCATCTGCAATTTGAGCTCTGTCATACTTCTCTTAGCTTACTATATTTTCTTTTCTTAAGAACAGAGTTAATATACTTGAGTTCAAATCAAAGTATGGTGACAAAATTTGTGATCCTTTTTCAGCACAGTATGGTGAATGTGCATTATTAGAATGTTTCAGTATGATCAAGGTTTGGAATTGTACATAGAAAAGTAAAAGTGTATATCTTTTTCTACCTTTGATATCAAATTAAACCAAGACTCGTGCCAACTTCCATTTGAATGGTTCTATTACCATTCAAGGATGGGACAAAATTTGGGGATCATAATTTTTATGATAACATTGAGGAGTTTCCGTTGCAGGCAAAGTCATAATTTTTATGTCGAATACTAAGAACCTTGGAAAAAAAAGAAAAAAGAGCTTCGTTGATTCCATCTGCAAATATATAATCTGAACAATTTCATTTTGCTCTCGTAGGTTCTTTGATAAACAATAGCAATACATGGGTGGCCAACTAAATTCTTTAAAATTTTCAGTCAATATTTAATAATTACGTATAAATTTTCATTAGAATTGCTTGACAGAGTTATCTTCAATTAGTCACTGAAATAATTGTGTGTTATTTATGTGAGGACAAAATCATAATCATTGTCACTCTCCAACCTCACCCATCTTTCTGCAAGTGGCAACTATTTTCTTACGTGGATTATTATGGTTTACTTTAATTTTTTGTATTTTTTCCCTCTAAACTTGGGTTCTTAAATCCCAACTCTGACTCATTAGCAAGAATGTAGGATATATCCACATTTCCTTTCCTATTGCGTGTAGTTGGGGTGTGTGGGGTGTTTTCATACTAGTGCCACGTGTCGTGCCGAGGGCGATTGTGATGTGAACCTGAGTTTTGTGAAGAGGGAGTCGAACCCAAAATTCAACCGAGGGCCCAAAGGTTGGCCCAAGGGCTAATGGGGTAGCTTCGGTACATAGTTGAAAACCAAAACTATTGAAGCCCAAATAAATGAGAACAGTGACCAAGAAGGCTTGACGAGGTAATATTATTAACAATAAACCCAAAGGACGATTGTTGAACAAGGCCTTTCACTATTCAACAGCTGGATCAAACTTGGAACATAATAACTTTAATCAAAGCTTATGGAAATACACATTTTTCCACTTTCATGCTAACATCTACCATAAAGTAAGCAATTAATAAAGATGAATATGTTGAGACTAAAAGAGTTGATTTTGTGGGAGAGAGTCAATCCCATGAGACATGCATGAGGGTGAGGGGATGAAGTGTTTGGGCCTTTTATGGAGCTAATTCAGTGGTGGGAAGATGTTATGATCAAGACATTCTAGGATTTAGGCCCAGACATTTGCTACGGGGGGTCTTCTAGAAAAGAAAGGAGTTAAGCTTGAATCTTAATCTCTTCAAGTGGAGTTGGGTGAGGATTGGGGTTTCCAGGTGTCGACACCGGCGGAAAATCTCTTCTTATTATTCTTTCTTTATTTTCCTAGATACCGACCCCCATTTGGCGAGTGTTGTGTGTGATCTCTATCTCTTTTCCGTTTCGAGATATGAGTTGTGTGTGTGTGGGAACTTGTGTGTGTGTGTGCGTATGAGCGCAATTTGGAGTCGCCACCAACCATGGGAAATTCTAAGGTGTGATTGGGCACCTATGTCTAATAGATTTTATCTAATTTAGACATTTAAAACTAAATGGTCTTGAACCAGAGATAGGTTCGGGGGTTTGCTTATGCGTGGGGAAGGTGTTAGGCACCCCACGACATCCGTTTAAGAAAACGGTTACCTCCTTTCCTAATGTTTTCTTTTATTTGCTAAGCCTAGGTTTGTTGGTTTTAATTATGTACAAATGTCCCGATTTCCGTCGTAGCGATATACCAAGAAATGGCAAACGCAATTTGACCTTCATTTGGTTTTGATTAGACTCTTTATTTCACCATCCCTTTTATCTTTGTATCTTTTAAATTTCCGGGCATTTCGGTGGTAGGATATACTTGAAATCCTAACACCTAGTGCCGGGACAAACAATTAATGTTTTTGGTGCCATATTCGGGATCTCTTTACCCTTGATTTCCAAGAGTAAAGCGGTCCGTCAAATGGCGGGGTTTTGGATGATTAATTCACACTTTGGGGAATTTTAGACCATGATCCTATGGGAGTTAGAACGTGTAGAATCCCTTACACGAAAGCACGTACCAGCCACGCCCCCGTGTAAAGGACTCATACCTTCGTTTCTAACGCCCACATTACCATGTTTACTCTTTTTAAAGTTTTCATGGCAAAGTGTATTTTAATCACATTTTTATATCAAAGCGAATAAACAATCAAGCAAGTAATCACGGTATATTCAAACACATAATTACAAGAAAGAGTATGAAAGCAATAAATGTTCAAACAAGTAATCACGGCATGTTCGCAGCACATAAATCACAAGTATGACAAATATGGGATGATCATGGTATGTTAGCAGTACATCAATCATAAGTATGAAATGACATAAATGCAACATTTATTTGAAATGACAAGGTGCAATTCATGAGAATTTTTAGGGAAAGGGTCAAGACCTCGTGGGGTCGGGATTCGATGCTATTGAAAGACTTACTCGGATCTCCGACACCACCATAGGATTTACATGAATAAAACAAAACAATTTTTAAAAAGAGGGTTTCAATGCCTTTTCGGGCTTACACGGAGGGTTTAGGTGCTATTGAAAGACTTATCCTAAACCTCGCGACGCCAAATAGGACTTATAATGAGAAAATCTATTTTTGAAAATGGGGTTTCAATGCCTTTTCGGGCTTACACGAAGGGTTTAGGTGCTATTGAAAGACTTATCCAAACCTTCGACGCCAAATAGGACTTAAATGAGAAAAATCTTTTGAAAATGGGGTTTCAATGCCTTTTCGGGCTTACACGAAGGGTTTAGTGCTATTGAAAGACTTATCCAAACCTTCGACGCCAAATAGGACTTAAATGAGAAAATCTATTTGAAAATGGGTTTCAATGCCTTTTCGGGCTTACACGAAGGGTTTAGTGCTATTGAAAGACTTATCCTAAACCTTCGACGCCAAATAGGACTTATAATGAGAAAATCATTTTGAAAAGGGTATGTTTGCAATTTACGGGTCCAACGCCTCATGGATTTACATGGGGTTTAGTGCTATTGAAAGACTTACCTAAAACCGCCAATACCGTTTGGTATTTTCATGCCCAAATCAAAATAATGAAATATGAACAATATTTACAACAACGTAGTAAATAATGTAAATAACCGGGGTTTAAACAAGAGGATTTTTGTGGGTCCAATGCCCTATGGAATTACGTGGTGGTTAATGCCTCTTTGAGGTCTTACATAGTCCACCACGACCAATCGGGATTATCACGCCCAAATTTTTACAAGGGAAGAAAAATGGGGATAATAACAATATCGCAATATAATATTTACAACGTAGTAAATGTAAATAAAGCGATAAATGTATTTAAAGCATTGCGGAAAGCGATAAATATTTTAAAGCATAATGGAATTTAAAGGGGGATTTTCAATGGGTCCAATGCCTATGGAATTACGTGGTGGTTAATGCCTCTTTGAGGTCTTACATAGTCCACCACGACCAATCGGGATTATCACGCCCAAATCACAAAGGAAAAAATGGGAAAATGACAATATTCACAATATAATATTTACAACGTAGTAAATGTAAATAAAGCGATAAATGACGTTATTTAACACATGGGGATGTATTTTTCGGGTCAAATACCTCGTAGGCTAACAAGGTTGTTACGGCCTCGTTAGAGGTCTTACGCAACTGAGCCAAAGCTACTCAATATTTGCCGTACTAAAACACGAGGAAACCGGTGTATTTTTCGGGTCAAGACCTCGTGGGCTAACATGGTTGTCAACGGCCTTTGTTAGAGGACTTACGCGAGCCGCCAAAGCCACTCAATATTGCCGTACTAAAACACACCGGGGGAGGGGGGGGATAATCACAACAAATATATATTCACAAGTGCGTATAAAATGTAAATAAAGCGATAAATGACTAGAAAATGTAAATAAAGCGATAAATGACTAAGAAATGTAAATAAAGCGATAAATGACTAAGAAATGTAAATAAAGCAATAAATAATGACAAGGAAATGTAAATAAAGCAATAAATGGACAAATAAGAAACTAGTAAAGCATAAATGAAATAAAATGAACTAAAGAATGTAAGAGAAAGAGAGAGAGAGAGAGAGAGGAGTGGGAAGATGAGGAGAGGTTAGAGAGAGAAGCACCTAATAGGTGCTTCTCACTCTAAAAACCCCCCAAAATCCCTAAAGAAAAAGAGAGAGAGAAAGAGCTTAGAGAGAGAGAGAGATTACCTAGAGAGGAGTCTCTCTCTCTAAAACTACCCAAAAACCCCCTCCTAAAACCCCCTAAAAAACCCCTATTTTCTGCCTAAACTAACGCTCTAAAGAGGCCTAGTGCCCGAGCAAAAACTATGCTGAAGTGAGGGGGGGGTCGGTTTTATAGAAAACCGTGCACGCCTCGCGCAGCACCATCATGCGCGGCGCATGTGACGGTCCTGCGCGAGTTGTGGTACTGCCACGTGGCAGTCTTATCCTTCCACGCCAGCAGCTCCTCGAATCCTCCTCGATTTCCGTGCGCGTATCCCTTTTTTATCCGATTTTCGGGGGCAGTTTTGGAGGTCTTCCGGAACTCAAAATGGGTCATGCGGCATATCGTCGGAAAGCTCTCGACGTCCTCTTTCCAACGATATAAAGTTTGCGCGAATCGGAGTTCGGACGAGGGAGTTATGGCTCCCGGAAGTCGGGGTGTCGGAGCTGTTTTTGTGCACTTTTCCGATGCAAGATTCCGGTCAAACGGGGGATGCTATCGGCGAACCGAGAGTTCCACGTCGTAGCCGGAGTCATTATCTTTCCAACGCACCCGGGCTCGCGGATCAACTTGTTGCGAGCAGGAAAGACTCTGCGCGCGAAGGCGGCTGTCCGGGAGAAAAAATGCGTTTTGCTCCCAGCGCGTTTTTTCTCAAATCTTGTCCCAGTTCGCGCGCATATTTGACCTAGCTCCCGATGTCGGATTTTGACGTTCTTGGTACCGTCGGAAAGCTTGCGCTGCCTACTTTTTGCAAGGTTCCGGATTTGCGGAAATCCGAGCTTGGACTTGTGAGATATGGCCCCGCGAACAGAGGCCACCGGGGTGTTTTTGGTCCGTTTGAGGGCAGTTTTCCGATCGGGATTCCGGCTAGACCCCGATAAATTCTTGGCGATCCGAGAGTTCCACGTCGTGCATGAATGTGTCTTCTTTCCAATGTGCCCGGGCTCGCAGATCAACTTGTTGCGAGTCAGGAAGACTCTGTGCGCAAGCGTGGCAACGTCGGTGGGAAAATTCCGGAACTTTCAGCAAAACCTTATTTTGTCGGCCTGTTTTCACGCGCGTGGTAGACGTAGCTCCCGATGTCGGATTTCGACGATCTTGGTATCGTCGGAAAGCTTGCGCTACCTACTTTTCTAACGGTACAGGCCTTGCACAGAGGCGAGTTTGGGTTCGCAAGATATGATCTTGCGAACGGAGGCCGTCGGAATGTTCCTTATGCCAAGGGGTCATCTTCTGACTGAGATTCCGGCTTGACCGGAGGAGCTCTTGACGATCCGAAAGTTGCATGTGGTAGCTGAAGTGAACCTCTTGCCTAAGGGTCTTGGCTCTCGGACCAAGTTGCAGCGGGTCGGAGAGAATCTTTGCGCAAACGTTGCCTCCCAAATGGGCTGTTTTGTCAACAATACTTACCAAAATTTGGCTAAGTGTCGGACCGTTTTTTCGCAGTTTTGGCCACAACTCTCTCGTTTCTCGTCCGTTTTCGACCCGTAAAGTACGGAATCGAAGCTCTCATCATGTCTCTATCAGAATTGGTCAAGGAGGTGGTCAGTTCGATTCAGTTTTCGGTCTGGTCCACGGTCCGGTCAAACCTTGGTCAAACTTGGTCAACCTTGGTCAAACTTGGTCGAATTTGGTCAAAGCTCACCGAAGTCCGGGAAATGTATCCCGAACCACGTTTTAAGGATTTCTAGGTATGGTGGGTCCTAGTCGGGTTGGAAACGGCTCGGTCAAACCTCGGTCAAA
Organism: Fagus sylvatica; assembly: GCA_907173295.1. Lineage (NCBI taxonomy): Eukaryota > Viridiplantae > Streptophyta > Magnoliopsida > Fagales > Fagaceae > Fagus > Fagus sylvatica. Next base: position 2,856,288 of record OU015766.1, read on the forward strand.
CTTCGGGAGATGTGTCCCGGATCTTCTTCTTGGGGTCATTTGATGTGTCGAGCCTTCGTTGGGTCAGGCCGGCTCGGCTCGGGCTGTCTCGTTTTGCGTGTCGACACCCGAGAAAATTTCGGGGGTAAAAATGGGGTTATGACACCAGGTTAAAGATAACCTTAGAACTCCTATTTTTGGATTTTCACTAGAGAGTGCTTTTGAGGTGAACCAGTTAGCTCTTTTCTTAGAGAAAGTATTTCTTTTCTCTTGAGCTAATTGTGTTGATGATGATTAAGGATGCAATCAGGCCCTTTAATAAGGGTCATTAGGGTGGCTTAAGTTGATGGGGAAATCAGAATTTTGATTTTCCCTTAAGCCAATGGACTTTAAAATTTAACCATAATGGTATCTTTTTCAAGAATCAGTTTGAAACCATTCCAAAAATGGAAATAGGCATGGTTTCTCCCTAATTTCGGGACAAGGCTTCCTCCGCTTTGAAATGGTTTTCTCAGAGGTATTAAATACTTGATTGGTTGGTTTTGGTGAAGAGTTATGTCATGCATGCTCTATGGACTTTGGTTCCCACAAGCTAGCCACCATGTCTCCCAGCAGACTCAATGCCAGCTGCTTGGTGGTTACCAAGGCCTTGAGACTCACTCCCCTCCTTCAAACCACACTCCTAAAGTCTCAATAATAGAGAGGAGTAGTACCCTCACGGGTCTGGGTTGTGGGCCTACTCCCTGAGTCCTTTTCGGACTGAGATGGGTATGGGTTGTGGGTTGGCATCCCGTTTTCCAAGTCCCAATGTGTCTTGGCTGTACCCAATGGCTTATGGAGCTATTGCCCAAGGGTCTGCCGTAAGCATAATGTCGAAATCCATGATTTCTGGTGAGATAGAGAGCTATGGTGAGTCGGTAATGGTAGAATGGCTTGAAGAAGCTCAAGGAAGGAGAAGCCGACTATCTCTAGTACGTGTAGGGGGTAGGAGAGCACTGTTATCCTCTTTTGTGATGAAAAGATGACATGTCATGGGTCCCACTAGCAACAGATTTTGAGCCACTAAGTGGACAGCTGGTTATTCTAGCCTTTGGGGCCCACGGACATGCTGTCCAAGGTCGGGTTAAAAGGATTGGGTTCTCTACCATTGGGCTCTAGCTGTTTCTTTACCCAAACCAATAGCATTTAAGCCCAATAATTGTAATATTGATGTATTTGGGCTAAAAGGCCCCACACGAGTCATCATTGGACTTTGAATAGTGCCGAGATGCCTTATAATAAGCCTAAATGGCTTATTGGACACCCAACAGGGTATTTTTGTGGGCTGGGCTCAATGAGTCATTCTTGGAAGTATTTCAATCGAGCTCAATTAATTATTAGGGGCCCGTTCAGGTATGGATTTAAAAAATGTGCATGTACATTTAGCCCCCCGAGCCCGTGACTTACCCATGGTGAGTCACGTGCGAGTCAAAATAACTATATTGCTTCCTTCTTTGAACTGGCGGGTATTTTTTGAAAGATAGTGGTTTATTTTTTGTGGGAATAGTGGAGAAGTGGGAGAGTCACTTCTGGTAATAGCTCATACTATTAAAGGTAGCCTGAATTAATGGCCATCATGTCTTCTTTTAAATACCCAACCACTAGTTTTGCTTTTCCACAAACCAGCTGTTACTTTCTTCTCCAAAGTCAGGAAAATTCCTTAGAGAAACTAATCCCAACTTTTCTTCTTCCTTTTCCTTCTCTTTTTCTTCTTTTTCTCTTCCTTGTTCACCGATAATGGCTTTTTCTTCAAGAAGGCCAGCGAGAGGCCATAAAGGCACCCCCACCGGCGAGGGAGACCCTCCCACCACTGGTGCTCCATCGGAGCCAGCAGATAGAGGGGGAAACAGCGGTGGCCCTAGCTCAGCCCCAGTGGCATTGGAGCCTCTAGAGGAGGTGTTGGGTCGGCCCATGCTCGACCTGTGGTACAGAAGTGGGGGATGGTTTCCCTCCGTCCTGAAAAATCCCCAGCCCCCACCCACGGATTGGGAGTGGCTGGTTAGGCAAGAAGATACCGCAGCAGATGCGGCCTGGGTTCCTCCTTTCGAAGGAATCCGAGACCTGCAAATTCAAAGGAACGAGGTATTGGTCGTACCTCTTGTCTTCGACTTTCAATGCTCTAAGGCTGCGGATTGAGAGGCTTGGGTAGATCGGGAATTTGCTGACAAGGACTTTTGTGGCTGTTTGGAGCAAGCAGGCATGCTCCATTCTATTCTTGTCTCGAGGTCTTCGAACATGTAACAGGATATTAAAGCCCTACGGCAGCTGATTCGAAGATGGTGTCCATCCACGCACACCTTCTTATTTGCTCATGGTAAGTTGACCGTGACATTGGAGGATATTGAAAACCATTGGATGTTGCCAATCTTGGGTGATCAAGACCTAGTTGAAATCGAGCTTTCTCCCGAAGAGTTAAAAGTGGAGGCTGCCTTGGTAGATTACATAGGGAGGAAGAACACCTCTTTAGGGACCCAGGCTGCGAGGTTCACAGCTTGGTTGGATCACTTCATGAGAGAAGAGGATGCTCCAACCCATAAGGCTGCCTTCGTGGCGTATTGGCTCAGCAAATGCATCTTTGGTGAGCCCCCTACTTATTCTATTAAGCCTTTGTATTTCCATATTGCTGTTAAGATTGTTGCTGGTGTGTATTTTCCCTTAGCCCCTTTATTGCTTGGTCAATTGTACACCCAATTAGATATGTTGCATGCTGAAGAACTAGTTGGGATGTCTTGTCACATGGTTGCTACAACCCTCAATTCATCCGTTGTGCATACGTTTCTTTGGGAACACGCCTCGGAATATATTTCTAATGGTAGGAAGCCTTATGAGGCTAGGAACAAGTTCGCAACCACGGCAGCAGGGGTTGCTACTCGTTTTGGGGGCTTCAAGAAGGATGTACCTGCTGTGTACCGTTGGGTAAGTTGCAAGTTTTGTGATCATGGGTTGATCCCGTCTCTGGACCATGAGAGTAAGGTCTGCTGGAGACCTTATGAGGTGACTCGCTGTGGATTTGTTTATAATTCGGTGATGTCTTGGTTCCTGGATGTGGAGGCTCGAAGTTATGCTCTTCCCTCCGAGGATATGAGGTTCCTAACCTATCTTTCTGCTACAAATGCTGGCTGGTTGCCAGTATTGTCTTTTGCCAGACTGCAGTTTACTGCCTATTGTGTTCATGGGGTGAGAAAGCAGTTTGGTTTCGATCAGGAGGTCCCAGCAGTTGTGGGGATAGCAACAGATGAGATTCCCACCATTAACCCATTCCTTAAGGCCAAAGCCTTTGCTTATTAGAGTAGTGTTGCTCCCCAAGTCGTGGTCCCAAGTGGTGATAGAGTCGGTATATAAACTACGGGCATGCACAACTATTGGAGGAAATTAATGGTTGCCATGATGGAATTTAGGAACGGTGGGAAGAAGAATATATCCCATTTGTTACATATGTGCATTCCCCCCTTACCTCATCCTCGCTTGTTCCCCGTCACGAATACTATGACTACATATGCAAACCGACAAAGCTTGGGTTATGCGGTGTGGCGTCAAGACAAGTTGAAGTGGATGACATTTGATTAGATTAGGTTAGGTTTCTTTCTTAGTAGCCCTGGTATTGAAGTCTACTATATTTGATTAGATTTTGTCAATCAAAGAAGTCCCAGTATATTGTCTTGGAATTGGTGAGTTTCTTTTTTCGGAATTGGTGAGTTTCTTATATATTAAATTCTTCAAATCTGCATAAAAATTTCTCAATCCTAGGGTTTTGGAATTTTCCACATATGTTGTATTAAATTCTTTATTCTCATTAGTTGTTTTCTAAAACAATATTGTATGTAGGTGCACTATTCTCAAATTCATAGCTGTCAAGGTAGGGCATAAGTGCATCTATACGTACAAGGCTAGAGGATAGGTAGTTTAATCACTGATTCACTTCATTTATATTATATCTAAACTAGGCACATGTATCTAACATTCTTTTTTTCTTTCTTTATTGGAACATGTAAAAGCTATCAAGCTTTGTTTAAAAAAAAAAAGAAGCTATTCAGCTAAGGGCCAAAGGCATAAGTACTACGGTATACAGTATGTTATATCTAAACTTTCCTTATTTCTAATGAATGTATATCGTATCTAAATTAGTTTATATCACTTCATGTATATATATCTAAACTAGTTTCATGTACAAAAGAAAATTGGATTGACAAATATTATATCTACCTCAGAGAAACTAGTTTCATGTACAAAAAAAAATTGGATTGACAAATATTATATCTACCTTAGAGAAGGGTGGCTGCTTGTGTATTTGAACTTATATAATATCTAATATATTATATCGCATTAAATTAGCCATGAAGTCAGTTGGATTATTTAGGTTCTTACTTTTAACTCCTTTTTTTAGATAAAATGGTTCCAACTAATACTCAACCTTGTCAGTTCTTTAGTCTATTTTGTCTCATTTGCAAGCAGGTGGCTTAACTTTAGTTGTTGGAACATGAGGGACAGAAGATTGAAAAAAAATGTAGAAAATCCCTCATTATTAAAGTATATAAGCTAAAAATAAAAATTGGTTTATTATCTTTTATCATGATTTGTAGGATTAATGCATAGAGTCTACAGTCTTCTCCAAATTACATGCTCTTGGGGTTTGTCTTTGGAGGTATTGTGCTTTACCGAAAGAAACACTTGAGATTATTTCTATGACGCCTATTATAATTTCCTTAGTAATATTAGTATTCATCATTAGGAAAAAAAAAAGATTTTCCTAGAACAAAACATCTCTTTTTGGTAATGAGAGTTGGATGAAGGAAACTAATGATGTTTGTAACTTCACTGACTCATTTCATCTAAAGTTAAAATGTATTTGTTGATTTTGTGATAGCGATATTAAGATGGATAAGAGTTGGATGCATGAAACTAATAGGCTTGGTAATCGATATGCTGAAGGTGTTAAGGAGTTTATTAGCATGGCATGCAATCATGCAGATGAACGACATAGGATTAAGTGTCCATGTCGTAGCTACGCGAATCGATATTATAAGCATATAGATGATGTGAAGGATGATTTATTTGTGAAAGAAATTTCTTTGAGTTATACCCAATGGATATTTCATGGGGAAGATCCATTTTTGCAAAATGTACACACTTAACATAATAATCAAAATGCAAATGTAGAGGATATTGATGAGGTTGAAGAAATGTTAGATGACATTTATATGGGGACATTTCCGGATGCTAATATGGTTGAATCCTCCACTACTCCGAATCCAACAAGCAATGATCACTATGCAAGACCTTTTGACAAATTGTGGGAAGATGTCCAACGTGAACTTTATCCAGGTTGTAAGAAGTTCTCTAAGCTCGCTTTCATAGTGAAATTACTTCATATAAAGATAATTTGCAATTGGAGTGATAAGTCGTTTGACATGGTGATTGACTTAATAAAGAAGGCTCTTTTGGATGGAGAGTCATTACCAAGATCGTATTATGAAGCAAAACGGTTTAGGAAAGACTTGGGTTTTAGTTATGAGTTGATACATGCATGCGAGAATGATTGTGTGCTTTTCTGGAAGGAGTATGCTGATGAAGAAGAATGCCCAAAATGCAAAACTTCAATATGGACATATGTCGCAAGTACAGGTACGAAAATTCCTCGGAAAGTCTTACAATATTTCCCAATAAAACCAAGGTTGCAACGGTTATTTATGTCGAAAGAAATAGCCAACGATGTGAAGTGGCACAAAGATGGTGCGAGTAGATGATGGGGATTCTCTAAGACATCCAGCTGATTCAATAATGTGGAAAGAGTTTGATAAAGAACATTCTTGGTTTGCAGAGGAATCCCGTAATGTGCGACTTGGTTTAGCAAGTGATGGCTTCAACCCATTTAGTAATATGAGTACATCATATAGCATATGGCCAGTAGTACTTATGCCGTATAATTTATCTCCATGGAGGTTGTCGACACCGGCGGAAAATCTTCTTACTTTATTCTTTATTTATTTTCCTAGATACCGACCCCCATTTGGCGAGTGTTGTGTGTGTTCCTCTATCTCTTTTCCGTTTCGAGATACGAGTTGTGTGTGTGTGGGAACTTGTGTACGTGTGTGCGTGTGAGCACAAATTTGGAGTCGCCACCAATCATGGGAAATTTTAAGGTGTGATTGGGCACCTATGTCTAATAGATTTTACCCTATTTAGACATCTACAACTAAATGGTCTTGAACCAGAGATAGGTTCGGGGGTTTGCTTATGCGTGGGGAAGGTGTTAGGCACCCCACGACATCCGTTTAAGAAAACGGTTACCTCCTTCCTAATGTTTTCTTTATTTGCTAAGCCTAAGTTTGTTGGTTTTTATTATGTACAAATGTCCCGATTTCCGTCGTACGATATACCAAAAATGGCAAACGTAATATGACTTCGTTCGGTTTTGATTAGACTCTTTATTTCACCATCCCTTTTATCTTTGTATCTTTTAAATTTCCGGGCATTTCGGTGGTAGGATATACTTGAAATCCTAACACCTAGTGCCGGGACAAACAATTAATGTTTTTGGTGCCATATTCGGGATCTCTTTACCCTTGATTTCCAAGAGTAAAGCGGTCCGTCAAATGGCGGGGTTTTGGATGATTAATTCACACTTTGGGGAATTTTAGACCATGATCCTATGGGAGTTAGAACGTGTAGAATCCCTTACACGAAAGCACGTACCAGCCACGCCCCCGTGTAAAGGACTCATACCTTCGTTTCTAACGCCCACATTACCATGTTTACTCTTTTTAAAGTTTTCATGGCAAAGTGTATTTTAATCACATTTTTATATCAAAGCAATAAACAATCAAGCAAGTAATCAAGATGGTAAGATGGCAAAATATCCAAGCAAAATAGTCATGGCATAGTCGCAACACATGTATCATGAAAGTGACAAATATGGATCGGCATGAATATAATGCTTAATGCAAAGTGCAATTTATTATAACACAAGAGTTTTTAAGGAAAGGGTCAAAACCTCATGGGGTCGGGATTCGATGCTATTGAAAGACTTACTCGGATCCCGACACCACCATAGGATTTACATGAATAAACAAAACAATCTAAAAAGAGGGTTTCAATGCCTTTTCGGGCTTACACGGAGGGTAGGTGCTATTGAAAGACTTATCCAAACCTCCGACGCCAAATAGGACTTATAATGAGAAAATCTATTTTGAAAATGGGGTTTCAATGCCTTTTCGGGCTTACACGAAGGGTTGGTGCTATTGAAAGACTTATCCAAACCTTCGACGCCAAATAGGACTTATATGGTGAAAATCTATTTTGAAAATGGGGTTTGCAATTTACGGGTCCAACGCCTCATGGATTTACATGGGGTTTAGTGCTATTGAAAGACTTACCTAAAACCGCCAATACCGTTTGGTATTTTCATGCCCAAATCAAAATAATGAAAAATGGACAATATTTACAACAACGTAGTAAATAATGAAAATAACGGGCTTTGGAAAAAGAGTATTTTCGTGGGTCCAATTCCTATGGAATTACATGGTGGATAATGCCTCTTTGAGGTCTTACATAGTCCACCACGACCAATCGGGATTATCACGCCCAAATTTTTATGGGAAACGGAGATAATGGGAACAACGCAATATATTCACAAGCGCGTAAAAATAAATACAACGTAGTAAATGTATTTAAAGCATTGCGGAAAGCGATAAATAAATTTAAAGCAATAATGGACTTAAAAACATGGGATTTTTAATGGGTCCAATGCCTATGGAATTACGTGGTGGTTAATGCCTCTTTGAGGTCTTACATAGTCCACCACGACCAATCGGGATTATCACGCCCAAATCACAAGGGAAAAAAAATGGGAAAACGACAATATCCACAATATAATATTTACAACGTAGTAAATGTAAATAAAGCGATAAATGACGTTATTTAACACATGGGGATGTATTTTTCGGGTCAAATACCTCGTAGGCTAACAAGGTTGTTACGGCCTCGTTAGAGGACTTACGCAACTGAGCCAAAGCTACTCAATATTTGCCGTACTAAAACACGAGGAAACCGGTGTATTTTTCGGGTCAAGACCTCGTGGGCTAACATGGTTGTCAACGGCCTTTGTTAGAGGACTTACGCGAGCCGCCAAAGCCACTCAATATTGCCGTACTAAAACACACCGGGGGAGGGGGGGGATAATCACAACAAATATTCACAAGTGCGTATAAAATGTAAATAAAGCGATAAATGACTAGAAATGTAAAGAAAGCGATAAATGACTAGAAATGTAAAGAAAGCAATAAATGACAAGGAAATGTAAATAAAGCAATAAATGACAAGGAAATGTAAATAAAGCAATAAATGGACAAATAAGAAACTAGTAAAGCATGAAATGAAATAAATGAACTAAAGAATGTAAGAGAAAGAGAGAGAGAGAGAGAGAGAGAGAGGAGTGGGAAGATGAGGGGAGGTTAGAGAGAGAAGCACCTAATAGGTGCTTCTCACTCTAAAAACCCCCCAAAATCCCTAAAGAAAAAGAAGAGAGAAAGAGCCTAGAGAGAGAGAGAGATTACCTAGAGAGGAGTCTCTCTCTCTAAAACTACCCCAAAAACCCCCTCCTAAAACCCCCTAAACCCCTATTTTCTGCCTAAACTAAGCTCTAGAAGGCCTAGTGCCCGAGCAAAAACTATGTGCAAATGAGGGGGGGGAGGGTCGGTTTTATAGAAAACCGTGCACGCCTCGCGCAGCACCATCATGCGCGGCGCATGACGGTCCTGCGCGAGTTGTGGTACTGCCACGTGGCAGTCTTATCCTTCCACGCCAGCAGCCCCTCGAATCCTCCTCGATTTCCGTGCGCGTACCCTTTTTTATCCGATTTTCGGGGGCAGTTTTGGAGGTCTTCTGGAACTCAAAATGGGTCATGCGGCATATCGTCGGAAAGCTCTCGACGTCCTCTTTCCAACGATATAAAGTTTGCACGAATCGGAGTTCGGACGAGGGAGTTATGGCTCCCGGAAGTCGGGGTATCGGAGCTGTTTTCGTGCACTCTTCCGATGCGAAGATTCCGGTCAAACGGGGGATGCTATTCGGCGAACCGAGAGTTCCACGACGTAGCCGGAGTCATTATCTTTCCAACGCACCCGGGCTCGCGGATCAACTTGTTGCGAGCAGGAAAGACTCTGCGCGCGAAGGCGGCTGTCCGGGAGAAAAAATGCGTTTTGCTCCCAGCGCGTTTTTTCTCAAATCTTGTCCCAGTTCGCGCGCATATTTGACCTAGCTCCCGATGTCGGATTTTGACGTTCTTGGTACCGTCGGAAAGCTTGCGCTGCCTATTTTTGCAAGGTTCCGGATTCGCGGGAATCCGAGCTTGGACTCGTGAGATATGGCCCCGCGAGCAGAGTCCACCGGGGTGTTTTTGGTCCGTTTGAGGGCAGTTTTCCGATCAGGATTCCGGCTGACCCCGATAAATTCTTGGCGATCCGAGAGTTCCACGTCGTGCATGGATGTGTCCTCTTTCCAATGTGCCCGGGCTCGCAGATCAACTTGTTGCGAGTCAGGAAGACTCTGTGCGCAAGCGCGGCAACGTCGGTGGGAAAATTCCGGAAATTTCAGCACAGCCTTATTTCGTCGGCCTGTTTTCACGCGCGTGGTAGACGTAGCTCCCGATGTCGGATTTCGACGATCTTGGTATCGTCGGAAAGCTTGCGCTACCTACTTTTCAACGGTACAGGCCTTGCACAGAGGCGAGCTTGGGTTCGCAAGATATGATCCTTGCGAACGGAGGCCGTCGGAATGTTCCTTATGCCAAGGGGTCATCTTCTTGACTGAGATTCCGGCTTGACCGGAGGAGCTCTTGACGATCCGAAAGTTGCGTGTGGTAGCTGAAGTGAACCTCTTGCCTAAGGGTCTTGGCTCGCGGACCAAGTTGCAGCGGGTCGGAGAGAATCTTTGCGCAAACGTTGCCTCCCAAATAGGCTGTTTTGTCAACAATACTTACCAAAAATTTGGCTAAGTATCGGACCGTTTTTTCGCAGTTTTGGCCACAACTCTCTCGTTTCTCGTCCGTTTTCGACCCGTAAAGTACGGAATCGAAGCTCTTGATATTCTCTATACCTTGGTCAAGGGGTGGTCAGTTCGATCCAGTTTTTGGTCTGGTCAACGGTCCGGTCAAACCCTGGTCAAACTTGGTCAACCTTGGTCAAACTTGGTCAAAATTCTCCAAACTCTTGGAAATGTATCCCGGACTTCATTTCAAGGGTTTCTGGGCAAGGTGGACCCTAGTCGGGCTGGGAACAGCTCGGTCAAACCTCGGTCAAACTTCGGTCAACCCTAGTCAAACTTGGTCAAACCTTGGGAAATGTGTCTCGGACCTTCTTCTTGGGAGTATTTGATGCGGAGAGCCCTCATCGGATCAGACCGGCTTGGTTCGGGCTGTCCTCGTTTTGCGTGCCGACACCCGAGAAAATCCCGGGGGTAAAAATGGGGTTATGACAGAGGTGTATGAAGGATCCATATATGTTGTTATTCTTACTTATTCCTAGGTTTAAGGCATTTGGAAACGAAATTGATGTATACTTACAGCCATTGGTGGAAGATTTACAAGAATTATGGAATGAAGGTCTGATTACATACGATGCATCCACACAACAAACATTGAAGTTGCATGTAGCATTATTATGGATTATAAATGATTTCCCAGCGTATGGAAACTTATCTGGGTGGTCTACAAAGGGAAAACTTGCGTGCCCTATATGTAACAAGGATACAGTATTTAGATGGTTGAAGTCTGGCAAAAAGATGTGTTACATGGGTCATCGCCAGTTCTTACTTCAGAGGCATATATGGCGTAAAAAAAAAAGTATTGTTTGACAGAACTGAGGAGCATAGCATGGCGCCTAATGAATTATCAAGAGATCAACTGTTTCAACAACTGATGAATGTTACACATGTACAATTTGGAAAAGGAGAAACTACAAGAAAGAGAAAGCGCACACCGAATGAGTTGAATTGGACGAAGAAAAGTATTTTTTTTTAGTTGCCTTACTAGTCGATATTGAAACTAAGACACAACTTAGATGTTATGCATACTGAGAAAAATATATGTGATAATGTCTTAGGTACACTGTTGAATATAGATGGAAAAATAAAGGACAGTGCCAAAGCTCGAAAGGATTTATGTCATATGGGTATACGTAAAGAATTTGCACTTACAGACAAATGGTACATCTACATCAAAGCCACATGTGAAGTATACTTTGTCAAAAGCTGAGAAGACAAAATTCTTTGATTGGTTGAAATGTGTGAAGTTTCCTGATGGGTATGCATCTAACATTAGTTGATGTGTGAACACACAAAAAGGTAAGATTTCAGGAATGAAAAGCCACGATTGTCATGTCCTTTTACAATGCTTACTTCCCGTTGCGATTCGTGGTTATTTTTCGACTGAAATGCGTACCCCATTAATTAAGTTGTGTTTCTTTTTTAAAGAATTGTGTTCACGAACTTTGAAATTAGATGTCTTGAATCGAATGAAGCATGACATTGTTGTGATCCTATGCAAATTGGAAATGATTTTTTCGCCTTCTTTTTTTGATGTAATGGTACATCTAGCTGTTCATTTACCTCTAGAGGCTGAGCTTGCAGGACTGGTTCAATTCCGTTGGATCTATCCAATTGAAAGATTTATGGGTAAACTAAAGCGATTTGTGAGGAATAGAACACATCCAAAAGGGTCAATTGCTGAGGGATATTTATCCGTTGAATGTTTGACATTTTGCTCTATGTATATTCGTGGGATTCATACAAGATGGAGTCCTGAGGAGAGGAATAATGATGGGTGGCAGGAGGAAATGGGTGTAGGTTTGTCTGTGTTCTCACAACGAGTTCATCCTTTAGGAGCAACAAAAATTGTGAGACTTGATAATAAGCTTCTTGATAAGTCATGAAATATGACTTATTTACCTATGTTTTAGAGAGAATTTAATGGGATTATTATGCATAATACTTTGAATTACACATAAGTTATATAATTCTTTAATTTCATTGCATCGCATGAAATTTACCATTTATGTGAGTTATATTGATCCCATAGAGTGTTAACTTAGTTTTTTATATTTGTAGGTCTTAATGAAGCAAAAGAAGGTCAGCCCAATTCAATTGGAGTCCAAATAAAACAAGGAATCAAAGAAAAATCGCAGTCCAATTCGTACTAGGATTCCAGCTTGCATATGTCTTCGTATTTGGGCCATAACTTTCAACTCAAATATTTGATTGATGCGATTCAAGTTGGGCTGGAAAGCTGATTCAAAGGGATACAATTTTGTGTCTAATGAGAATTTCCTAATTCGGACTTATAATGGGCCAAACGTTGCAGTCAAGTAAAGCCTAAAAATCTGGGATTTTAAACCTACGAAAATTCTAGTTTTATTAGGATTTCTAGACCTATTTAAAGGTTCATTAGGTCAAATTTGAGAGCACTCTCTTCTCTCTTCTCTCTTAGCCTCCACTCTTCAGTTCTCTTTGCCCTCTCCCCCAACTTTTCTTTAATTTTGAAATATTACATGGAAGGCTAAAACCTACTTAGACAAGGGGATTCCCCTTTGTAAAAACTTTTTTTTTTTTGCCATGGCGTGTTTCAATGTTTATTTTTTCATTATGTATTAAAATTCGGAAATGTTTCTTTCACACCCTGTGTGAAAGTTACTGTTTCACACCCCCACTAAAAGACAAACCCGCTATCCCCGGTTTGCTATTCCAAGTTCCACTATCCGTGTAACCAAACACCCATTTTTCCTCATTTTTTCTGAAATTTTCTCTCTCCTCCCGAATGCTCTGCTCTGCTCTGCTCTCTCCTCCCGAATTTTCTGCTCCTCCTCTCCCCGATCTGTCCTCATGAAGCCATGGATCTCTCTCCCCCGAAGGTTTTTCATGTATTGAAGTTTGAAGTTTGAAAGATTTGGGGTTTGAAAGTGTTGATTTGACGTGATCTGATTTGGATTTTAAGATTTGGGTTCTCTATTTCAGTTTGACGTTTGAAAGATTTGGGGTTTGAAAGTGTTGATTTGAGATCTGATTTGGGTTTTATTTGGGTTTGGGAATAACGAAGTTTTGATGTTTGAAGTTGGGGTTTGATTGTATTTATGAGGGTTTGGATGATTTTGTTAGGGTTTGAAATAATAAAAGTTAAAGGTTTGGTCGGGTTCAATATTTTTTTGAGGGTTTGGTTGATTTTGGTTGAGATTGGAAATAATAAAGTTTGGTTTTTTGATTTTGAAGTGATTTTGGTTGGTTGAGATAAAAATTAATAAAATTGTTACAAAAATGCCAAGAAACATGTTTAATAGATGGCAAGAAACATGACCAATTCGTATGAACATGTTTAAATGTTCATGTAATTTTCTGGAAAATGTGGACAAAAACATGGAATTATGGACAAAAACATGACATTGTGGACAAAAATTTCGAGTCTACTTATGAACACTTAAGTGAACCCAGAAATGTTCATACAATTTTCTGGAAAATGTGGACAAAAACATGAAATTATGGACAAAAAAAATGAAATTATGGACAAAAACATGAAATACACTTTCTGAAGTTCACTTGAATGTTCATAAGTAGACTCGAAATGTTTGTCCACAATTTCATGTTTTTGTCCACATTTTCCAGAAAATTGTATGAACATTTCTGGGTTCACTTAAATGTTCATAAGTAGACTCGAAATTTTTGTCCACAATTTCATATTTTTGTCCATAATTTCATGTTTTTGTCCACATTTTCCAGAAAATTGTATGAGGTTCACTTTAATGTTCATAAGTAGATTCGAAATTTTTGTCCACAATGTCATGTTTTTGTCCATAATTTCATGTTTTTGTCCACATTTTCCAGAAAATTGTATGAACATTTCTGTTTAAATGTTCATAAGTAGACATGTTTCATATGAATTGGTTCATGTTTCTTGGCATCTATTAAACATGTTTCTTAGCATCTTTGTAACAATTTTGTCATTTTCTATCTCAACCAACCAAAATCACTTCAAAATAAAAAAAACCAAATTTTATTATTTCCAATGTAGACATGGCAATAGTTTGCTCCTGGGTATTTGTTTGAACATATGTAGTTTCACCACAATTTGGGAAACATTTTTAGACATCCTTTTTTTATATCTTTCACAACAAGTAATGTGAAGATTCCAATGGCAATAGGTTGCTCCTGGTAACATTAAATATAAAAGAAACTCATGGGTAACCTAAAATATCCAACCAATTCCACCATTTCATTTATTTATTTACTCCATTTACAAAAAAAAAAAAAAGATATTGTTTCTGTTCACTACCTTTAATAGAATCTCAAGTATAGGAAGAATAGAGTTTTAAATACAAAAAGTATAAACGTAAATACAAAAATAACAAATGTGTCAAAACATAACAACTATATGCCGGTAAAGAATTGGGCAGCCGCAAGCACAGTTTCAGCTTTGTACAGCTTTGGGCAGCAAGGAAGTGTAATACAATTCTAGGAGAATGCGTTCCCTTATTCTTGGGCAATCAGCCTACAAAACATAAAAGAGATTTAGAAATTATTGGTTAGTTGTTTTGACTTAAAATGAATGCATTAATGCATCATGAAATGAAGGTGTGGAAATCATACCTCTTTGAACTGGACTATCTTGTTTGTAAAAAATCAAGGATTCCATGAATGTCAACATAAAAATGCCACAGTCGGAACTGGAAAAATTGAGGCAAAAGTACATAAAAATCAGCATTGATCAACATAATTTATGGAAATTATGTCTTTCCTTATTGCCAAGTTAGGCTATGAACCACTTTAAGCCAAAAAGTAATGTCCAGCAAAACCATTTCCAATTGTTTATATATACTATAAGATATTTCTTGTAGCTTGAGCAACTAACATGTTAAAATAAAGTTCAAAAAACCATGAAACACCATGAAACAGAAAGACAAAGCTTAAAGATAAGTGTTTTAATGCTCACCAACTGCCCTTGAACTCTCTCACTCTCTCTCTCTCTCTTATCCCACCTCTTAAGTCTCACTATTCTCAGCTTACAGGTTCAGCCCTAAAGACCCATTTCCTTTCTTTTTTGATTAAATTTATCTCTCTCTCTCTCTCTCAGAAAGGATGAGTAAACAAGATATCATGAAGATGCAGGTACACCCTAAAACTGTTTTCATGTTCCATGTTCTGAAATGAAGCTATTTAGGACTGTTTTTGGATTCTTGTACTGTTTCTCAATTGACACCAACATGTACCATAGAAACCAACATGTACCATAACATCCATAGAAACCAACATGTACCATAACATCCAACAAGCTATTTATATTTTTTTGTAACTATTTTTCATAACATCCATAGAAACCAACATGTACCAACAACCTATGTAACATCCATAACATCCATAGAAAGTGTGGACAATTATCTTTAAGTTTGGACATTATTGTCCACATTTTCTGGTAAATGGTAATAACATTGAAGTGAACCCAGAACCAACATAGCAACAATTACATTTGAGGTCATGATAGATATTGGTACTTACGCATATTTATCTTGGGTTGGTATGTCATCCTTGTATTGTAGGAGCCATGTATGGACATCCGTATGCTTCAAGTTCTCCTTGCATATCTGCTCCAAAGCTTTTCTCTATGATGCAAGCAGCAAAAAGTAGTATCAGTGGGATATAATACTGGGTTAGCAAGAAAACTGAAATTTCAAAACAAGTGTTTACCAATGTTGGTGCCAAAGCTCTACGGACTGCAGTAGGCAAAGAATCAAAAAAATAGAAAACTTTTTGTAGACAATCTACAACCATCATAACAAAATGGCCATTGTGCCATGCTGGGGCAAAAATCTGCATTAAGAAACACGAAAGGGTAGGTCATACACATGAAAATAGATATGTAACAACAGTTTTTGACAAAATGAAAGTTGGAGGTCTCTATAATTACCCGGTTGCAATTTGTCGGCATTGAGCGTACCCAACTAGGGCGGAACACGGCTTCTGGTTGAGGCTGGTCATCTTGGATGGGTTGTTTACCCTTTCTTGTTCTTTTCCCTCTTTGTGTTGAGGTTGATGGAGCCATACCCAAGATCGTAGTCTGCATAAATCATAGTTAGTTATTTGTTGAAAGAGCTCACTGTATTGACATCATGCATAGTGTAAAAGTATGAACAAGTATTGGCCAAGGTTGAAATTTTGTTATTTTACCCCGCCATGGACGCTTATTACGAAGTTGATGTACGGTGGAGGATGGCCGGTTTGGGTGAGTTTTCGTATAAGGACATCCCTAAAAGCGTCCACCACCTGCGTGTGTCACACTTGCTTAGTAAACGATGTGGAATTGTAAAACTCATGTCTCAAATATGCAATAAATAAAGGATCTAAAATGCAAAATGAATATGTAATTACCGCGGTGGATATCCACCTAGAACCATCGTCCTGAGCTTGATCAGCTAACAATGATGACACCTCTCGACCCGTGAGGTCATATGTGTCGGTCGAGATTGCCATCTCATTGCTATCAACCTCGTTGGGCCTAGAAAATTTTAAACGTGTTATAAACCAGTATGAGGTAATATTGATAATCACTTCATAAATCATTACATAATTGAAAGAAGAGATTGTTACAACCTTTTCCTACTGCCCCGCCTTTTCGGAGCCCCCCATTTCTTCCTAAAATCAGCCAAGACAGCCTCATCAGCAGCTGTTGGCTGGTATAGGAAATGAGCATCCACCCACTGCTCATGATTTTTCAACATGGAGTACATTAAGTTATTTCATATGTGATTTTTAATCAAAAAAATAGTTAAAGCATGAGCATTTAACCCAACATAAAGTAAGCATGAGCATTTAACCCAACATAAAGTTAAATGACATATGAACCCAACAATAAAGCAACAACATATGGAGTACATAAAGTTAGTTCACATGTGATTTTCATATGTCATTCATAGTGTTTCATATGTGATTTTCATATGGAGTACATAAATTAAGTTTATCATTACACAACACACGTACCTCATTTATAACTGGTTCCGAATGGGGGGCCACTATCATTAGATTCTTCTGGGCTCGTGTTTTCGCCCTTGCATACGTCACACTAGCAGCCCCCTTTGATGGTGAACTCACCAAATCCACCATAGCTGCAGCTGCCTCCCCTGCATTGTCTTGCTTTGATGGTGAGCTTGCCACGTCCACCACCGCCACCTTGGCCTTCTTTTTGGCAGCTTTGCCTCTCTTGGCAGCTTTGCCTCTCTTGGCAGCCTTGGACGGTGAACTTGGCAAGTCCACAATGGGGGCTTGAATGGGCAGCTGGCTTTGTGAGGGTGGGGGCTGGCTGTGTGAGGGTAAGGGTGGGGGCTGGCTTTGTGAGGGTGAGGGTGGGGGCTGGTTTGGTGAGGGTGGGGGCTGGTTTTGTGAGGGTGAGGGTGGGGGCTGGTTTGGTGAGGGTTGGGGCTGGTTTGGTGAGGGTTGGGGCTGGTTTGGTGAGGGTGGGGCTGGTTTGGTGAGGGTTGGGGCTCGTTTGGTGAGGGTTGGGGCTGGTTTGGTGAGGGTGAGGGTGGGGCTGGTTTGGTGAGGGTTGGGGCTGGTTTGGTGAGGGTTGGTTTGGTGAGGGTTGGGGCTGGTTTGGTGAGGGTGAGGGTGGGGCTGGTTTGGTGAGGGTTGGGGCTGGTTTGGTGAGGGTTGGGGCTGGTCTTGTGAGGGTGAGGGTGGGGGCTGGTTTTGTGAGGTTGCGGCCTGGTTTTGTTGAATAGTGGGGCTATTCTCTAGGACCGCGGCCACCAAACCCTTCACATGGTCAAGCTCGTCCTTTAAGCGCCGAACTTGTCGTGCTAGAGCTTCCCGTTCAGCCCTCTCAGCTTGGAGCTCTAGCTGCAATTCATTGGACGGCGCTTTGAGGAATTGAGCTTGGTCCAGCCCCATCAGCCCTCACCATGATTGGGTGCGAGCTGCCATGGGATTCTTGCAAGGTCTCCATGGCTTCTTCTACCACGTTGAAGTCTTGCTCCCACGGCATTGCTACAAGCACGGACAGCACCTGCAAACAACAAGATATATGAATTAGAACGCTAAAATACTAACATATAAGATCTTTATAAGATATTAACATGTTTATTAAACTAGTATGCAACTTTAGTGTAAGATACTTACATTGGCACTCTTACTAAAGGCCTCGCTTGCCTTCTTAGTATACATTCTTTGGTGCGTCCATGCTAAAAATCTTGGGAAAGGTTGGTTAATTTCAGCATTCTTCGAACCAACCCCCAAGTGCTCGCATGCCCATATCTGCAAAAATCATGACATCAATGGCAAGTTTAAGAATAAAACAAAATTTAGAATGGTTGTGGAGTAAACAATGAGGATAAAAAAAATTTTACCTGAAGCAAGGCAGTGCAACCTTGAATGTGCAAGTTGCCTCTACCTTTTTTCGCTTGCATCGATGAAGCTGCGCGGCTTAAACCACTAACCAAGAAGTCATACACTGCCTTCCCCCATGCATATGTACCTAGGTTGGCTCTATCATCAAGCAATGGTAGGAGGCTTGGGTTGACTTTTTTGGAGGTGGTGGGAAACAAAAAATAACTAAAGACTAGGGCAATGTACAACCTAACCCTATTTGGGACTTGTATGGAAGTTTTGGTGAGCAATGTCACCAATTTATTTCGGTCTGGTGAAGTTGTCTTCAAATGCCTATCTAACAATTTCTCCACCATAGACCCCCCAGAATGAGCTTGGTTCAAATCAATTGGCTCTCCCCTCACAGGCAACCCCAATATGAGGGCAACGTCATATAGGGTGAAAGGTATGAGCCTATCACCCACTTGGAATGCACGTGCATCGGCATTCCACCTTGTAGCCATCACTTCAAGGATCCGTCCACTTGCCTCGATGTTGCAGTGGAGATTCAGCAACCACCCAAATGGAGTGGTTTGCAGCTGGCTCTTGCATTCTTCAGCTAAGGTGTTGTTAACCTCCATCAATTTGGTAACACTGCACTGATGGCGAATACGAGGTGCAGCTTCAATACTCGCCATTGCCTTGGCCACATGCAAAATGGAAATCCATAGAATTAGAATATCTCATAAAATCATTCACTTTAAAAGAAACAAGAAGATATAGAGGATAGATGCTAACAAGAATAAGCTCATCCAAAGACACTATGTCTTGAAGCCAGCATGTCACACAAAGATACCAATAGATTTATTGTAGGATTCACACTATTCCATTATGTAGTAACAAGTTTCATGTGTTGTACATGTAACAAATTCTTATTCTTTCTGTTTTTGGCACTCTAATCATCTTTACCCTAGTAGTAATGCCAAGACAAGGATGCTGTATAAAATGTATGCCAATTGAAGCACTATTATACAGAAAATGTGAAAATTGTCCAGAATACCCTTAAATTGTCCAGAAAACCCTAACATTGTCCACATTTTAATCACAGTTTAAACTTGTGGCCATTCCAAACATATTTGTCACATTCAAGTCAACCTATGACCACACACACACAAAAAAAACAAAAAATAAAAAAAACAATATCAGTCATCACTAGTACTATATTTACTATACAAGTACTTGGCACACATGGCTGGACAGGTAAATGACAAACATTACTGCATGTAGAACCTACATATGATAGGTGGAAGACATTAATGGAGGTTGCATTGGCTTCTCGAAGTTTCAAGCTGCCATTTTATCAGGTTATTGTCAAATTCACTGAATGCATGTTGCATCCACTTGCTTTACACCTTTAATTTTTAGATTCTAGCCCTCTTAACCTGGCCTATAGCTAGGGAGGCCTTTTCTTCCACTCACTTAGCCTATGTTGGAGCCTAACTTCTCTTATTAATTTGTTCTCTCACAACTCATAACAGCCTAAGTTGTAAACTTAGAAGCTTGAAAACAAATTCACCCACTTCCTCAATGGGGAGTGAAACACACACATAGAGATGGAAAGAGAAGAAGATCACACAACAGGCTACAATTATAAATGCTAAAGTTCCTTGTTATGCCCAAGTATTGGAGTGTACTATAAAGCATTCCTCATACTTTAATATACCACATTGATTAGTGAAATATATTAAAGCATTCTGATGCATCCCATCCTAATCCTCAAGAATTGCTACAATAGTGCTAGGCTAAGATTGGGTTTGACTTGGTTATATAAATTTCTAGCTTTTGTATCTAGTAGATGTTTCAACAAAAACCTTTGATACGTCCTACCTAATTACACTCAAAGCTCCTGTAGCCTATCTCCCCTCATACTTCAGGTCCCAAGGTAAAAAATGCCAAAATGCTCATGATATAACCACCTAAACTATCAGCTCTGATACCACTTGTACCAAGTGAAGCTTAGGATTTTGAGACTGTGCTAGTAAGTACAAATAACTGAAAAGGTGATGGTCATCCTTCAAATTTATTAGAAGGCAAGGCATGTAATGTGTGTGCTGCCCTCCATAAAGCTATAACACTTGTCAAATATGAAAGATAGACTTAACTAAAATTAATATGTTCAAATTATGGTTCTTTTATAGAGGTGAATATGATAATTTATATAACCAAGTCACCAGGATAATATGAAAACACATGAGAACCAAAAGAAATTAAATACAGAAGTTAGGTTATCAACTGAGAATAACTTGCTGTTAAGCAGATGTTAGAAACCAAATAGGTTCCTCAGAGTGTTGCCAAATAACACAATAATTGACTTTATTTGAGCTCTTCTAGTGGTTAACAGTGATTTCCAGTGTCTATGGTCAGGCTGTCAAAAAATATGAAACCTGGGACTCCAACCAATTGGAATCTCTGTACCCATTTTGTTTGTATGACTAAAAGGGTTGTGCATATCTTGTTCTGAAGCTAGTTGAGACTAGGATTTCAAAATTTTATTCATTAGAACTGAATCTGAAAATCTATCTTCCACTTTTTTGTTGCTTCAGAATGTGGAAATGCAAGATATTCTCACATTAATTAAAATTCTAGTGTGAACGACAGTTTTACATGAATTGCCAAGACTGATGATTTGGTTGCAATTTGCACTTGTAAAGAACTACATTTCAACATTAAATAATGTCGATGTGTGCCTTTGGCTTAGAGATATTCTAAAAGTATTTCTTTTGATAGTTACACAATTGATAATTGAAATGCATGTCCCAATCACAGAAAACCAACAAATAAAGACCAACATTGTACAGAAAACCCTAATTTTCTCCACAAACCCGAACAATTGTCCAGAATACCCAAACATTGTCTACACTTAGTCCAATCATACTATCAACTCAAAAACATTAAAAAGCACAGAATAAAATGGACATGTAAACTCACCTTTCTCTTTGGTAGGAAGTTTCTCAGTTCTTTGTGCTGTTATGTCTACGGGTGCAAGGGAATGGGTGACGATGTCTTGATTATTTTGAGTGTTTGAGAGGAGTGGCCTTTGTTGGAATCTTGGGGATGTTTGCAAAAGGAAAACCGTGGAGAGAGGGAGAGGAGAGACTGTCAGATAGAGAGTTTCAAAGTTTTAGTAACAGTTACACTTCAGTTTCGAAGAGACAGAAGAGAGGTTATGCTTGCAGAAGCTTCTGACATGCAGGTGTGTAAAAACGACGCCGTTTGGGGACCACTTAATCCCCAGAAGCCCAACACGACGCCGTTTGGGGACCACTTAATCCCCAGAAGCCCAGCACGACGCCGTTTTGGGGACCACTTAATCCCCAGAAGCCCAGCACGGCACCGTTTTGGGGACCACTTAATCCCCAGAAGCCCACACGACGCCGTTTTTGGAGATTAATATTTCCCCCCAAAGGCCCTACACGGCACCGTTTTGGGACCACTTTCCTTATCAAAGCCCACACGACGCCGTTTTGGGGACAAAGTTTCCCACCAAATTTCCCACGTTGGACCCGCCCATTTTTTTGTCTTTTTTGGTTTCTTTTTGGACCCGCCCAGTTTTTTGTCTTTTTTGGTTTCTTTTCTTTAAAGTAAATTTGGTTTGGTTTAAGTGAATTAATGGGTTTGGGCTTTGAATAATATTAATGTATCTTTATATATGGGTTATTATATGATATGATAATGGGTTTGGGCTTTTTTCAATAGCAGCTAATATATAATATATATATATATATATATTATGGGTTATTATATGATAATGGGTTTGGGCTTTGAATAATATTAATGTATCTTTATATATGGGTTATTATATGATATGATAATGGGTTTGGGCTTTTTTCAACAGCAGCTAATATATAATATATATATATATATATGGGTTATTATATGATAATGGGTTTGGACTTTTTTTAACATCAGCTAATATTAATATATATATTATGGGTTATTATATGACATTGGGTTTGGGCTTTTTTTGTAACCTCATATATTAATGTATGTATTAAAATATTAAGTAATTAAATATTTAATCAATTAAATTAATTTACATGTAAATATTAATCAATAAATTACCAAAAAAATGTACATATTAATGAATAAAATAGTTATGTTATTTTTTTAAATTAAAATATATATATATATATAATATCTAAATTTTAGTTAGGGGGAAAAAATTATAATTCGACACTCGACACTAACATACATACATATAATAAGATCTAATAACTTTTTTATATTAAAATCAGTAAAGACAAAAAATTAAAAAATTATAATAAAAATATTAAAATTCAAAAAATATAAGTACAACATTGGAATTCAATAATTTAGAACTTAGTTATGGAAAAGTAACATTGATATTTTATGTAATTTAATTATACAAACTAACGTATTAAAAACGTATGTCATACAATGTTATTAGTATTTGTGTTTACATTTGATAACCACCTTGGTAGTACGATTACATTTGAGTAACATATTTAAACAACAAATTGTAATATTTTTCTACTTAGAATTATCCATATAGTAATGCTCCATACAGTACTATATAACTAAGAATTGTCTATACACTAGTACTACTTCGTTCTGGCTCACCATATATGTTTTTGAACAAACCCGTATAGTTAAAGTATACGACAGTATACTGATGGTCATCTTCTATGTGAACAGCAAATCTGATCCAAACAGGAAAGTGTTGGATATTTCTTATGGTTCCAATTAACACCCGATCTATAGCGGATGGTACGGTTAGGGTTGATCCGAGGAAGAGACCAACACACGATTTATACCTTCCCTTGTAGCTAACTATAACTTAACCATTGAATATATAAGATATAATTGATGATGACGACACATGATAGGAGGTTAGAATAATGGAGAAGAGGTGGATGACTAAGATGACACATGTTTTCCAAATATACTCTATGCATAATATCAAAAAAATTGTTATGTTATTATTATTTTTGCTAAATTACATTATATTACTTGTATAAGTTAAGAATACTTTCTAAAGTTCCATTTTAATTGAAGTTAACATTTTATCATTTATAAATGAAAAAAGTTATATATTGTAATGAAGAAATTCATAAATTAGTTAACAACAAATATTGATCTAACATATTCAACCATGATCATTACAATTTCTGAATCTAACATACGCAAAATACATTATTGTACCTTTTTTTCAAATTATTTTTTCATTTTCTCATTCTGAATACATTTTTTTTCACGTATTTTAAAATTACAACTTCTGAACCTAACTTATACATACTTTTTGAAGTCACATTTTCTTAATTTATTTTTTACATTTGATGTCAATAATTATTAACTGTATTATTTGCAATCTTTTTATTAATAATAATATTTGAATGAATATTTACAATTTTTCTCAATAATTATTAAATGTTACAAATTTCTGCGAAATCTTTATAACAAATTTAATGCAACTTTTGTCAATAATTATTAAATGTATCTTCTACTAATGTTCTTTTTATAATACTAACATAAAATTGTGTTTATAACCACAAAAGCAAACCATATAAAATGTTTTCATAATTCTTGTATGACCTGTATTAATACCAGCAAAGTTTTTTAAACAATTCCACCTTGTTAAGATTAAATTTTATAAATAAATAAAATACATTTTTAAACATATAAAATGTATTCATAATTCTTGTATGACTTGAATGGTTAAGATTAAAAGTTTCAACATTCACTTTTAATCTTATCCATTAAATTTTATAAATAAATAATATCCATTAAATTTTATAAATAAATAAAATATTAAATCAACACACAATACTAAATCTAAATGCAAATTTGCATAGCAATTGAACTAGCAATTTGTTTGTTATTAGAGCATTCCCAATCGACGTGCTAAAAGGTAAAACAAACTCAAATATAGCCCACAACCACAAAAAAGGCCTCCCAACGGACATGCTTCACGTGAGCTAAAATAAGTTTTTGCTATAGTTGCAAGGCATAAATGCCTTGCACTGTTCATTTGCCATTTCTATTTTTTATTATTTTATCTTCTGTTCCGCTCCTTTCTCTCTCTTCCTTTTTTCCCTTGTTTTTTTTCCTTTGTTCTGTTCCGCTCCTCTCTCCCGTGGCTGTCAAGCTCTTTTTTCCTTTCTTCTTTTTGTCAAGATATATATATATATATATATATATTTTTGTCTTGGACCTCATTAATAATACATGTATTGCTACAATGAATGTTGCAACTTCATTTTTTCTTTCACAATGAATGCTATGGGTAGTTACTCATTCATGAAAAAATTAAAAATTTATCAGATGAGACTTATTAAAAAAATATTTAATATATATTATACTATAGAAAATATAGATTATAAAATTTAATAAACTAGTTTTATTAATGATTATATATGAGCATATATATATGACTTTTAGAGGAAATAATAAAAAATAAATAAATAATGAATATTTAATTGAAATAGAGTTGAGAACAAAGAATCGGATGTGAGTGTTTTTTAAAATGATAAGTTAAAATAGAAAAAAGTAGGGTTTTAAATTAAATTTTAATTTAAATTTTAGCATGTCCATTGAGAATGCTCATACACGGCATATACTTCCACTTTGGACCAGACTTTTTACACAGCACACGTTGCTGGGAAAGTGATTTTCTGAGCAGAAGATGTGATCTTCTGAACACAAGGACACATCAATGTGGGTCCATTAAATAAAAAAAACATTAAATCAACTTCTCTCATGGGACACGGCATGGATATGGATATACTTCTCCTAAGTCCTAACTAAAGACTTGAACAGTATCACTCTAACAGCCAGCCAGCCCAATCTTAGCTGGTTAAAGACGGGCTGATGTGATCTCTTCTAAACACACTTTGTGCCAATCCCATCACCTGAACTGTCCTCTCCTTCGAGCTGCACGTCCCTGCAGCAGTGTTCTTCGGCTAGAAGGTAGAGTCCTCAAGTTGTTTCAGCTACAAAAACCCCCTCAAGTTGTTTCAGCTACAAAACCCGAACTTCCTTCTTCTTCTTCTTCTTAGCTGTCTGCCTCTATGTTTTCTTAATCTTTCTTCCATTCTCTTTTCGGGTTTGCTGTCTTTGGGTTGGCAGAGAGCATTAAATGCTTACAAGACTTCTCAATCTCACTCCATCTTCAGACTTCTCAATCTCACTCCATCTTCACTGCGTGTTAGGTGTCTGAACAGTGGGATGTGATTTTGTTACTGGGCTGTGACCAAATTTTACTGGGTTGTGACCGAAATTTGGTGGGGGTGCTGGTTGTTTTCAATTTTCCTCTTTTGTTCAATCAACTTTGTGAATACGGTATGCTCTCTCTCTCTCTCTCTCTCTCTCTGTTATTAATTTCATTTCTCAAATTTAAGATTAATATTCAAAACCCTAATTACATCATATTCTATTCAAATTAAATCATATTGACAATTTTAATATTTAAAACCCTAATTATGTTTTATTCAACTTAAATAATATTTTTATCAAACAAAAAAAAACTTAAATTCAAACCCTTAATATTACCCTAAGCTTTTTGACATAAACTAATATATTATATGATTTTTTAATAACCTAATAATATAAATTCATATTTTAATACCTTTGCAGCAAACATGTCTTCCTCATCAGTAAATAGTGCAATTAGAGATGGGCTGAGATTTAGAAATTTAGACTGTGTTTGTGGCAAAAGAGCATCAGTTAGGATTTCAGAATCAAGTTTAAACAAAAACAAATTGTATTATTGTTGTGCTGCCAACCGATGCGGTTTCTTTTCTTGGTGTTTGCCCATCAACCAACTAGCTGGCTGTGAAAGAATGGAAGAGATATCACAAGCAACCAGTTCTAAATCCATGGTTGATGCATCACAATTGCTTGATGCATCACAACTGTTACTGGACTTGCATCAACTTCAGTCAGAGATGCGTGGCATGCGTGATATGGTCCAACCAGTACATCGTGATGACATCCAATCGTTGAAGAAGTTGTTAACAATAGGACTTGCTGTAATTGTGGGCCTTATTGTTGTATTATGGTATCAAATTCAATAAATGTGTAGTGTAGTCATTACCACTTTTTGTAATTAGACAATATTTGGTTGAATGAATGAGGAAGCTTATTTGAATGAATGAATGAATGTAGTGAAATGTATTCAATGAAATGTGTTGTGTACCATTTAAAATGTTTATTTTAAATGTTAAGTCTGCCCAGAAATTGTGGACAATTTGCATCAATGTGTGGACATTAATGTCTATATTTTCTTGCAATGGCCATGCAAATTCATGCAATTTGATGCACGTTAGAACACTAAACAGTCACGTGAACAGTAAAATTCATCCCCAGAAAGTGTGGACAATTTGATAAAACTGTGGACAATTTGATAAAAGTGTGGACAAGTTTGTCCACACTTTCTGTCAGATACGTAAACAGTGAACTCTTTCTGATAAAAGTGTGGACAATTTGAACAAAGTGTGGACAATTTTGTCCACACTTTCTGTGAGATACGTAAACAGTAGTTTATGTGAACAGTAAACTCTTCACAAAAAAGTGTGGACAATTTGAACAAAGTGTGGACAAAATTGTCCACACTTGAAGAGCATGGTAAACAGCATACGTGAACAGTACACGTCAGCAGTAACGTGAACAGTGTTCATATTGGTCTGAAAGTGTGGACAATTTTGTTAAAGTGTGGACAAAATTGTCCACACTTGAAGAGCATGGTAAACAGCATACGTGAACAGTACACGTCAGCAGTAACGTGAACAGTATTCATATTGGTCTTCAAGTGTGGACAATTTTGTTAAAGTGTGGACAAAATTGTCCACACTTGAAGAGCATGTAAACAGTATACGTGAACAGTCTACGTGAACAGTATTCATATTGGCCTGAAAGTGTGGACAATTTTGTGAAAGTGTGGACAATTTTGTTAAAGTGTGGACAAAATTGTCCACACTTTCTACAAACTTGGTGCATGGTACCATATTACCCAGAAACCTGCCTTTACCCAGAAACCAACCCAGAAACCTGTTTTAACTTAGCCAATTTCTGCAAACTTGGTTCAAAGTATACCACTAACATAACTTTCATAAAATTACTATATTCATGAAATTCACCATGACCTGAATACATAAAAAACTTAGAATAACCCACTAGCAATCACTCAAATACGTATGCACTTCCATTATCATTGATTGGAACGACAAAATACATTAATTATCCACTCTAGCTAAAAACAATACAATCAATGGGTGTATGTTAATGAAATGAAAGGAGCCTACACTTTCTCTTTCCTCTTGCAAAAACAACAACGCTGAGGATATACAAGATTGAGACGGATCCTTCCATGATACAAAAAAACTAACTACCAACGCATCCTTCCGTAATACAAAAAAAGGAGGATCGTTTAACAAAAAAAATATATATATATTTACATATATCTAATCAAGGAAGGTTTAAGGCTTGGTCTTCGTTTCCATGAGCTTGAGTCTGTGACATTGACTGTAAAAGAAAACATGGTACAATAAGTATGCAATAACTAGGATTTAATAACCAATTTTTCCACATTACAAATATCTTTACCTCAGACACAAAACTCTGGGAAGGCATTGGATTTGTTAAGTGTATAACTCCATCATGTGAATGTGGCATGGACACTGGATATTCCTACAATACAAAAATATATATATATATATATATATATATATCAACCATAAGCCCCAAAATAACATCTTTGCTACATATGAATAATAACAGTGCAAATCACCTATACTTACCATGTTTGATGTAGAGCAATCTCCATAAGCACTACCTCCAACCTAAGCCATCCAAACACAATTAAACCAAAATTAATAAACAATAATAGACTAGGATATTAAAAGAAGTGTGGTCTTTTAATTATGTACCCCAGTAGTTGATGTTGAATGAGCAAGATTCCTAGCAACGGCATTGTTCCTTTTCTTCTTTGGTTTTGAAACCGCTTCCTCCATTGATGACTTTAGCCGTTTCATCCTAGGTCGACCCTTACGCTTCACAACCGTAGGACTCCTTACAACTTCAGTCCTAACAACATCAGGAGCAGCTCCAACACTATTCTTTCTCTGAGACGAGGGTTGTTTACCACATGAACGAGAAAAGTTGTCCTTCAAATCAATTAACAACTTTTCTACAACATTAAAATTCTCTACAGACTCAGCCCCTATCTCAAGCACACCGACTGCTAGTCTATGTAACTTCTCGTACCTTTCCAAGACAGGGTTATGTTGTACATCATCTGTACAAGTGGAGACGTAAGTGTGTTTTCTTTTGATATTCTTTCTCCACCTGTCTAGTATATACCTGTCAGGAAGTATAGTCACACGTTGCTGGGAAAGCACAAATAAGGCATGCCTACATAATATCCCCCTAAACTCAAACATGCGACATACACAGCCAACCAAGCATTCAGAGCTATTGAATCTCACTTCAAAAAGCTTCCCTGGGCATGCTTCATCTTCAATCTTGTATTTGACTTCATCACTACCTCTAACAAGCTCATTTACTATACAACCTTGTCTCCCAGCAAATTCTAGTCGCACCCGCTTAAAAATCTCATGGGTGTAAGCTTCTTGGAACTGTTTCTCCATAGGAGATGATGATGAACACTCCAGCTTGCCTTTGAAACACTCAAAATCTGATAAAATCTCTTTTTCAACCTTATTCCGCATTGCTTTCTCGAATTGCTCCACAAATACTTTCAAAGTTGTAGAGCTATGTACATAACCATCAAAAAAGGCATTCATTGATTCCGAACGTTGGGTTGACGACATTCCCGCAAAGAAATTGGAATTGAGAAATGCGGGAACCCATCGCTCCCGTTCCTCATATAACTTGGCCAACCACTCATTCTCCTCAAGATGATGTAAAGTGATGGTATGATTCCATTTTTCTTCAAACTCTTCCACTGTCATTGAATCATGCACGGCTTTAAGCAAATAATGCTTTATATCTTGATAAGCTTCCAATCCAGCAAGCTTCACTGGCAACTTCATCGTAATATGCCAAATACACCAACGATGAACAGTTTCCGGAAAAACTATTTCAATGGCCCGCCGCATTGCTTGGCATTGGTCTGTGATAATGGCTTTTGGAGCAATGTCACACATACTTTGCAACCATTGCCTAAATACCCACACAAACGAATCCGTGTCTTCACTTGACAATAACCCACAACCAAGTATAATAGATTCACCATGATGATTAATTCCAATAAAAGGGGCGAATGGCATATCATACTTGTTTGTTAGATATGTGGTGTCGAACGTGATCACATCATTAAACGATTCGTATGCTGCCCTACTCCTCGCATCAACCCAAAATACATTTCGCACACGTAACTCATCATCCAAATCCAATGCATGGTAGAAGTTAGAATTTTTAGCTTGCATTCTAACGAAGTAATCGTGCAAGGCTTGTCCGTCACCCTCCTTACACTTTAAACGACGTTCCTTTTCAAGAAAGTTGCGAACATCTCTTTGATTATACGTCATATTTTCATAACCCCCTGCTTCAACGACGGAAGCCTTAATACTACTATTTATCCTAACACCAGCATTGTCATTAATCAAGAGTCTCCTTCTTGTATCCGTGCTTATATGCCGAAAAGCAGCAAAATGCCTAGATTTACTAGGACTCAACTCATGGTTATGATCCTCAATAAAACTCAATATCCTCCATTTTTTATCCGTAATATCCATTGAAGCTTTGATCCCAGCTTCACACGCATTTTTTATCGTCAACCTCTTCTTGGAAGGATCATCAACCGAACTACTGTATTTTCCCTCTCGGTTACACTTCAAGTTTACATAAGAAGTCTCACTAAAGCCCTTCTTTTTTCTTGAATTCCTTGTCATTGTTGCAAATCCTTTCGAATAAGCATAATGCTTATAAAATTCAATGACTTGTTGAAGTGAATCAAACTCCATTCCAACCCTTGGTTCAATCACTGAATTCCTCAGACTCTCAGGTGTATCCTCCTGCATGTTTCCCTCAACAGGCTGTGGTAAATCCTCCACAAAACTATTACTAGCACCAAAGGATCTAACACCATCCATCTCTTGTGTACTCATGACTGCAACAACCTATAAGCCAAATACCAAAGTTAATTATAACATGTAATGTAAACTCTACGAAATAATTTATCATGTACCAATAATGATATACAACCTAAACCTAAAGTATAACATTGTGACTAATATCAATAACAGAAAACATTCAAACACACCAACACACACTCACTAAAATTATCATTAAAAAATAACAAGATATCATGAAGATGCAGATACACCCTTTTAACTGTTTTCATGTTCCATGTTCTGAAATGAAGCTATTTAGGACTTTTTTGGATTCTTGTACTGTTTCTCAATTGACAAGCTATGAACTTTATATCTTTTTGTAACTATTTTTTCATAACATCCATAGAAACCAACATGTACCAACAACCTATGTAACATTCTTAACATCCATAGAAAGTGTGGACAATTATCTTTAAGTTTGGACATTATTGTCCACATTTTTTGGTAAATGGTAATAACATGCAAGTGAACCCAGAACCAACATAGCAACAATTACATTTGAAAAAACCCATTATCATTAAAAAAATAACATGAAAAAACCCATTAAACATCTATAGCCATAATACAATAATCATGAATATTTTGCTAAACCTAAAACAAGCATAATTTTTTTTTGTTTTTTTCATTTTTTATTACACAAAAAAATATGTACAGATTATCACTAAAAATAAACTTAAATAATATACACAACTAACAAAAAAGAAAAAGAGGAAAAAAAAAAAAAGCATACCACGTGAACAGTGCAGTCAATGCACCAGTGCAATGGACCTCCAAAACTCCAAAACTCACGTTCAATGCTGCTCCAAATCTCAAATGTTGGTCTCTGTCTCTGCTCCAAATGGTGACTTTGTTTCAAGCTCAAGCTCAAGCTCAAGCTACAATGGCAGCAACACTGTTTTACAGAAAAAAGGTTTCTATGTTTAGGATTATTGTTTCATTATTATTGGCAAGAAATAATAACTACCAAAACTTCAAAAATTCCAACCTTAAAACTGTCTTGATCTTCTCGGCTAAGTGTCTTTTTTTTTTTTACTTTCTGCTTGCTGTGGCTATGGAGGACGTGTGTTTCAGACTTCCACGGAAATGCTGAAGAAGAAGACAGGCGGAGTGGAGGGAAAAAAAAAAACACCAAGTGGACCTCTCACGTGCTTTGCCATGCCCCATTTTAGCCAAATTTTTAGTGTGTTTGGCAACAAGGATAGTTGCATTCTTAATGAAAATTGCTGATTTTGCACTTATGGGACCCGCAGATGGACTTGCTGCCGTGGCCCAGTTATTGGCTGCCACATCCATGGTGTGAAAACACTGTTTCACACCATGGTGTGAACGTAGCAGCTTCCTTTCAAGAAAGAATAGTCACTTTATCTTTAAGCCATTTTCACTTGCAGTAGAAGCCAAGGAGGCAAGGACTAAGTACTAAGTTTGGACCAGCCAATTATACCTTTATTATCGATCCAGAGTTGCAGCCTTAATACAGCTCCAGTCACTGCTCCTCTTGTAGTCTTGTACTGTACAAGGTCATGCATTACAACGACAAGACACTGAGTGGAGAAAAGAAAACAAAGCAATGCTCCAAAAAGCGGAGAACATTATTATTCCGACACATCAAGGTGAACCATCAACAGGAAAACTTTGCATTGCCCCCCATTTCCCATTTGATATTCATACTATATGATCATGCTATTGCTCACACCATTCCCCATCCAGCTCACACCTTTTATCATTAAATCTTACCATGTCCTGATTTTATTCTTGTATTTTTTTTTTTTTTTTTTTAATGAGGGTGTCTAAGATTTTCTAATCAACTAATGTGATAAGGAGCTTGTATAATCTAATATTTTTTCTTAATCATTGTGAGGAACCCTGCTGTACTGTTGTACCTGCAAATAGCACCAGTCACAACAATATGCAACACGATCCTAGGGGATGATAGAGATGTTACTTTGATGTAATTCATTGAGCAGTCCATACATATGATTGCTATACAATACATGAGATGTACTATAGAATTTCTCAGGCAACACAAAAGTACAAAAAAAGGAGGACTGGCCGCATGAGTTAAATTATGAAATTCCCGACGACTTTTTTTTCTGCATTCCCAAAATGAATTATTGGCAAAAACCCATAACGTTCACGGGCCCGCTGAAGCTTTAGCTGATATTTTTGGAAGTTGGAGGAGCCCATTGTTTTACAATGAATTACAAAAGAAGGTTTTCAATTTCATTTTCATTTTTCATTTCCTTGACCTTGCAAGATTCGACTGGGACAGAATGTTGTCTTAAACCTATTTAATAGACAATTTTTGAGTTCATGAACCAAGTTGTCTTAAACCCTATTTAATACACAATTTTTGTGTTCATGAACCAAGTGACAATCCAACTATGTATATTCCCTTTTAAATGCTCCTTTCTCCTGCACAATTTATAAATATAATATGCCATGTGATGCTAGGACTAGCCACGAATTACTTTGACTGGCTATGCTTGACAAAGATGAGATTTATTTATTTCTTATACGAAACAATCATATTAGCTATAGAATGGGAACTAACTGTTCCCATCCCAAGGTTGATGGATCAAGGTAATAGAATGATGTACGCGTTCTCCATAGCTAGGGGAGGAAAACTTATTTTCAAAGGTCCATGTGAATATGTGATCAAATAATTAGTGTATAAATGGCTAAAAACACTTCCAAGAATTAGTGTATGAATAGCTAAAAGGGCTACAAAGAATTTTGTCGGCATAAACAGAGAAGCGATGCTATAGATAATACAATTTTACTACATAAACTTCATAAAATAACTGATGTGTCAACGTTTAAATATATAAAAAAAATTATTTATTATATACTTTATGTAACACCAATCACATACTGTTATCCTAGTTTATAAACTTTTTTTTTGTTTTAAGAGAATTGACAATAACTTAACATTTTCCTAAAAGGATGTTGACATACAGTATTGGGAATTATTCAATCATATTACTTTTTTCCTGAAATCTCTCTCTAAAGTGTCCAAATCTTTTAGAAAAACATTTCATGTGGCTAAAATGGCAATGCTATTCAAATAAGATAGATGTTTCTTTTGACCATATATAATTTCACATAATTACAAGATGAAGTTGTTGCTCAATAAAAAAAAAGTAGGTAACCAAAACAACTGTTAAAAAGTAAGCATTTTCGCAATGGAAAGGAACACTTCAAATTAACTACTAGAGTACAAAAAATGAATAGCGTGTCCTATTTTTTTGCCAAGAGTGAAGATTCACACTTGTTAAATTGCCCCATTAATAAAAAGACCTGCATGATAAAATAACGTAATATCTCTCTCTCTCTCTCAGTAACACCTTAAAACAACCATGAGGTTAAACACCAGTACATGTAGATAAAAAGCCATGAAGCATGGGCAGTGTATATGTCATATTCACCGAGGAGCATGATTGTAATTTCAAACCCTCCTTTGATATCCATTATATACTATATCAACCAAGAGATAACCTTTGAGAGAAAGAGAACATGGAGGCAGAGAACACAAATGATATATACAGAGAGTGCTTAAGAAATCATGCAGCGAGTCTTGGCAGCTACGCCACTGATGGCTGTGGCGAGTTCACGCTTGACAATACCTCTCCCGGCAGCCTGCAATGCGCAGCATGTGGGTGTCACCGCAACTTCCACCGCAAGGTCACGTATGTACCTCCACATGGGAGAGGAGTAGTAGTGAGCTGTAGCAGCCGTGGTCAAGAGCAAGAGACCACCACAACCGAGCTCATGGACTACAGCGGTGGCGGCGGAGACATGGCAGACAGGAGCAACAAGAAGAGATTCAGAACAAAGTTCACACCAGATCAGAAGGAGAAGATGCTAGCTTTTGCGGAGAAGCTTGGATGGAAGCTACAAAGGAAGGATCTTGAAGATGAGATTGAGAGGTTTTGTAGAGGAGTTGGGGTGAGTAGGCAGGTGTTCAAAGTCTGGATGCATAACCACAAGAACTTGAATTCCGCATCTTCTGCTTCTACAGGCAATGCTTCATCTCTCACTCAGTAGTAACCAAAAGATGAAGCAGCTCTATTAATTTATAATATTACTTTAATTATTTTTCTTAATTAACATGCATTTCCTGACCAAAATGTTGTGTATTATCTTGTTTCCCATCAAAATGTTTGTGACATTTTGATCTGATTTTTAAGATTTGGTTTTAATTAAGTACTCTTTTTAACGTGCGGTGTGTAATGACGACACACATTTCATAGGAAATCCATCTTATACGTTCCATGTTGTGATGTCCTTAATTTCTCCTCAAACATAAAAAGAATTCTGACATTCATAATAAAATTCAGGTTAGGGTACACATCAAAATTATTGATTTTGTTCTAATATTACTTTGTGAACTAACACAATTACGCCAAAACAAAATGCTTAATCCCCCCTGTTCCATTTAACTTAAAATTCCCGCTTGTTTTAGTCTATTTTCATATCCTCTGGGCCTATTTCGCTTGATTGATTGTTTTAATCTAGTATGAAAATGCTATATTATTTTTTAAATGTTCAATAATTTGAGGGAAAATTTTGTAAAAGTTTAATAAAAACGAATTGCCCTAATTTTAATTTATGTTTGAGGTGTTAATTAATTAAGTTCCTTTTATGTCTTACTTGATTTTATCTAAAAATTTAGATCTTTAAATTGTATTCATGAATACATTATATATATATATATATATAATTTGTAACTTTAGTAGGCATATGCATGAGCCTTTCATGGCCTCCATAATTAGGCAAAAAATATGATCTTCAAAGAGCTCATGACAGAGTTATCTAAATTCTAAATTAAGAAGGAATGATAACAAGTTTCTTTCAATGTATGCATATTTAGAGAATTGGACTATTATTGTTTATTTAGGTATTGTATGTATTTATGTTCTATTTTTCTTCTTCTTTTTAAAGGTTATTTATGTTCTTATTTATCTTATTTAATACACATGATTTGCGTGTAAATGTACCAAAAAAAGTCAAGAACTTAACAAAAATGGAACAAAAAAGGAGCCCTACAATTGCTATAATAAGGTATACTCTTATGAGTTCGATCTCCATATAATTGCTTCATTTACAGTTTGAACAAGGCAAGCTTTCTATTTGTATATAAAGCTCTGTATAAAGCTCCACCAGATCAATATTAAAACCCTACAATTGTTATATAAAGCTCCCTTTGTGGTTTAAACATAAATATTCAAAGCACTCGAAAGTCTTAAGTCATCCGATTCTCTGAATGTCTAAAAAGGAGAGAGAATGGAGAAAGTTTGACAAAACTATGTTTGATATATACTATGTACTAGTACTAAGATTTGAAGTCGGAAGCCTTCATGCCCGCACGTTGTTTTGTCTTTGAATGGAGAACATGCATTTTTGTCTTTGAGAAATTCAAGTAGCTAGCAAAGCAGAAATCCTACTAACTTGACTCCAAATTTATTATAAGTCACTTGATTCTCTTTTCTCTCCTAATACAGAAAAGACGCTAAAGTTTGAAGAATCCCATCTCTAATGGTTCAAAGTACCCAAACCTAAAAAGCCAAAAGGGGGACTAACACAAAGGAACTTCAACTGTTTACAATAAAGAAGCCAGAAGTTATTATGTTATCTTGTGACGGCAAAATTAAATTTTTTTTCACTCATTTGTTAAATTATATTTTCCATAATGTCATGATCCATGTATGTTGTTAGTAACTTGTCATATTATTCTCACAGAAAATGCAGCTATGTATTGTCCAATTTGCAAATCAAACATGTGTAGAGGCCCATTTTTTCTACAACACTAGGCCGGGCTCAAAAAACCCCAAATTTCGCTTTGAGAGCCCAAAGCAAATTAGGCCCAGTGATCTGCGGCAACAGGAAAGTAAAGGACAATGGTTTTAGGCCATTAATCAAGCCCAAGAACCAGGCCGGCCCACTTGGCACCAAACCCACATCTGCTGCCATGATGTGGAACTTGCTAGAATAATTCAAAAAAGAGAGGGAAACTCTCAAGAAAAGTCCAGAAAAGGGGAGAAGTAGAGAGACTCACGTGATGCTCTCTTTTCTCTCTCTTTTCAGCACGGAGCTCAAGGCAAATAAAAAGAGCACTTTTCCAAGATGAGAAATGGGTCTCCAAGTCTCATTATTGCAGAAGAAACTTGGTTTTTCTCATTACCTAGCAGTCACGGTAGACACCTCTAGAAGAGCGTCTGCGGCAACATCAGCTGGGAAAAATCAGGTGAAGGGGAAGACAAAGCAAGAATTGAAGAGGCCGCCCAAGCTGATACCGCTCAAGGGCAACGACCACTGTAGCCCAGCACTTCAGTGGTCTTTGCTCATCCTCAACATGGAGTTTAGGAAGAACGGTTTGGAAGTAGGGGAATCAATTTACTAAATTTCTTTGATTCGTCGTGACATAAATGGCATTAGATCTGCTGGGGAAATAATGCCAACAACGGTGAGATCAAATTTAATTATGCAAACGTATATGAGTCAATTCAATTACTTCAACTCCCTTGGTTAAGCATTTAATGCTCACTACCCCCAACACCAGAAAAGAATGAAGGATTAGCCATTTGCCGCAGCCCAAATCAGGTCTGCAGCAGATGAAAATCATCTCTTTAGTCTTGAGCAAACTTTGTCAAATCCCATTCCATTTACCTCTCGGGTAAACAGTAATCCTCATGATTAAGAGGGCAATAAGTGAAACCACAAGACATGAACACCACTATAAAGAGGGGTGAGAAAGAGGGAAGGGGGGTTAGTCAATCTCGGTCTGTAAATTAATTCCTTCACAAAGAGCTGACTTTACAAAAGCTCAAAGGAAGGAGACAACCAAAGAAATTCTGTAGGACACTTCCTGCAGACCTACGGTAGACTGAACACTTTCAGTCTGCCACAGCCAAAAGACTCACTCTCGCTCACCAAACACTTACCCAATTAATGACACTAACTCATGTACGTTTGCACAGTAAATGATTCTCTTTCTACTCACCAAATCTCCTAAGTTCCATGATTTACTATATATTTCCTATCTGTTACTATCTCTGCAAGTCATGGTGAAGACTAAGTCTATTATGCTCGGTTTTTAGTCTGCGGTACTGATTCCTGAGTTCTGATGCTTGTAACGTATTTCTTATGTGTTCTTGTTGTTACTGGATGCACTGGTAAAAGCAAAGCTTATGGTAGTTAGTTTTGATCTACAGCATTAATTCCGCAAGTTTGTTATAATTGGTTTTAATCTGCGGTATCGATCTTGTCTGTCTATCGTGACCCTTCCCCTATGAATATTGTGGCCTAATAGATCAGAAAACCAGAGGGAAGCGTCATCAGCCATTGGGTAGATCAACAGGTCTGGTGTCGAGTTTTGGGCTCAACATCCCCTCTAAATAGCTCAGCCCACATTCAGTCCATTCGCAAAGTAGCACGTGGCAGACAAGGAAATTTTGAGCATCCACATTTTGGCGACTCCACTAGGGAGTTGAGTTGCAATTTTCTCTCGTTTTATCCTTTTAAAGAAGATCTGCGGTCTTTGGGCTGCAACTATGCCACCTAAGAAATCTACCAGACAGAACTCAGTAGTAAACTCTCATGCTGAAGCGGAATCCCACGGTCATAGCCATACTATGGGAGAGACACACGCTCTGGGTGGTGGACACCTTCATGGGGGAGAGAATACCTTGGGTGGCGAACAAGTTCTTGGTGGTGGAGAAGTCCCTATTGGCGGACCACAGCAGATGACATTAATGTTTGAAATGATCAAAGGAATGCAGCAGACTCAAATCGAGCTAGCTGAGTCTTTGAGGCAACTGAGGGAAGTCAACAGTAACAAGGAAGACCACCAAAACAAGAATGACAACCGCAACCATGAAGAAAGGGAGTCTCATAATAAGAACGATGCACCATTTGTCACTATGTCTGATGTGGCAGATTTACTCAAGCAAGAAAGAGAAAGGCCCCCCCAAGGAGCCTAGACATTTTGTGAGAAAACCCCTTATCCCATAGAACTCTTGAAAGAGCCATATCCAGAGAAGTATGATACACCCACTTTTGCTCTCTTTGATGGTAGAAAAGGGAGTGTTATAGAGCACATCAGCAAATTTTTAGATTCCATGGGTCCCTTTGCTGCTCATGGTGAACTCTGTCTACGGGAGTTCTCAAAATCCCTAGTAGATAGAGCCTACACTTGGTATACGGTGCTGCCTGCTGGGTCTATTAGAACTTGGGAGGATATGGTAGAGAGTTTCTGCAGCAAGTATTTCCATGCCGAAGAAAAGATCACTCTTATTAATATACACAGCACCAAACAGCAGATTGGGGAAGATTTGGTAAAGTACATCCACCGCTTCTGTGATGTGTCTTTAGATTGCCACGTCAAGTACCAAGAAGGGGAGCTGGTTGAAGTGTGCATTGACAACATGCTCCCTGAGTTTCATGCTCATTTGGAGAATTTGGATATTTCGTGGTTTGCCCCTTTACTCCAAAAGGCTAGAAAAACTACGATCTTTGTTAAACCCCACATTGAGAAAGGCAGAGATAAGAAAGGTCTGCTGCAGACCCTTACTATGTCTACCACAGCTGCGTCTAGCGGAAGCAAACGAAAGAATTCAACAGAGAAAGTCTACGAGGAGCCACTGCCATTGCCTTTCACGGCTGAAGAAATGATGGTCATTTTTTACAAATGGGTCCAAGATGAGGTGATTAAGCTTCCAAAAATCACCAAACAACCTACAGTAGAAGAAAAGAAAAATCCCAAATATTGCCGTTATGGCACTTTGCAACTCTAAGAAGAGCAACAAAGGGTTCACAAGACACCCTTCCCTAATTACAAGAAGGACAAGAACAAGGCTGTGGTGTCAGTAGTGATCCACGGAAATGTGGGCGACATGGAAGTAGAGGAGTCTGTCGCAGCAAGTTCCTCTTTGGTACCAGCAGCTGTTAGGACCCTACAGAAAAGTCCAAGCCGCCAATGTGTCACAACAGAAAATCCAAGGGCCTCCCATGGAAGTAACTGGGTTTGGAGGAGTGACTAAATACATGATGGGACATGTGCAACTTGTCTTGAGGGTTTGGCCGATCGTAACATTCACACGATTTCATGTCGTGAATGCCGAAGCTCCATATCATGTGCTCCTCAGTAGACCTTGGCTACATAAGCACAAATTGGTGTCATCTACTTACCATCAGTGTGTCAAGGGAAGACTAAATGGGAA
Organism: Fagus sylvatica; assembly: GCA_907173295.1. Classification (NCBI taxonomy): domain Eukaryota; kingdom Viridiplantae; phylum Streptophyta; class Magnoliopsida; order Fagales; family Fagaceae; genus Fagus; species Fagus sylvatica. Next base: position 2,896,006 of record OU015766.1, read on the forward strand.
ACCAATCCATATTGCTGCGAACTCCTCTCCTTTTGATCAAACTGAAGCTCACTTTGTTGAAGCAGCCCTTTATGATGAGCTTTCGTCTACGGGGATCCACCAATTGTGAAACCATGTGGAACACCACTCCCTGACTGGGAAGATATCAAGGATGAGCCTGAGGTCGATCTACGGGAACTGCTTGAACGAAAGAAGAAAAGGAAGGAACGTGAAGTTGAGCATGGGAGTCCACCGCAATGTGTGCGCATCCAGCTCCCTAATGGACGTGTTGTCTATCACTTATGAAGGTGCGTGGGGCCTGATTGCCCACTGCAAGAGGGTCCCACACCTGAAGAGGGTGGTCTGCAACCCTCATGCCACTTGACACAGCAGACTGGAAATTCTAAAGGAGTTGTGATAGATCAGGCAGAGTCTACGACAGTGAAGGCAGAAAAGTCTACCACAGCCGAACCAAAGATGACCGCCAAAGAAGAACTTGAGGTAATTAATTTAAGTGATGATCCTGATGTTAGTAAGCCTATATCAATTAGCATGTCTTTGTCTGCCAAAGAAAGAAAATGTTTGATTGATCTGCTGCATGAATATAAAGATGTGTTTGCTTGGGATTATGATGAGATGCCCGAGATAGATCCGGGACTTGTGGCCCATTCCTTGAATATGGAGCTCGGTACCAGGCCTGTAGTGCAACCCGTGAGGACTTTCCACACATAAGTGGAAGCCCAAATCACACAAGAATTAAAAAAAGTTGCTTGCTGCTAGTTTTATTAAACCAATACAGCATCCACGGTGGCTGTCAAATATCGTGCCGATCAAAAAGAAGAATGGGCAGATTAGATGTTGTGTTGATTTTCGTAATCTTAATAAAGCATGCCCTAAGGATGAATTTCCTCTTCCGAACATGGACTTCTTGATTGATTCGGCCGTCGGTCATGCCGTGTTTTCTTTCATGGACGGGTTTAGTGGTTACAATCAAATTCGTATGTCAACAAAAGATGCTGAAAAAACTGCCTTCCGCACAACAATTGGCAATTTTTATTGCACCGTTATGCCTTTCGATCTCAAAAATACCGGTGCTACCTACCAAAGGACCATGACGGCCATGTTCCATGATATGATGCATAAGGAAATTGAAGATTATGTGGATGATATTGTGGTGAAATCTAAGAAAAGAGAAGATCATCTTGAAACCTTGAGAAAGGTGTTTGATAGATGTCGGCTCTATAAGCTTAAGATGAATCCCCTTAAATGTGCTTTTGGGGTGTCTGCCGGAAAATTTTTGGGTTTCTTGGTCCACAACCACAGAATTGATGTTGACTCAGCTAAGACGTCTGTCATAGCTACCATGAAGGCACCAACTTCTCATAAGGAATTGAAGAGCTTTTTAGGGAGATTATCTTAGATCAAGAGATTTATTCTTGGTTTGGCAGCGGTAACAGCTGTTTTCACGCCTCTAATGAAAAAGGGGGTTCCTTTTGTCTGGTCTACGGCATGCCAGCAAGCATTTGAAAAGATCCAAGCAATCATGACCAAGCTCCCCACCATATGCGCTCCAGTTATTGGCAGACCCTTGCGTTTGTACTTGGCTTCCAATGGCGAAGCAATTGGGGCATTAATAGCACAAGAAGATGAAAATGGGACCGAAAAACCAGTCTACTATGTCAGCCGGGCACTTAGAGATGCTGAAACAAGGTACTCGGGGGCTGAACAAGCATGTTTAGCCTTGGTATATGCCTTACAGCGTCTACGACACTACTTTTTGACTCATAAAATTCAATTGATGACCAAGTCTCACCCAATCAGAAGTCCACTGCACAGGCCAGTCCTCTCTGGTAGACTAGCTCAGTGTTTTTTGCAATTATCTCAATATGAGATAATCACTGAAACTCCTACGGCAATCAAGAGCCAAGTCATAGTAGATCTCCTCGCCCAATTCCTGGGAGAGGATAGTTCATCAATCTCACATGAAGTGCTAGGAGGAGTGGGAGAAGCACTTTTGGTAGATCTGGTATATTCTATATGGACTTTGAAATTTGATGGTTCTTCTACATCCAACTCAAGTGGGGCTGGTATTGTGCTAATTAGAGAAGATGGAGAGACTATGGCTAAGTCCTTCAAACTTGATTTTTCATGTTCCAACAATGCCTCGGAATACAAAACTTACATAACCGGATTAGCCATTGCCCATGAGATGGGGATAAAGCACTTGAGAGTAATCAAGGATTCCAATCTTGTAATCTGCCAGGCCAAAGGTGAGTTTTCACTTAAAGAGCCATCATTGGAACCATACCGTGCTTTAGCCTAGAAATTAGAGGAGAAGTTTGACACTTTTGAGATCTCTCACGCCATGAGATGCAGGAATCGTTATGCGGATGCACTTGCAACCTTGGGATCACAAATTTCATTTGAAGGGCCAAAAGTAGATGTCACAATCAACAAGAGAAGCAAGCCCATCACTGATCTGCTGAAAGAGGAATTTGAAGAACAACACCTTGATGCTGAAGATTGGAGAACACCCATAAAGGCCAAACTTATGTCACCTAAAGGTGTGGCAGACCTGAAGACACTCAAGGACTATGTGTTAATTGCTGGTGATCTTTACCGTAGACTACCTGGAGGTGTCTTGGCAAGATATGTAAGCCTCCGAGAGGCAGCGAAGAAGCTTACAAAAGTCCATGAGAGGTCTTGTGAATTCAGTGATGGGGTGAGCCTCTACCATAGACTCCAACGCTTGGGCTATTTTTGGCCTAACATGAGTAAAGAGGCAGCCAGTCTACAGGAGCAATGTTCATTTTGTCAGCACCAACATGAGTCTAATCAAGTCTATGCAACATTTGTTTCTAGTGATTAGCGCACTCCTTTTCTTGAATATCTCATCGAAAACATTTGGATCTTGGTAGCTACCGAGTACTTTTCAAAGTGGGTTGAGGCCATTCCCCTTCGCAAGACAACTGGTGCAGCCGTGGCTAACTTTATCTGTGAACACATTATCACAAGGTTTGGCATACTCCATAAAATCATTAATGATAATGGCACCCCTTTTTTTAACAAGAGTGTTAGAGAAATCTTGGAACATTATCAGATCAAGCACCATAGATCCACACATTATTACCCCCAAGGCAATGGACAAGTGGAGACAACTAATCGTATGTTGTTGCACATTCTGAACAAAATGGTTTTTGACTATGGTAAAGGCTGGAGCTCTCACTTAGCAGACGCATTGTGGGCCTACCGTGGCTCAACTAAGACGGCGACGGGTTTTACCCCATTTTCTTTGGTCTACGGTACTGATGCTATTGCTCCCATAGAATTACTGGTGCCTAGCCCAAGAATTTTGCATGGGATGAACTTAGAAGTTAATGCTGACATCTGCGCAGAAGCAAAGGCAGTAGACTTAGAAAGTCTGGAAGAAGCAGGGGAGTTGGCCCAAGCCCGTAGTCTACGGTACCATCAAAAGCTTGCTAGTGCCTATGGAAAGACGCTGCAGACCAGAATTTTTGCCAAGGGCTAAATGGTCCTAAGGACAGTAGACCATGTGAGAAAAGGTCTTCCTTCACCGTCCAAATTTGCACCAAATTGGGAGGGGTCATACCTAATCCGTGAAGCATATGATAGTGGCTATTATAAATTAGCCACGGCCAATGGCACCACCTTGGCAAACCCATCAACGGGAAATAGCTGAAGCGGTATTACTCGTAAGATGCACTTTTAATAACCAAGTATTTTGTATCCTTTTGTCTTAGAACAATTTGAATTCTCATGTATTGTTCAAAGAGTGATGACGCACAATATCTATACTTTGATAAAAAATGAAAAGACTTCGACATGTTTTTTATCAAAAAAGAAAAGAGAAGACCCTTCTCTCCTTTTAAAAAAAAAATGGAGAACATGAAACCACACAAGTGATAGATTAGATATACCACAGTCAAACTCACATGCTTGGCTTGACATAGACAAAATATGAGCATGAGTGTTCAAAAGAAGGACCAAAACTTGGTCATTACAAAATATGAGCATGAGTGTTCAAAAAAGGGACCAAAACTTGGCCATTACAAAATGTGAGCATAAGTGTCCAAAAGAAAGACCGAAACTCAGTCATTACGAAACATAAGTATAAATGTGTGAAAACAAGATTGAAACATGGTCATTACAAGGAAATGAATACGGTAAATGTAAAGGTCAATTAAAAAGGGTGTCAAAGAGTGATCTGTCATGCTCAAACCCAAGAGCCATCGCTCCCGCAGACGTCATTTCCTCTTAATAAGCGGTCAGACAATATGGTTAAGTCCACAGAGCATTGCATACACTAACCAAAAAAAGGAGGTGGGAAATTCAAACTCACCTATATTATCCAAGTGTTCACTACTAACGGGTGTGGCTGCCGCAGAAGCACTAGTGTCTTCAACTTACACGCCATGATCTACAGTGCTGTCAACATTGCTACTAATCTCTAGAGTAACTCCCAAGTCTGTCACAGACTCGCCTCCTATAAAACCTTGTGTACGGACCTCCTCAGGCATAAAAATCTCACCAACAACTGGGAACCCAGCAACTGAAGGGGCATCACTAGTAATACGGCTAGCCGGTATGATAAAACTGCTGGTCGGAATGACACCAAGACGAGGAGTAGCTCTAAAAAGGGAAACTCCCTCCATAACGTAAGCTACAAGGGCACCAGAACCTACGGCAAATCAACACACAACGTTCAGAATATGCATAAGTATATCCCTTATCTACACAACTCAAAGGAGTAGGAACGGAATAAAACACACCTATAACTCCACTCGTCAGAATCGTCTGCGGCACAGAAAATGATAGAGGCACGGCATCAGAATCTATGGCATCGTTTTCATCGCGACCATACTCAAAGGAATGACTAGCATGGGTGACAATGGCCAAGTCATGCCTCGCCAGGTCAGCAAACTCAATATTCAACTCGCTGGCCTCTAGCACGTCGTCAGCATCTGCAACAGATCCCGCAAACATCATTTGCTCTTCATGCATAGAGCCTGAGGCAACATCGAAAAAGGAATCGCTAGAAACGGAGAGACTTCCTTCCGCAGATCCAATATCTGCCTCAAAACTATCTGCAAAACTTTTTCCCAAATCTTCACCTTGATCTGCAGCAGCAGCCAAGGGATCACTTCCACCAGAGGAACTCGTGGGGACATCATCAGCAATTGTGTCAGAATCCTAAGGGAAGGATTCAACAACAAAGGTTAGACAATACGGATCTGACCCAAAGAGAAAGCAAAACAAAAAGAGTATGTAAAGATAACCTCAACAACAATCACAGCGTCACCAGATCTGCTAGGCTTATGCGTTACCTGCCGCGGACAAAAGAAGAAGAAAACATAGCAAAGGACAACAAAATAAAAGCAGTAGATGAAAAGAAAGGAGAATGAACTTACTTTAAAACCACTCTTACTCCTCGTGCGGGTGGCAGCACCGGAAGGAGGAGGAGGAACAACTGACTTTTTCTTCTTAGAGGGTGAACGGGTCAGAGCAGCAAACGACTGTTCCTCGTCTGGAGAGGAGGAAGATGTACCAGCTTTCCTTTGATCCTTGGAGGGGTGAAGGGCAACACTTTTCTTCCCAGACTTCCTCCTAGAAGAGTTTGTAGCCACACCCTTGGCTTTGGAAGGAGCAGCCGTAGACTCAGTGGCTGTTTCTGTAGGGGTTGTGGCAGACTCCTTTCCAAGCTCAGACACTAAAGTAGCAGACTTACTCTTCTTTCCCACTTTTATCTTCTTGGGAGGAGTCTTCTTAGGAGAATGAGTTGGATATTTAGATCCCTTCTCCACAGCCGAATCCACGAGAACGTCTCTCTTATTTCCTTTTCCCCATTTGGAAGGCATGATGAGGCGTTCTTCTACAATATTGACCAATCCCTTCCAACCTTCCAGGAGATGTGTGGTGTAGGCGATCCAACCGTTCCTAGTTTCATCCCACTCTGCAAAGCCGAGTTTTTTACTATTGCCATAAGCTATGGCAGACTGAGACGGAAGAGACAAGCAGGGATTTGAGATCTGCGGCTTGCAATGGCTGGACAAGGAAGTCTCGCTACTTCTACCACTACTTACATAGCCATTCATAGCGTGAGCCAATCTCTGCCAATACTCACTCATGGATGCAGTGTAAAAACCAAGTCTGTGGCCGCCTGGGATCATTACACGGGCAACCTTGCCCTCCCAATAAGCAAATGCACGGCTCTTAATGAACGGTGCCAAGCTGAGAGAAGGAGACGTGGCCTCCTGTGAACTGACGGGCACGTCCTAATCAAAACCAAGTTGTCTTTTTACTCTATGTGGGCAGTAGGTGTGCACTGAATGCCTGTGGAAGAAAAAATGGGCAGCCACCCTGGGTTTACGGTAGACAGATATGCCAAACTCCGGTGGTCCCCAGCTTTCAAATCATGAATTAGAGAAGTCGGCTGGTTGAACTGATGAGGATGGAAGCACAAGTAAAACCAGGATAATCATCTCCATAAGGTCTCAATAATACATTTTCTTCAAAGTCTAGGGAGGCAACAAAATCATGATCATGGGTCTTCAAACCGACCCAACGATAGACAAGTGGTAGATTTTTTTCGAAAATCAGGAAAGCACTTAAAAAAGCGCTGCAGTAGATCAGCAAACTTACTCCATGCAGCCACCTTATCTTTTGCAGCAAAAATGTAACTTGCAGAATGTTCCCACAAAAAGGTCTGTAGCACTGTGGTGTTAAAGGAAGCAAGAAGACTATAACAAGAATCCCCTTCGACTTCACAGTCATGGAGCAAGTCCAACTGCGAGTACAAGTGGCCAAGGAACATTGGAGCAAGAGGAAAACAACAACCAGTGGATATTTTCATAGCTAGGGGAATGTAAAGAGTATTTACAGTATAATAGGGAGAATTGCCAAAAATGCACTTACTAAGCCAATAAACAATGAAGGCAGCACGGCGGACTAAAACCTCTCTATGGTGGAGGAAGAGTGTGGGCCAACCAGTTATTCTGGTAGATGAGTACCCTCGCAAAGCCACAGCAATTTCCTCCTCCTCTGCAGATAGCTTTATGTCAGAAGGAGAGAACTCACCAAGGATGGGTAGCATCCAATGGTTTGCTATGTCTTCCAAAGTCAACGTGAGCTCCCCCCACGCGAAGAAAAAGGTGTGGATGGTGGGACACCACCTCCTTAACACCTCATGGAGAGGTTCGGTGTCCCTAAACATGCCACAGCTCTGCGAGATTAGGATGGACCAATGGATGCCAGCTTTCCGTAGGTTGTCCCAAAACTCAGAGTCCAAAATTTCCAAATCCACCCAATGAGACCAATCTTTAAATGCAGCGCAAGGAAATTCAAAGCTGATGGGAACCGGCCGAATATCCCCCTTTTGGATCAACAAGTCAGAGATCTCATCAAGGCATGGAACCCACGCTTGATCTACCGCAACCTCTGGTGCCGTAACTGTCCAATCCCAATCTTCAAGGGGAAGACAGAAATCGAAGGATTTGTAGGGAAATAGAGGGAAAATCTCGTACCATGGGTCCATCAGAGGGAACGTGAAGCTCTCCCTGGAGTCGTTAGCCTCGCCGGAAGAAGAGGGGGGAGCCACAGACAAGGCTTCCCTGGAAATAGAGGGAAAGGCCACGGGAACGTCTGCCACCGCCTCGGCAGGCGCCATGGACCCTGTCACCGGAGTCTCTAACCGCTCGCCTGTAGTGGGTGGAGGGGCGGGGCTGGCCGGAGGTACAGAGGAGGAAGAAACCATGGATAAAGTGAAGAACAAAAAAAAAAAAAAAAAAAAAAAAAAAAAAAAAAAAAAAAAAAAAAAAAAAAGAGGTGGAGAAGAAAGGGGAAATCGGTGAGGCTGGAAGTCCAAAGATTTGCTTTTTTTCTCTCCTTTTGACAAAAGAAAGAATTTATAGCAGCTGAAATAAATGCTTGGGGGTTGGTGGTTGTGGCTCTAATCATGAGAGCTTTAAATACCAAGAGATACTATGAAGGAGAAGGATTAGTCTGATGGTTATTAGTATTAGTAACTGACATTCCCATCTGCCACTACTCCCATGAAAGAAGGAACCCACGTACAAAAGAAAAAGAGAGGGAAAAGAAATATTATGACGTGCATGCGTGTATATATTTTTCTGAACAATATACTCACCCAAACCACACATCACGTGAGGTCTGGACTCAGGGGGCTAAATGTAGAGGCCCATTTTTTCTACAACACTAGGCCGGACCCAAAAAACCCTAGATTTCGCTTTGAGAGCCCAAAGCAAATTAGGCCCAGTGATCTGCAGCAACAGGAAAGTAAAGGACAATGGTTTTAGGCCATTAATCAAGCCTAAGAACCAGGCCGGCCCACTTGGCACCAAACCCATATCTGCTGCCATGATGTGGAATTTGCTAAAATAATTCAAAAAAGAGAGAGAAACTCTCTAGAAAAGTCCAGAAAAGGGGAGAAGTAGAGAGACCCACGTGATGCTCTATTTTCCTCTCTTTTCAGCACGGAGCTCAAGGCAAATAAAAGGAGCACTTTTCCAAGATGAGAAACGAGTCTCCAAGCCTCATTATTGCAGAAGAAACTTGGTTTTTCTCATTACCTAGCAGTCACAGTAGACACCTCCAGAAGAGTGTCTGCAGCAACATCAGTTGGGAAAAGTGAGGTGATGGGGAAGACAAAGTAAGAATTGAAGAGGCCGAGAAAGCTGCCATGGCCGCCCAAGCTGATACCGCTCAAGGGCAACGACCACTGTAGCCCAGCACTCCAGTGGTCCTTCCTCATCCTCAACATGGAGTTTAGGAAGAACAGTTTGGAGGTAGGGGAATCAATTTACTGAATTTCTTTGATCCGCCGCGACATAAAAGGTATTAGATTTGCTGGGGAAATAATGTCAAAAATGGTAAGATCAAATTTAATTATGCAAACGTATATGAGTCAATTCAATTACTTCAACTCCCCTGGTCAAGCATTTTATGCTCATCACCCCCAACACCAAAAAAGAATGAAGGATTAGCCATCTGCCGCAGCCTAAATCAGGTCTGCAGCAGATGAAAATCATCTCTTTAGACTTGAGCAGACTTTGTCAAATCCCACTCCATTTACCTCTCGGGTAAACAATAATCCTCATGATTAAGAGGGCAATAAGTGAAATCACAAGACATTAACACCACTATAAAGAGGGGTAAGAAAGAGGGAAGGGGGGTTGGTCAATCTCGGTCTGGAAATTAATTCCTTCACAAAGAGCTGACTTTACAAAAGCTCAAAGGAAGGAGATAACCAAAGAAATTCTGTAGGACACTTCCTACAGACCTACGGTAGATTGAACACTTTCAGTCTGCCATAGCCAAAAGACTCACTCTCGCTCACCAAACACTTACCCAATTAATGACACTGACTCATGTACGTTTGCACAGTAAATGATTCTCTTCCACTCACCAAATCTCCTAAGTTCCATGATTTACTATATATTTCCTATCTGTTACTATCTCTGCAAGTCATGGTGAAGATTAAGTCTATTATGCTTGGTTTTTAGTCTGCAGTATCGATTCCTGAGTTCTGATGCTTGTAACGTATTTCTTATGTGTTCTTGTTGTTACTGGATGTACTGGTAAAAGCAAAGCTTATAGTTGTTAGTTTTGATCTATGACATTAATTTCGCAAGTTTATTGTAATTGGTTTTAATCTGCGGTGTCGATCTTGTCTGTCTATCGCAACCCTTCCCCTATGAGTATTGTGGCCTAGTAGATTAGAAAACCAAAGAGAAGCACCATCAGCCATCGGGTAGATCAACAGGCTTGGTGTCTAGTTTTGGGCTCAACATCCCCTTTAAATAGCTCAGCCCACATTCAGTCCGTTCGCAAAGTGGCACGTGACAGACAAGGAAATTTTGAACAACCACAACATGCATGTCTTTGCAAGATAATACATATAAATATACATGTAGAATCACTTCCTTTTTGTGATTTTTAACACATTCCTGCAACCGATCATAGTTTTTTTTATGAAACCAACACATAATTGATATGGAGAAGAGTCTCGTACAATACTTTTTTTTTTTTTTCTCGATAGAAACTCTTTTTCTTGGTGTGAGGCAAGCTTGAACTATCACACAAACTAAGAATAGTTAGATATAGCCCTAAACCTAAACAAGGAACAATACAACTCTTTACACCTCTTTAATTTTTATGATTTTTTTTTTTTTTCTAAAACAATTAAATTGACTAATAATATAAGACTCATTGACTAACACTTGGAATGCAATTAAAACAAAGTAAATTAATTAGTTTTGTTGAGATGGTAGAAGCTCGGATACCAATTTGTTGGGAATATGGTTAATCACAATAAAGTAAAAAATTCCAACAGCTTTAAGTTCTTGAACGATATCTAGTAGAAAGTTTCACTTTGAAAGGCAAATTATATGTTTTCATCTGAATCTTTCACCCAATTTACAATATCCTCCCAAACTTTTGTTTTGATCAATTTATTCCCTAATTTAAGAGAATTACTACGACTCACTGCCATCTAAATTAGTACTAAGTTAGACGGAAAATTTAATCATGCTAAACACAAGTGACCCATGATATATGAACTCTTAAGTAATTTGATTTGCACATATGCTATTTTATGTCCAATTTAACAAAATTTAGACGGCAGGGGACACATTTTGGCAAGTCACTCAATTAATTATGAGGTAAATTAATCAAATCAAAAGTTTAGGAGGACATTATAAATCAAATGAAAGATTAAAGTGAAAAATTGTAATTTATCCAAATTAAAACGATTATAAAGATTACACAAAAACCATTAAAACCAAATTCCAAATACTGACAACCAACAATATATATATATACATAGATATATATATATTACAAAGTCGGCTAAGTAATTGTTGCCGTGCATAAAAAGAAAATGGGAACAAAGAACTCGAGTCCTAATCAAAAGACGAGATAACAAGTAGGCTAACCCAATTTCATTGGGAATGATCCCATGTGAGCAACTAATATATATATGAATGAATGAATAAGTCAAGCCAGGCCTTGTGGCCTGGTGGTAATTTCTGGCGTCTTCCAAGGAAGACGTCCAGGTTCAATCCCCCAAAGTGGGGTAAAAAGATTTGCTATTGTCAAAAAAAATATATATGAATAAGTCATTCATGCAATATCTATTGCGACAGTGGAAGCTCTAATATTATTTTGTTTGGTCAATTTATTGCTTATCCCATTCTTTTGACGAAACTAGATTTGATATACCCCTATTTTGGATAAATGACACACCGCTCTAATTTTTTTTAAAATAATTGATACTTCGCCCATTTTTTACCAAGATTGACTAACGTTATAAAATTTTTAAACTAGATATTTCTTTTTTAAATTAGAAAATTCTTTTTTACCAGTTAGCCTAATGTTAAACAGTAAATTATAAACTTTAATTGGGTTACACGGTAAAATTAAAATAGAGGGAAATACACTAACCAAACCGGTACTACTCAGTTGACCAATTACATCCACACTTTTTACTTTACTCTTTTTCCTCTCTCTCTCTCTCTCTCTCTCTCTCTCAGCTTGGGGAAGGAGTGGCAGTTTAAGGATTGGCCGTTTAAGGATCATGTCGAGATATTCAATAAAGAGTGAGTGGCATTTTGTGATTGTTTTTTGCTTATTTAAAGTTATGTACTTGTATGTGTTGAGAATAAGAAGAGAGAGAGAAAAGAGAGACTAAAAGTGAGCAAAATAACTCTGTATAATATATTCAATGAATAAACTAATACATAGAACTGTCTTTTTATAGGCAGAGTAGTATGTGTAGTACAAGTATGTGAAGTACAAGTATATTGGGCCTAAAGCCCAGTAAGCCTATAATAAGTCTATAATATATACTAACATCCCCCCTCAAACACAAGGTGGTGACGAAGAATCATCTTGAGTTTGAACACAAGATCGCGTAAGCGTCCGGGTGGATGGGACTTGGTGAATACATTAGTAAACTGATTCTCAGAAGAGACAGATAGTAAGTGAAGAGCACTCTGCTGAAGATGATGACGAATGAAGTGACAATCGATCTCAATGTGCTTGGTATGCTCATGAAAAACATCATTATGGGCAATGTGAATAGCATTATGATTGTCACAGTGAATAGGAGTACTGGTGGTTTGGGGAGCACTCATATCAGTCAGGAGCCAACGAAGCCAGAGGAGTTTTCAGGTGGCATCGGCGAGAGCACGGTATTCAACTTCAGTATTGGAACGAGTAACAACGGACTGTTTCTTGCTACGCCAAGAGATAAGAGAGGAACCCAGTAAGAAGCAATAACTTGTGGTAGAGCGATGATCAGTGGGATCTCCAGCCCAGTCTGCATCAGCATAGGCGTGCAACTCAAGGGAAGACTGTGCTGAGAAGTGAAGACTATGAAAGAGCGTTCCCTTGATGTACCGAAGAATACGAAGAACTATAGCATAATGAGTGGAGCGAGGAGCGGACATAAACAAACTAACCGAATGAACAGCATAAGCAAGTTCCGGACGGGTGACAATAAGATAGATGAGACTTCCCACCAACTGTCGATATAGAGTAGCATCAGAGAGAGGCTTACCATCAGTAGTATTGAGCTTGACATTAAGCTCTAAGGGAGTGGAAACAGTCTTGCTATCAGTGAGACCAGCCTTAGAGAGAAGATCAGAAGCATACTTGGCCTGAAAGAGATAGTAACCATCAGAAGAGGAGGTGACCTCAAAACCGAGAAAGTAGCTAAGAGTACCAAGATCTTTCATCTCAAAATATTGACTAAGGAATTGTTGTAGATCACGGATGCCTGCAGTGTTATTACCCGTAATAATCATGTCATCAACATAAAGAATGATGAGAGTGATACCAGTTGACACATGGCGAATGAAGAGAGCTGAATCATAGGAACTAGGGGTGAAACCCTGCTGAGCAACCAGAGAACTGAACTTAGCAAACCAGGCCCAAGGAGCTTGCTTAAGACCATAGAGAGCACGGCGAAGGCGACAAACTTAATTCTGAGAATTAAGGTAGCCAGGAGGTGGCTGCATATAGACTTCCTCAAGAAGATCACCAATGAAAAATGTATTTTTCACATCCATCTGAAACAGATGCCAATGACAAACAGCAGCAACAGCAAGTAAGGATCGAACAAAGGTAAGACGGGCAACAGGAGCAAAAGTCTCCTCATAATCAATACCATATTCCTGAGTGAATCCCTTAGTAACCAGGCGAGCCTTGTAACATTCAACGGATCCATCAGTCTGGGTCTTGATCTTATAGACCCATTTACAACCAACTGCAGACTTGCTAGGAGGCAAAGTGGTCATGTCCCAAGTATGAGTCTTGTGAAGGGCATCAAGTTCATTAGCCATAGCTTGCTGCCAAAGAGGATTAGTGCTAGCCTTACGATAGGTATGAGGCTCATGAAGGGGCCCTTACCCGAGTGGAATGCCGAATATCTGTGGGAGACTTTGATGATGCTAATGGTGTAGGATTCGAAGCAGGCGAGCCAACTGTTGGGGACAGAACCAAAGATGGGACATTTGAAGAGCTAGGAGGCGGGGCAGAGTCTCTCACAGGGTCAGGGTAAAGGTCAATGGAAGAATCAATGAAAATGGGAGTCATGGAGGAAGAGATAAAGGGAAAATGTTGGCGCCTAGAAAAAGTCTAATGTTCCCAAAATTTCACATGACGGGAAATACGAAGGCAACGAGATATGAGATCATAGCAACGAAAACCTTTTCGAGAGATACCATAGCCAAGAAAACAACACAGCCGAACCGTGGTTCGAGTTTGTTTCGTTCATAGGAAAGAAGAGAGACAAAACAAACACAACCGAATAGTCGAAGAGAGGAATAGTCTAGGAGTTTGTCATAAAGTAACTCAAAGGGAGATTTTTTGTGAGTAGTAGGTGAGGGAATGCGATTTATGGTGTAAACGGCAGTGAGAGCCGCTTCACCCCAAAAATGCTCAGGGACTGAGGCAGATATGAGGAGGGTACGCACAACATCAAGAATGTGACGAAATTTGCGTTCGGCATGACCATTTTGTTGAGAGGTATAAGGACAGGAATTGTGGGGAAGGGTGCCATTAGAATCCAAAATAGAGAGGAAAGATTTATCATGATATTCTTGGGCATTATCTGACTGGAAAACCTTAATTGTGTGAGAAAATTGAGTTTGAATCATTTTATGAAAAGTTTGAAAAATAGGAACAAGGTCAGAACGATGTTTTAACATGTAAATCCAAGTAAATGTAGAATAATCATCAACAAATATCACAAAATAGTGAGATCCCCCTCTCAATGGTAAATGGAGCAGGACCCCAAATATCAGAATGAACAAGATCAAAGGGTGCAAAAGAAAAAGAGTCACTATTATTAAATCATAATTTTGTTTGTTTGCCAAATTGACAAGACATAGAATCAAATTTATGAAAACTAACAGACCTTAAATGATATTGAGAAGCTAATAACTGAAGACGAGATAAAGAGACATGACCAAGACGAGAATGCCATAAGTCTGGAGATAAGGTGGTTATGGCAGCAACAAAGGAAGAGACCATATGTGAGGGAATCTGCAAGTTGCATAGCTCAAATAAACGTCCAATCTTACTGCCTGTCCCAAGCAGCTTGCCTGTCAGTGGATCCTGCACATCAACACCACGATTAGAAAAGTGGAGATCAAGACCAAGTTCACAAAGTTGACCAACAGAAAGAAGATTGAGGGACAATTTCGGAACAAGATATGTATCAGGGATAGTCAAATCAGGAGAAGAGATAGTGCCTATGTGACTAACAGACATATGTGAGCTATCAGCAGTGTAAATGATAGGGGAAGGAGCTAAAGGCGTCTTTTGAGAAAAATGGGAAGCATGAGGAGTCATGTGATTACAGCAAACTGAGTCTAGGAGCCAAGATTTGTTACCTGAGGTGACTAAAAGGGCAGGGGAAGGTTGAGACATATACCGATGAAATATACTCTCAAGTTGAGAGACAGTGACCACAGGATCATCAACAGGGGCAGAACTCACAGCAGTTGCTTGTGGACGAGGAAGAGTACCACGAGACTGATGTTGTTTCCTTTTGTCATCATTTTGCTTGCGATAGCACTCAGTGATGTCATGACCTGGTTTTTTACAATACTTGCAAATACGACGAGGTCGATCAGAAGAAGAAGCTGGAGGACAGGGTATAGCCAGGACAACATCCGAAGAAGATAAATGATGGTGAGGATGCTGATTTTCTTCAGAAATAAGCTCCTTGACAGCAGCATTAAGTGAAGGAAAAAGAGAGCGACTAAGTAGAGAAACTCGGGTAGGTTCAAAGTCCTCACGGAGACCCATCATAAACTGTGTGAAGCGACGATGATCTTTGTACTTGGCAAAAAGATCGATGTCTTCAGCATATCGGAGTGGTGGATCAGCAGCAACAGCAACTAGTTTTTACCACATAGAAGCAGTCTGTGAATAATAATCAAAAATAGACTGACCTGATTCTTGGCGCATCTGATAAAGCTTGACTTCAATATGAAATTCCAAGGTAAAGTCATAAGTGCAGTTGTACCGAGTGGCCAAAAAAGACCAGGTCGCTTTACCTGTTTCCAATCAAGGAAGGAGACTGCTAATGGTAGACACAGAGGTGTTAATGAATCAAGAAAGGATCTTGCATTAGATGCTTTCTCATTCCTCAAGACGTGCCTCAAAATCATCAACCTAGATGACTACTTCAGCTACAGAGTCACCATCAAAACTATCGAAATCTGGGACAAGCCCAGGCACTAGTTTTGGAATGTCACCAGTAACATAACGCCAAAGTCGGCGCCCTTTGAGAAAAACAATCATGTTTTGGGACCAAGCATTATAAGAAGTGAGACCATCAAGAATAACAATGATGGAATGTGTCATCTCATGACCTGAAGTAGAACCCATACCTGGAAGAGCCGGATGAGAAAACGGACTTCAAAAATGGAATCTACGCGAAAAACTGTGAAGAACAGTGGTTTTTTTTTTTTTACTGTTCGGTCAACGGTGGTGGTCAACGACGGCAGTCAACAGTCAAAGGCGGCAGTCAATGCTAACGTGGCGCTAACGCACTAGGGCTGATGTCACTGTGCTGAAGTCACTAGGGCTGACGTCAGTGTGACGTCACTAGGGCTGATGTGGCACGGAAAATGAGAGAGAGCGCATGTGAGGGCGCATGCACGCGTGGCTGGAGAACCAGAGACTTCTGGCGGCGCGTAGGGGCGCGTGCGAGGCCAGATCCAGCCGATTCTGGTGGCAATGGACAGATCTTGATGAGATCCATCCAATGGAGCTGTTCGTGAGTCAAATAGCGACTCGGAGATGAGGATTCCGAGGAAGGCAGAAACGACAAGAGGGTTTGCGATCTCGGGGAAAAGACTGTGAACCCGTAGCAGCGGAGGAACGCTGGATTTTGCCTAGTGAAGGCCACAAGAAAGTGTCTCTAATACCATGTTGAGAATAAGAAGAGAGAGAGAAAAGAGAGACTGAAAGTGAGCAAAATAGCTCTATATAATATATTGTGAAGTATAAGTATATTGGGCCTAAAGCCTAGTAAGCCTATAATAAGCCTATAATATATACTAATAATATGCTTTGTGGAATTGATTTTGAATTGTGTGTTGGAAGACACAGAGATCAAGTAAAACAATTCTCACCGAAATGATCTTTACATTCCATTGCTTCATAACTTTCGCCGACTCCAAACTATCATCCTCGAAACGCATAAAAAAAAATCCTAAAACTCAAACCAATCCAAGATAGGACTGCGGCGTTGGATGTGGGATAGACTAGAAGAATTTGTTCGGTCACGGTCACATTCTTGATGTGCGCCTACTTTTTAGATAAGTTTTGTGAATATTTTTCTGCTGTTTGTGAGCTTTTTGACCCTCGTACTCAATGCTACTTCGTATTTATTTAGTTATGGTATTTGAATAGATTTATTGCTTTTGCCATTTTCTCTTGAGATGCTCTTGCTTTGCTTCATTCAAGCTCATTTTCCATTTGAAAAATGTAAGTTCCTGTGCGTATTTTTCTCATTAGCTAAGCCTAAGTCGTACTGAGTGTAATTTGGTTATGCTATTCTATGTTGTGGAATTCATACACATTGGAAGATCAGAGTCTGGGACCGAGATGACCATTGCACACAGTGAGCTGCACATCCTAAGTGCCTCAAGTCATGGAAATGAATATGCAAACCCAAAAGCTATAGTGGCCTTGGTTAGTGTAGATCAACAAAATACCGATAGTGCTCTCATATCAAAACTTGGTTAGTGTATAGTAGTCGAAGAGGAAAAAACTTGGGTCTCTCTCTTGGCTTCAAACTGTCTCAAAGGTACCTCAAGACCTCCCAATATTCATAAAGAGTTTTTGACGCATCAACCCGTCTACTTTCCAGTGGGATAGAGGTAAAAAAATTCCAATTTTGATTCTCAAACTAGGGAAGATACTGAATATCCACGTTTCGCAAACTCACTCAAGTGCAAGATAAGTTGTACTAGACCCCTAACAACAATGGAACACTCATAGTAAAGTCAGCATATCACACAGACCCAAAACAAAATTTTGATCACACTGGTTCCCTAACTAAAACTGATTGGAGCACACTTTGGAAGGCAAAGATAAATAAATGCTCGTCACAAACTCTTTTTATGGAAAATACCCTGGGAAATCTTGCCAACCAAAACCACTCTAGCAACTCGCATTCAATCAATTGATGGATCATGTGTTATTTATCATGCCCAAGGGGAAACTACTTTCCATCTTTTCACACTACGCCCTCTAGCTCAATCTGTATGCCTTTCCTCACAATGGCATCTCCACCTTAACCGACTTCCACTCACAAATTTTGCAAGCTTGGTTAATTTCATACTCAATCAACCCAGGAAAAAACCTAAACCTCCAACTTCAGGAGGTCCAATCGATTACTCTACTTGCAACTGTAATATGTGACCAATTATAGTTTCATAGAAACAAGTTGCTCAAGAGTTCCCAACCCAACACCTCCCCCACCATTGCAGTTGCTTGTTCGTGACAAAAAAAGACTTCCACTTTTCACCACCAAGCCTCAAGATCAACTTTGATACTACAGTGAGACTAAACAATGTTTTCCTTGCTACTGTCTTCATAAACCAATTGGGAAAGATAACTCCCATTATGGGCCGAAGTAAAGGCTGGTCTTCTTACTTTAACCAGCGTTGTGAATTCTGGTTTGGACACGTTATTATTGAAGATGACTCGCTCAATGTTATAAGCCCAATGCCGTACTCTTTTGTTCCCCTCACTGGTCTATTTCCTCAATTTTCGGAGACATCAATGTAACAACAAAGTCTCTCTTGTTTTTTAGCCTACTCCCTTACTGTCTGGGCTCCTTTTTGTAATTGCTTAAGCACTCTTTCCCTCTTCACTCTTCCAACCTCTGTTCATTAGGCAGAGGAGGCATATGGATTGAGCCCCTCACTTTCCTCTTCTTAATATATTTCCAATTTATTCTGGAAAAAGGAATAGACTTTATTTTCAGTCATACATACATGTTTTTAGGCAGCAATACCACTGTTGCTTGACAATTGTCATGGGAAGTATTAACTCTCTGAGTAAAGATGAATAGCATTCATTTTTTTCTCTGTATGACTATGGGGTTCTGTATGGGTTTAATTTTAACATGCCCAGGACTAGGAGGGACTAAAAGAAACAACGTGGCATTCTTTGATAATTATTCGAAGTTCCCAGCTGCAAAGAAAATTTAAATTTTGAAAACTTTTAACACCAAAAATGGCACCATTACTACTGAAATACAGCAAGCAACACCCACCACAACAAATGGTGAGATGTGCCTAACACTGGAGTAGGAACGAACCATGGTAGCCCATACAAATTCAAAACCTTGCCATCAAGTAATGCTGCAAATCTGATGAACATTGGCCACCCAATTATTCTGAACCATTAAGATTCATTAGTATTCGAAACAGAACAGAACATTTTTTGTAATATACCAATCAAAGACAGATTCACATGCAAACAGCTTTGTTGGCAAGCTCAAAGATTTAATTGTGCCTGCTATAAAAAAATTATGGGCACTGCTCAACAAACACTGAGCAAGAAAACGATAAGGTGGCACCAGGGACTTTCTTTTTTCTTTTACAGAGAAACAACGGTATGATGCAATGAATATTATTACTTTTTCTTTTCACAAAACATCACTAAAGAAATCTTGCCAAGGAGTGAAATGATACAATCATATAACAAGAACAGACAACTAAAGTAGAGCAATCCACACTAGTGACAATGACTATTCTCTGGATAATGCGACAGTCTTACGTGAGATATAACCACTAATTCTACAATAATTGCACTTCATATACCCACCATGTTTACAAGAAAACCACAGCCATAGATCACTTAGCAAGCATCATCCTCACAAACTCCTCATAATTCACCTGGCCATCGCCATCCAAATCTGCTTCTCGTATCATCTCGTCCACTTCTTCATCTGTCAGCTTTTCTCCAAGATTTGTCATTACATGTCGAAGCTGCATGATTTCAAACCATTAACACTAAGGTTAAAAACAGATCCCAAAAGCAGAAATAATAAATAGTAGCGAGGTAGTAATTAACTTATAAATATAACATAGGTTTTAAATTACATCTAATCATTTGAACAAAGACATATAGAAGCAGCACCAAAGAGATGAACAACATGTGTTATAATTACCTCTGCAGCAGAAATAAAGCCATTCTGATCCTTATCGAAAACCTTGAAAGCTTCTTTGAGTTCCTCCTCAGAATCAGTATCCTTGAAAGGAGAAAAAAAAAAACACAATTGAGTCTGTTTGATTACACAAACTACACTTGGAACAAAGTAGAACCAAAAGGTTTGTTACTCCCAGAAACAAGGAGAAGTTCAAGGGCTAGAAAACACCCTCAAGCAGAGAAATGATGCCAGTATATTTTGCATTTCATAGTTCCAAATTTTTATTGTATTTAACAGATCAAAGCAACGGTCAAAATCACAAGCCAAATTGAGCAGACAATAAAAGCTAGTTGACATTTATTACAAATCAAAACACGGGAAGTTTTAAAAAAAAAAAAAAAAAAAACGGATAAGTAAGTTTCAACAAGCAATTGAACAATAGCCGCAGTATACATGTTTCAACAAAAGCAGATTGAACAATATAGCATCAGATACATACAAAAGTAGATGCAAATATAGCATCTAAGTTTCCACTTTTCATTTTCAAATGTGATAGTAATAGAGCAAATTATCAGTCACCACCCACCAGCCGGCCAAAACACAGACATACACTATCTAAGAAGAAAATACAGCAAATTGATTGGAAAGACATCAATAATGACCTTATCAATAATGATATGATTAGCACATATATGATAAATGTCATGCCCAGGAAGGAAAACCAAATTACATTGTAGCAAGCACAATAAATTAATGGTCAAGTGCTCCATCAAGTAAACAGGATAATATTGATGGACATAGAATCAAGCTCACCTTCATTTTTCGTGCCATCAAATTCAGAAATTCAGAAAAATCAATAGTGCCATTTTGATCAGCATCAACTTCATTGATCATATCCTGTAGTTCAGCTTCGGTGGGATTTTGTCCCAAAGATCTCATGACTGTTCCCAACTCTTTGGTAGTGATGCAGCCTATACAAACAAACCATACAGCATGAAGGCTT
This sequence comes from Fagus sylvatica, assembly GCA_907173295.1. Classification (NCBI taxonomy): domain Eukaryota; kingdom Viridiplantae; phylum Streptophyta; class Magnoliopsida; order Fagales; family Fagaceae; genus Fagus; species Fagus sylvatica. The sequence continues at coordinate 2,916,705 of OU015766.1, forward strand.
TCCCTTTCAACGCTATATTAAACTCCTATTATAGTTCCAAAGGGAATAACATAGCTTGACTATCAGACATAGGGCATATCACAATACCATACATCTATCTGAGCCATCAACATTTCCAAAGTTGACATGATTATCAAACACTTATAAGAAAGCCTTTTTGTTCAGTTCAGAGAAAATTTGCATATTTTTACAATCGCAACCTTAGCACAAACTCAAATTACAATTGGTTAGCTAGAAAATTAGAGAGCCTGTCAAAATGGACCTGCATAACTCTACTCATCTATGTCCAGAGCTATAAAACACCAACAAAGCATCCATTAAATATTTTGTGAAAATTAACATCTCAAGATATTCCAAGAACAGGTAAATTCCTTCTGTATAAATATGCAAGAGTTGTCCTGAGACTGTTCCTATCAAATCCAAAGGATAACATGCTTGATCATCCAAAGTGCTCCTAAAAACAACCCAAAATGCCATGTCCACACAGAATACAGCGTATGTAACAACTTTCTCAGTGCTTTCCCCAATAAATACAAATGACAGATTAAATCAAATAGCTTCTCACAAGTACTAATCCAACAAAAGACACAAACGTGTCATAATTTGAATCACAAATAACAACAAAGAAAAAAAGTTATTGATTCCTAAAGGCCTATGCAATGGAGGTGGTATTATGTGTAATGGTTACATTCAACATCCCTCTCACATAGTGATGGATCCCACACTTGTGGAGTCCATCTTTATGTGAAAGAATGTTGCTTACAACATGTTAAACAAAATACTTTTTTTTTTTTTTGGGTGCAATGCGTGTCGTAACCCCAAGGTGTGTCCTTGACTCATTGCTTTTTACTTGTCACTAGAAATTAGCAATTCCTTTTCCCAATCCTAGTACTCAAAACCACATCACCCCTATAAATAGAGTTTCCCATACAACTTGAGTAAATTGATGAAGCCACTTTCATAGTCAAGAATACATCATAGAAACTTCAAAAGATAATGAATAAATAAGGGACAAAATGTAGAACTAAACAAACATGACATAACATAAATTACATTAAAAAGCAATCAAATTGGCAGAAAAGAATATAAGTGGCCAATCCTGATTAATCTGTTGAGGATCCAAAATTTAGGGACTAAGACATGATTGTTGTAAATGATGGGAATTAAATGTTAAATATAGATTTTCATATGTTCAATTATAGAAAGAGAAAAGTGTAATTAATTAACCTTTAGTAATACCAATAATGATTATGATTATGAGTCTAGTAACTAAAATCACAAAATCTATATCAAATAATAATAAGTAGAGACATATGAAAGAAGCAATATGTGGCACAAAAATAAGATTAACAGTATTCCGTCATAAGAAAGAGACAAATGAAGAAAAGATAGTAGAAGATCCCAAGTCTCAAGTAAATACCATCGCCGTCCTTGTCGAAGAGGCTGAAGGCTTCCTTGAACTCAGCGATCTGCTCCTCCGTCAGCTGCTCCGCCATCTAAGAGAGAGAGAGAGAGAGAGAGAGAGAGAGATTTGCAATTCTTTGCTGTAATAATAAACATTGACTGGATTGTCCACTTATTACCTGTACGTGTTGTGTGTCCGTAGTACCGCAGAGATTTTGGGGTCCACAGCACCGAGTTACGTAGGGCACACTTTAAAGACTTAAAACTCTAATGAGGCGTGAATCTCTTTTTCTTTTCTTTCTTTTCTTCGAATCTTCTTTTCTTATAACAATTCTAAACAGTCTCTTTATTTATTATTATTATTTTTTTTTTTCTATATATAGAGAAAAAAATCACTCTTTACTAGTTTAACTAATCTCACCTCTCAACATATTCTTTATTCTTTCTCTATTCTCATTTAAATACTATTTCCTCATTATATTTTATTCATTCTTTATTCAGCAAAATTCAACTCCAACCACCATAAAAATAAATAAAAAATAAATAAAAAAAAACACCCAAAAATCATTTTGGTGCTATGCAAACCCAAAAATCATTTGCTGTGCAAACCTAAAAATCACCCATCAACCAAACCCATAAAAAATCACCAAAGACCCAAACCATTAAAAATCAAAACTAAAACTCATTTCGGCAAACACCCAAAACCCATCAACCAATTCCAAAATCGATCGGCTTGGAAGTTATTTGCAAACAATCACAAGGAATTAATGGAGGACCCAAGCAACAAGAGACCCATTTTCATTGGCGGAAACCCCCAGGTTGAGATCGGCGCAAAAACCCCAGGCCGAGACTGAGATTGGCGCAAAAACCCCCAGGCCGAGATTGGCTCAAAAACCCCAGGCCGAGAACGGAAAAACAATGGGTACCAGTTGGGTTTTGATGAAATGGTCAAGAAATGGGTTTGTAGAGATGGGTTTTTTTGAGAGGGAGATGGAAATGGAGATGGGATGGAGAGTTGAGTAACGAGTTGGGAGAGGAAGCCAAGAGCAGCTGCCGAGAGGTTCAACAGAGGAGAGAGAAGAGAAAGGTAAAAAGAAAGAATAAAGAAAGGGCTAGATAAGTTAATGAATAGCTACAGTAGCTCTTCCTTTGTGAAGAGTTACTGTAATATTTAGAAAATATGAAGATCAAATAGAGAGTCTGTTGGAGTATCATTTTTGTATTTTGGCTCTCCACATTCCCAATAGAGAGTCAAATGGAGAGCCTGTTGAAGCTGCTCTTACATCACAATTCTTCTTTTATTTCTTTCTTTTTCTTTATGCTATCTACTATCTATATGATTAATCAAACAGTTTGTTTCTGTTTTTCTTTTTCTTTTCTATAATTTTAATTTCTCTAGTTTGTGTGACTTTAGTTATATATTCAATTATGAAAATTTTCAATTTTATCTTATCATTTTAAAATTAGGAGCCAAGGGCCCTAAAGTTTATATATATTTTTCATAGTATATATAAATATTATAATTTTTTAAGTTTGGGTAAAAAAAAAATAAAGACTTATACTTGGCTCCTTCAAAATTGAAAGTTGCCTAAATAACTCAAAAAAATAAAATGGTCACTTCACCAATCCATGTGGTTGATAGCGCTCTTACTCCCTTCTCTATAATAAATCTTTAAGCTCGTATGAATTTGTTTGGTTTTAGAAAGAAAAAATAATAATTCAAATGATTACATATTTGTTGTTTAGAACCTAAAGTTTAAAATTTAAGACTTTGATCTTATCAAAAAAAAAAAAATTTAAGACTTTGAGATTTGGGTATTGCCATGTGTTGAGGTCCAAAATCTCACAAAAACTTCAACAATACCCTAGCCCTAACTTTTATTCCTACCAAGTTGTGTGGACCACACAACGAAGGACAAAATTGGAATAATCAGGAGAAGTGGATTTCAAAGCAAAAGAGACATTTTGCACTGATGTTAGGTTCAGTAGAATCTCAAGCATGTGCTTGGAACATATATAAAACCCTCCCATGATGAAGTGCAACGTGCAAAGCTCAATCACTCAAATAAAACTTGCATATCTAATAGATAGAAGTAATCACCCAACACACAGTCTCCTCTCATAAATGCAAGCCAAATCATCATTAAATGTTATGATTTCGTATTCCCTTAAATTTAGCATTAGCAAATAGGGGTTTTCCTTTAAAGAAAGAGCTCCCAACTTGAACCCAAGTCAATAGAGTTGTCGAACCTAAATTTGACGTGTGATACAACGAGAAAATCGACCCCAAGACCATGTTGTTATTTGGCTTCACCAAAAAAAAAAAAAAACTTGATAACACATTAGGAAAAAAAATTTTGTTTGTGTGTTTGAAATATAAGGAGATTATAAATGTATATTGTGTTATTTATAGTTTATGGGAAATCCAACTACAATATTTGAATTTTCCGGCCATGGATATTATCATAACTAGGTTTTGCAACAAAATGGAAAAGGATTGTTTAACGGACTTTTAAATTTTGTAAATCGAAAGAGAAATTGATGCAAAAGTTAATACAAAATCAATCATTAAATGAGGGATTTAAAATATGACGAATTCCATTCTGATAGATGATTGAGTATAAATATATTGAAAATAAAGTTAATTTTTATTTATATTTTGTTAATACAGAATATATGCTAGTTTAGATTTTAATGTATTAGTTTAGGTTTAAATCTTAGTATATTTTGTATTCTTTAATAATGAAATTTCTTTGCCCCTAAAGATAAAATCCTGGTTTTGTCCCTGATTGCATGGTTTACATTACACAATTTTAATTCTCTACTTACTAGAAATTATATTTTTTTTTTTAAAAAAATCTTAAATTGTATTTCAAATCTAATTATGCACTAAAAATCCTTCAACAAACACATGAGATTTGTAACTTTTTAAATAAAAAAAGTAGAATGGAAAAAATATTCACCACCAATTCTGAGATCGTGATATACAATCATTTGTCTCAAAAGCTTAATTATTAAAAAAATGATAAATTTAATCACTTAATTATTGGACCTCCAAAATCGAATAACTTCTCTTCTTTAAAATTGCCTAAATTTAAAATCTCCCATTCTTCATGAAGAAAGAAAAAAAAAAAAAACTTTTTAATTATGAAGTTAAGTTTGTACATGCAAAATCAAACTTGTGTTTGATAACAATATAAATCGCACTCTTGGATCTAGTTTTCAACTAGTACTTAATGTAGCAAATTCCAACAATCACTTCACCATAGATATGAACCTCTAATTTAGTGGAATCATAGAAATTATATTAGTATTACGACATAATGCTAAGAAGTTAACTGGATCTAAAATGGAATTTGATAATTCTGTTGAAACGAGATTGATACGACCAGAGTGATTATCTACAAAGAGAAGGAAAAAAAGGATTATTGTGATTAGAAGTGGCCATGCTCACATTATGGGTTTTCAAAAAACATGTTAGCCGCAAAACATGATTTTTGAGCGTTTGATAAACTTACACATAGTTGGAAGTTTCACGCTTTTTGGCTTGCTAAAAGTACGTTTTGGCAATGGACCTCAAATGTCCATTGGCAAAAGGCACGTTTTGACAATGGGTTAACGAACTAAACCATAGTGGTTGGGTGGATGGGTGCTCAGGTCAAGTAATTGGACACCCCTAAACTTAGCATACATAGGATGCTTGTTATAAAACTAAGGACATCCTCATTTTATTAGTGAGAAGTTCTACACAATCCTTTTTTTCTTTTTTATTCTTTTTTGCGGATATGGTAACTCTACTAATATTAAGGTTATTTATGGCAATATCTTGTCATATCCACTTATAATTTCCTTTTTTATTTTTTAGAAAACATCCACTTATAACTCACATCACATTGAACAATAACTCCACAATCTTCTACTATTTTTTAAAATTTATCTTTTCACTTTAAACTATGATAGGGTTAAATAGGATAGTGTCTATGTCATATAAGATGGAAGAGCAAATGTGAACAAAATTGTTTGATAAACAATGTGAATCAAGACCCCCCAAAACCTAGACTAACAATGTGAATTTAAGGGTATGTTTGGTTGTTGTACTTAAATACAGTTTTTTGTATTTGAATCCACAAAATGGTGGGTCTGGGTCATTAGCATTTGTGTTTGGAAATTGTTTTGTGTTAACTCAAATACAAACATTGTTACACCATTACTCAAATCCACATTTTACGGAGCATCTTTTTGTTGTTTTCATTCAATTAATCTTCTTTTTATTGTTTTCACTTACTTAATTTTGTTCTCACTGTAACTGTTTCATATAAAAAAAAATTCTTTTTTCTTTTTTTCTCACTTCAGCATAAGTTCTCTCTCTTCAACGAGAATTCTTCTCTCTCACGATGCTCAAGCTCTCTCTCTCTCTCTTTAACAAAAATTGCTCTTTCTATCGTTGTTCTCCACTCGCTCTCTTACGATGCCCTCTCACTCAGTAGAGGTGAACAGCGGGGTTTGGGCGTGAGGTATTGCTGGATTTGATGGGCTTGGGTTGTTGATGGCTTTGGGTTGTTGAAGGTGTTGATGGTTGTGGATTTGTTGGTGTGGTGGGTTGAGTTGTTGTGGATTTGCTGGTGCAGTGGGTCGTCAGTCTTTTGGGTGGTGAGTCGTTGATTGTGGGTTGTGATTTGTGTGGATGTTTGTGAGTTTTCCGATTTGTTTGACTTGTTGTTGGGGCTGGATTGCGGGTGGGTCACGATGGAGAAGGGGTGGGTCTGTGGTGGCCAAGGGAGTTTTGATGGAGAGGGGTGTTCTAGTTGTTAATAATAATAATAATAATAATAAACATTACTATAAATCACATGTAAAACATCAACCAAACAAATCTTTTGTTCTTAAAACTACTAAAATATTATTCTTTAAAGCAAATTTTCAAAACATTTGAATACAAGTTTAGAAAACAAAATACAAAAAATACTAACCAAACATACCCCAAATGTCTCCTGTAGGTTCCACTAGCTCAGAAGTAAAAAGGCTCACCCTAGCAACTTTGATGCTCTTTTACGTAGATTAAATATGCAGACAAATTCATTGTGTATTACTTTGATTAATGAATAACGCCATCAACTAAAGATTGCAAGAGTAGAATTTACTCCTATACTCTAGCATAATCAACACCCATAGCAGATAAGCAAAATATATGATTCAGGGTTTAATGCATATAGTCTGACAGTCCATTAAATGTAACATTTTTTAACCGTGAAAATTACAACCATATGCTCAGATTTCAATGCATATTATTCTGAATAGATGTCACCAATATTTGAAATTTACATTTTTCAAAAGAAATTTTTAAGAGATGTATGGGCCTCTCTCAGATTTATGCAAAAAGCAAAAGCGGAGAGCCAGTTAGACTACCTTACAATCATGAACAAAACTTTGGTTAAATCTGCAGCTAAAAAGGAGCAGAAATTGCATGAGGAGAAAGATCCATTGGCTCATGAAGAAGCTCCGTATTTATCCTTGACAGCCAAGGCTGCTGCTGTGTACCATGAAGCTGCAGCCATTGCACCAGGATCTGGAACTGATGCAAGGATCTCCCCAGAAACATAGGTTGAACGACCAGCCTACAAAAGCTATCTCATCAGCTCCCCATGCTCATGAAAACCAATGCAAAGATTTCTTATAGCATGATTAATATATACTGTAAATCATGCATCCAACTGACCACTGTCACTGACCGGCACATAAGATGTTTAAGTGTAAAACAAGCTATCACAAGTAAATGACACTATCCAACCTGCATCAATCTATGCATTAAAAAGAAGAGGACAAAAGATGACCAACAGACAAGTCCATAAATGCACTGCCAACTGGCAAAAACACAATTTCATTTTTTTCTTCTTTTAATTCTTAACATTGCAGACACTATTCCTAACTGCAACAGTTAGGAGATTAGGAGAACTGGCACTGATTCAATGGCAGAATATGTGCTACCTCATGGACTGCAATGGTGCCTACATATCTCAAGGTCTTTATAAAGCTCAGAGAGTCACACATCAAGAGTAACCTTAAGAAAAGCACAATGTGTAACCATCAGTGGCAAAAGCTTAAACTCACTGACTTTAACAAATGTCTAGGAACAATCATAATATGCAAGTAAGCTGAAGGTCACAAACTAAAGTCAAATGTTAAGACATGTCTTAGGCCTTCAGAGAATGTGAATATTATGACAACCATGTAGAAATCCATGTGATTAACATCCTTAATAACTTATCGTTTTCCAGTAAATAAAGAAAAAGAAAAGAAAAGAATCTAACATTTTGAATCTTAGAAAGTATAACAGGAAGGACAAGGTAGTTACATATAATTTCATTGTATATTTTTTAGTCATTTTCTTTGAACCCTAGAGCTTTCCAAGATCCAAACTGAGGCTTAAAGGATTCATGGAAATTTCTTCCAACTTAATTGAGAGTATCATGAAAAGAAACCCATGGATTGATGTGACTTTTTTTGCTGAAGGGTTATTTACATTCGTATCCATTGATTACTTACAATGCCTAAAGAAAAGAGGCAAAATCCCCAACAAAATAGGGAAAGGAACAAATATGAATGTCACCTGTGCCTGCATGTGCTTGGTTGACTCAGCTCCAGCCAATGCTGCTTCAGATGAGAGGACAAAAGCAATGCAGGGATCATCCCCAGCATTTAACCTCTGTAAGTGAAGATAGATATGTTAAGTCACACAAAGCCACATTAACAATGAAGACAGATAGATAGTGGTCATTGTTGATGACCTCCTGAAGCATTGTTGATGCTGGAATAAGGGCATCTAACAATGTGCGATAACCAGCACTAGCTCCCCCATATTTACAGACTGCAGCAATGGAAGCTTCAAGTGCTTCAGCCCCTGAATGAAGAAATATGATGAGTGAAGTGCAAGTCTGATTTTTATAAATATAGGAGGATCAGCTCACATTGTTTTGCTGTGACAACTGGCTGGGAGCTTGCTTTCAACTGTGCATATGCTGCCTTACAAATTATACTATATCTGTTTCAAGAAGTGAGAAAAAGTGAACTTTCAGAGTAATGTTATAGAACTAATTGTCAAAAAACATTATTGTTAAAGCTTAATCAAGTAAAGATTAAGGTAAAGTAAAATACAAGATCCCACTAGTTCCTCCCATAATTCTTCTAATAGATGATCCAATTTCATTCACTGTTTCTGCAGCATCATTCAGAGGATAACTGGGAACAGAAGATTGAAATTAAGGTAAGAGCACAATAAGTTGGAATGATGATCATCTTGAAGTGTAACTAATATAACAAACTTAAAATACTGGAGCTAAAAACCGCCGTGTATGATAGTCTAAAATAACTGCAAATATATGTGCTACCTCTGATTTGTATACGCATGAGCCACCAAAAATAATATCAAACAGATCAACAAAACAAGAAAAAATATATTGCTTATAGTTCAAAGCTTTCAACATTATGGATCACAAATTCTGAACATTAAAAGTAGCATTTACCATATAATCAATAAGTACAAAATCTAAATCACAATGCAAGGAATTCAAGAAAGACTGTAATTTCAATTTCTCGAGACTGCCTACATAAATCCTTCTTCATTACATATATTAAAATTAGAGTAATATCTGTTATATTATTGGCATCAATGTTTCACTAACCATCTCAAACCTACATTTCTCTTTTTCTTTTTTCTATTTCTATATATATATATATATATATATTTTTTTTTTGGGGGGGGGGGGGGGGGGGGGGGGGGGGGGGGGGGTGGGGGGGGAGGTTTGGGGGGGCTACATTCTCCTTGGCTTGTTAACATAAAAACCTCATGGTAATATTGTTATTTTTTAACTTACCGTATTATTTTAAAATCGCATAAGGGTATTTTTGTAAGTATGCCATAAACCTTAGGGACTAATAACGAAGCCCGACACCTTTTCTCAAAAATCTCTCTGTTAACCCTAATATCTCATACTTTACAACTCAACTGGGTACCAAAGCCTACCGATCTAGCCCCAAAACACGTTAGAACAATCTAGAGGTTTTAAATAGATAGCTGGTCACCAAATTCTGGCAAGCACATGATCCAAGTTACCAGCTTCCCCTAGTAATTATGGTGATCTTCAAGAATTTTTTTAAGCCATTTGATGTGATTTTTCCAGTCGCCAGCTTCCACTTTTGTTTTGGATTGTTCTGGTTTAGTTGATTGACTATTAGATTGTTGAATTTAGTTAGTGCTCTACCTTGGATTACTTGTGTTTGATATGACTGAAGAAAAATCTATTGTCATGGCTAAGGGAAAAACATCCCTGCAAAGAATGATAATATGCCTAAGTCTATTACTTCGAAAAGTTGAATGGTATAAATTATCTAGCTTGGGCACATGCCGTGAATTTTTTTTTGTGGGGGCAACAAATGTTGAAATATTTGACAGTTAATCCTCTTGATACAAAAGATCCAACCTATAAGGACTGGATGGGTGAGGATTCAATTGTTATGTGATAGTTGTGGCATAGCATCGAACCTCAAATTGCTACTACAGTTGATTTTGACTCTTTTAAGAAGATTTGGGACTCTATGATAAAATATTTTTCGCATCATAGTAATATTCCTCGAGTTTAAGAGGTATATAAAAAGATTTTCACTACCAAGCAGTTTGGAAATCCGTTGTCTTATTATAGTAATCTTATGAATTTATGATATTACATACTACAGTATAGACTTTTTACTAATTTGGAGAAATAAAAGTGACACTGGGTGAAATTTATGATTTTACATTTAGTTCAACTCTAAATGAATTTACACCATTCAATTACTTCGTATTGGATTTTTTTTTTTTTTGTTGGTAATAACTTCATATTGGATCATTTGTGTCAAGCCCACAATTAGATTATATATTCTTAATAGATTTATCATTCTTCTTGATGAATACTATTAAGCATACCAAATTTCACATAAATCAAAAGTCACTTACTATCCAATCCAAAACTCATGCCTTTCATTTTTTTTTTTTTTTTTTAAATATATATATATATAAAAAGACAATTTTGAATCTTTATTTTTGACATAATCCTTAATCACTAATCAATTTGATATTTTACATAGTTTTTGTTTTCCTGAAAAATGCAAATTTTCAGATAAACCAAAAAAAAAGGTCCAAATACTGAACAGCAACTTACTTTTTGATGTCCTCCAGGATTGCTGTTGCACCTTTATACATCTGCAGAAGCAAATAAATTAGACATGCAATGTGACATACTACAACAATGAATGGGAAAAAATGAGATTTTTGAGAATAGAACTCACTGTTGACCCACAGTCACCGTCTCCTACTTTGCCATCCCATTCATTCAGACTGTCCCTAAGATTGATAACTGCATTTGCGGCTGCTTCAATAGCCACCTCAAGAATATGTCCTTCTTGACTCAGTTGTGGTGGTTGGCTAAATGACTAATCAAAAATAAATATCAGCAGTCAGCTCAAATAAGGTAGTAGTGTAACTAGGAAATATGTATAAAGAAAATGAACTGAAAATAGAAAAAAAATAATAATAATAATAATCACAATCCATTCTGCATTTGTGCTCCAATTTGATAGAAAAAGAGAACTAGGCTGCTACAATACCACATGTAAAGACAATGTGCTACAGTTTCATGAACAGTACTTCCATAGTACCCATGAACAGTTTTTTTTGGGGGGGTGTTTTCAGATCTCGTCCTGAATCAAAAAGGATTTGGTACAGAATCTGGTGTTTAAAAAGGAGCAATATTTCTGCATTTCTTTTAAAGGATAGTATAATATTTTCACAATTTACATAAGCATTATAACTCAAAAGAAATACAGATCAACAGAGCCTGTCTTTTGGTAGTGAAACTAATGTGCTATTAATTCATATCAACAGAAGCCATTCATAATTTGATATGTCTTTTGGTTTCTGATTGGAGCCAACCTTTGGCACACTTATAAAGCGTGAGTGGCCAAAGTTAAAGCCAGGTATGGAGTCTATCCCTCCTCTCTCCCCCCAAAACCAACAGAGGAAAACGAAACAACAAAATAAATGAAGACTAGTGGTGTTAGATGGAAAGATATATCATTATGCTATCACTATAACCTACCCAACACTTTCCTGACTACATATATATCTAAACATACTAACAGCTAATATTTCCATACATTTGGAAGTGAAAGTATCACATTTTTCTACAGCACCTCAAGCCAACCAAACAAACGTCTGTACAAAAAAGATGTTATGCAAATAACTTGCCTCAGAGTGCAGAGTCATCTTAAACCGATTTTCAGGGTGAGAAAAAAAGATCATGCACATACCTCATCACTCTTTGTTGAACGCGATGGTGGCATTGGAACAGGAATCTTGGCAGCTGGATGATTACCTGCCAGTAAAGTCAACTTCTAAGCTCGATGAATTCAAGTTACATATGGGATTGAATTCTTATATACCACTCTATAACTCGAAGCCCACCATTGGAATAAAAATATTTTCAACACACTTATCATTCAATTCATGTCAATCGGATATCATTACTATCCAATCCAAAACTCATATTTTTAGTAGATTTTTAAAATATAAGAAAACTATACTTTTGGCTTGCATTATGACATATAGAGATCATAATCGAAAGGTGGGTTTGGCAAAATATTAATCCAAGGAAAAATTTTTAAGTGTTTTGACATTATTAAAGATTTACACTAAATGAAACTTGAAGCTTATCCAATATCAATCATATCTTCATAATGCTAATGCCATTGTAGAAGCTTCATGAAAGACAATCCTATACAGAAATAAATTTTAGGGATATTAAGGAAAGGAGCAATGTTCTAACACATATTCACAGACCATCAACACCAACAGGCCAGTATGGAGCTTTAGTTGCAGCATCCAGACGTTGCAAAATTGTTTCATCTGCCTTCATGATGGAAATTGAAAAACCTAAAAAAGAAGGGAAAAAAAAAAAAAAAACAAAAAATGCTGAGAACAATTACAATATCAGTATACATAGAATGCTCTAGCAAGAGATAACAAACCTGCCATATCAAGAGATGTCATAAATGACCCCGTATACACTCTATCAACAGCCAGTCCATGTTCTAGCTGCAATTTCGGCACTGCTTTTCCCGATGCAATCATTAATTCCATTATAGGGGTGGCTCCTAACCTGCAATTGAAAGAAAAATTTTCTCAAAAATTGAGGTATACCCATGAGGATAGTCAATTTAAGGTAAATTTTTTACAATTAAAAGGAAGCAGACAAGGTATCAATGACACTACAAAACAGCACACTTACCTGTATTAACTGACCAGCCATACCAAATTCACATATTAGAAACATATACAATAATCAAAAACATTTACATTCCTTGATCACTATTCTGTGCAACTTTATACACATTGGCCAAGAGCAGGAAGGTCAGATTGTGTTTTTACAAGACTTGTTAGATTAGGTTAAAATGTATCAAAACTCATTTACTCTGTTATATGGCATATTGTATGTTTTCCACATGGTTGTTGAAAACAAGACATAAAACTGCAGCAGAATAGATTTTTATTTTTATTTTATTATTTTATTACAAGTAAATCATCATCTTATTAAGAAGAGGAGATTGCTCCAGACTCCAGTATACAGGAAAACTGCAGCAGAATAGATTAAATCCAGCCTGGACTTAAATTGAAAATCTCAAAATTAATTAAAAAAAATGATAAGTAAATAATTTATTATGAGAAAAAAAAAAAAAAAAAAAAAAAAAAGCATCACCCAAGTACACTAGACGTATACAACAGGGATACCAGAATTAAACACAAAACACACAACTTTCAATCAACTCAGGCATAGACCCAAAAGAAAACAAGCCCGAAGCATTCAGCCACTCTAACAAAGACTTGAGAAACAATAGCTTCAACAGGGACCGGATGTTCCTCCCCTTCAAACGTCCTTGCACTTCACTCCCTCCAAATTCGCCGACATGTGACAATGGGGGATAACTCTCCAAATTTCCACATTCTGACAACAATCAAACTTGCCTTGCCAACTCGATAAAAGATCCACAACGCCCTTCAACATAACCTCCCGAATGGGAAAAACACCATAGTCCAGAGTTCCCAACCAACTGGGCAATGGATGAGTAACTGATCAACAGTCTCCCCAACCCTTTTACACATACAACACCAATCAACAACGATCACCCGTCACAGCCGAAGATTATCCACTGTAAGAATTTTCCCTAGGGCTGCTGTCCATATAAAGAAAATCACCTTTGATGGAACTTTAGGCTTCCAAACACTCTTCCAAGGGAAGAACAAAGGGGTTGTGCAAAGTATCACTCAATAAAATGATTCAACTTCAAAAGTAATTTGGGAGGAAGGAGTCCAGCAAACTCTATCCACCCCACCACTCCTATCCATCCCTGAATACAACATGTCCAAGAAAGTAGCAACAAATTCCAACTCCCAATCGCACCAAACAGACAAAGTTGACATCCCCACGGTGATAGAAATAAATTGGGAGGTTATACAAGGTACTCTTAAACAATGTCACTCGAGCCCCATTTGAGAGCTCCATTTTTCCAACACTGAGTTCTACACCGCATTCAATTTGAAGGTAGATCCAAGAGGAAGGTTTAAATACATCATAGGTAACTAAGAAACCTTGCACCCTAAAGTCTCAGACAAAACTTCAACATCTGCCACTGCACCTACCAAGACCAACTCAAATTTCCCCAAATTGATCTTCAAACCCAAAAGTGCCCGAAACCACACAAATACACCTTTCAAGTGCCTTACTTGCTCTGGATCAGCCCCATAGAAAATCAACGTGTCATCTAAAAAGAGTAGATGAGAAATTGTCATCGTACTGCCTAGTGTCCCTCTAATGGTGAAGCCTGGTAGAAAGTCGCCTCCCACTGCCCTCTCCAACAGCCTGCTCAGAGCCTCTATCACTATAATAAACAAGAGTGGAGATTGGGGATCAAACTGTCTCAACCCCCTATAACTTTGGAAGAAACCGCTAGGGCTACCATTCACCAAGACAGAGAAATGAATTGTGGAAATACAAGTGTAAATCCACTTCCTCCACCGATGACTGAACTCACAACATCTCAGCATATACAAGAGAAAGCTTTACACAACACCCCAAGCTTCTTGATTTCAATATGCTATCAAGACACTCATTAACTATAAGGACAGAGTCTAGAATCTTGCCACCCTCTAACAAAGGCATTTTTTGAATCCAACACCGTCTTTAATCTATTAGCTAACACATTGTCCAAAATCTTGTAGACTCCAGTAAGTAACCAGGGTAATAGGATGAAATTCCTTAATCTCCAAAGCACCCATTCTTTTTGTTAGGAATAAATAGGGACGGAGACAAGATTTCAATTGATTCCTTAATCTTCAAAGCACCCATTCTTTTTGTTGGGAATAAAAAGGGACGGAGACAAGATTTCAATTGAGTGGGGGCCGAAGTATGAACCAATTTTTTTTTTTTTTTTGTTTCAAATCCAAATTAGGATCCATTTTGTATTAACAAAATATCAACCAATGAAAACACACATAATAACTATTTCTTAATATATTGCAATGCAATTAACTAATTAAATGAAAGTCGGCGCTTAGTTAAATATTGAAATCATCCATGATTGAATCTGTATTAAGCGTCACAGTAAATAAAAGTTATGTTTATTATCCCATTATATATACAATAATATATTAATATTCTAACAAAAATGCTAATTATTATTGCTATTGTTAAGTAAAAAAGAAAAGAAGAAAATGAAAAACCGAGAGGCAAATTTGGAGGTAATCAAGGGATCCGCACAAGCGGGACTTAAAGAAGAGAATTGTGAACCCCTCGATGCTAATTTGGAAGTGAACTTTGATGACCAGGATCTAGATGATGAGGGTATGGTAGGCATCATTCGCCTACTTTTTACAGAAATTAAACAAGATGTTCAAGTGAATGAAGACCGCTATCATAGGGGAAAGATTTTTCAAACTTGAGTTAATTGCAAAGGACAAATATGTTCATTAGTAATTGACACTGGGACTTGTGCTAATGCAGTATTTGAGGAAGCAATGAAGAAATTGGGATTAAAAGTCGAGTCTCATCCAGATCCTTATCATGTGGCATGGATCACTACTACAAAGTTGAAGGTTGATAAACAATGCTTAGTCACATTGAAATTGACAAGCTCAAGGACACTGTCATGTGTGATGTGCTGCCCCTTAAATTCCGTCACATACTTTTGGGTCGCCCATGGATATGGGATCGGCACACGCTGGCCGTGCAAATACATACTCTTTTGTTGATGGAAATAAGAAGTATACACTCACATGTGCTAAAGACATGCCAATTTTGAAGTTGAAGAAGTGTTCCTTCCTTATTTGGAAAATTGTGCCTTCCGATGACATTCTTGGTGTAGCTCCTAACTCGATGGAGTCAAGTGCTTTTCAAAGGGGGAGAATTGATGCCGCAGCCATGGAGTGGTTAGAAAAACAATATCCTCTTTGGAAGTCTTAAGGTCAAGGCAAATCCCAAGAATAAGTTTCCATGGTATATTTTATATTTGCTCATCCTAGAATCAAGGGTATTTAAGTAATTCTACAATTGTTGGGTATGGGCCATAGTTATGGGCCTTGGGTTTTCTTTTATTAATTAAGTGAGTTATTTGTTTTGTGGGTCTTTATGTTTGGGCTTTAGCCAATTCAATTAGGGTTTGGTTTACTAGTTAAAGTAGAAGTTCTAGTTTTACTAGGAGAAGTTAAGAGTAGGGTTTATATAAGTGCTTTATTGTACTCAAATAATGGGGAGTTGAATAATAAAGTATTGAGTGTTTTTATTATTGAGGCACGTTGGCCTAGGTGTTCTTGACATAGAACAAATTGGGTAATTTGTTCTCATGGTTGTGGTGGGTTTAGGCTAAGAAAAGATCTGATTTTTATGGTTGAAAAGAAAAGAAAATAAAGAAAAAAAAATTTCTTAAAAACCTGTGAATAGTATTGTGAACAGTACCGCAAGAAAGACAAGAAGAAAAGAAAGAAAAGAGGAGGAAGAACACCAAGGCCAACGAGCCTCAATAAAAATACTCAATAATTTATTAATGTGAGTATTTTATCAATCAACTTGTTTGAGTACAATAAAACACTTACCCTACTCTTAACTTCTCCCAGTAGAACTAGAACTTTTACTTAAACTTGTAAACCAAACCCTAATTGAATTAGATCAAAGACCAAACATAAAGACCCTTTTTTATATTAGATATAAGGATTTTATTGATAAAGAACTCCAAGTGCATAAAGCATGCACTCAAAGAAAAGAATTACAATGTATAAGCAAAATTATTAATAGATAGAGATTCTAAAAAATCGCCTACTAAAGAAACGAAGTAAACCCCTATACACAAGACCATTCAAACAAGGACCAAAGAAACTTTCAAAAAAATTACCCACAAAAATACTCAATATTCTCAAAAGTGCAACTGTTTCTCTCCCACCATATAGTCCACATCAAGCAAGAGGGAACCAAGTTCCACACCCTGGACAAGGTCTTCCCAAACCAATTCCACCACCCGAAAAGAAGCTCCATGATCAATTAAAAAAATAATCCCTTCTCTATTCCTCCCAGAGTCTTTGGTTGTACTTCTTTTGTTCATAACCACAAACTGATCGTGATAAACTTGATCCTCATGCTCACAAGTGCATCTTTTTTTTCCAATTATTCTCGTACTCATAAAGGATATCGGTGCTACAACCCTCCCTGACGCAAACACGTTTTCAACGCTGATGTGACATTCTTTGAGGATGTACCATATTATTCTCCTAAAGGAGGACAGTTACAAGAATCTAAATTCTCTACCCCTGTTCTCCTTACACATATTCCTATTGTTCCTCTGATTCCGCCTGTTTGCATTGTTCCTCACGTTCCTCCTATCTCTTAGGTTTATGTTTGTCAGCAAAATCAAGGTGTATCCCTCGTTCCACCAACTACACTTGTAGAATCATCTCTACTACTTCCCATGTCCACCTCGACTTCTTCAAACTAACTCCTCCTCAGTTTACCTCAAATCTTGTCTTCCCATTGCCATTCGTAAGGGTAAGCGCACTTGCACTGATCATCCTATCTCTAACTTCGTTTCCTTTGATCATTTGTCTCCTTTTAAAGCATTTTCTTTGTTAGTCTCATCACTTGTTGGTCCCAAGTCCTATAAGGAAGCCCTTTCTCACCCTGGTTGGTGTAAGGCAATGGAAGAGGAAATGCATGCTTTAGACTTGAATCATACTTGGGATCTAATTCCCAAACCTGTAGGAACCTCTAATTGTTTTTGTTGGGTTTTTACAGTTAAACAAAATCTTGATGGTACTATTGAACGCTTGAAGGCTCGTCTTGTAGCCAAGGGCTTTACTCAGACATATGGCCTTGATTATATCGAGACTTTTTCTCATGTTACCAAACTGAATTCTATCTGGATTATTATCTCTCTGGCTACAATTTTCTATTGGCTGCTTCACCAACTCGATGTCAAAAATGTCTTCCTGCATGGCGATCTTAATGAGATAGTGTATATGGCTCAACCACCTAGGTTTGAGTCCAAGGGGGAGTATGTGTGTCATCTCAAGAAATCTATCTACGGCCTCAAACAATCTCCACGTGGTTGGTTTGACAAATTCAGGAAGGCAATAGTTTCTCATGGTATGACTCGAAGTCAAGTTGGTCATTCTATCTTCTTTAATAAGATAAGAACTGGTATTGTGATATTAGTTGTTTATGTGGATGATATCGTCATCACTGTGAGTGACAAGGTATCCAGATCTTGATTAGTCATCTCAGCTCGAGTTTTCTCACTAAAGACTTGGGTAAGCTTGGTTGTTTTCTTGGTATTGAGGTTGCCAGATCAAAAGCAAGCATAAGCTTATCCTAGAGAACATATACCCTTGCCCTTGATATTCTGCAAGACACAGGTTATCTTGGAAACGAAACTAAAACTTTGTTGATGACCCAGACACCTATCGTAGACTTGTGGGTAAACTTATTTATCTAACCATTACTCGGCCTGATATCTCTTTTGTAGTTAGTATTGTAAGCCAATTTATGACCAGTCCTCGAGTTTCTCACATGAATATAATCATACACATCTTGAAGTATCTCAAAAATGCTCCAAGTCATGGTCTCTTGTATCGATCATCTGGACATCTCCGTATTGAAGGATACACTAATGCTAACTAGGCTGGGTCACCTTCAGATCGAAAATCTACTACTGGTTATTGTACTTTCATCGATGGTAATCTAGTCACTTAGAGAAGTAAGAAGCAGTCAGTTATGGCTCACTCTAGTGCTGAAGCAATGTATCATGCCATGGCTCATACCACTTGTGAGTTAACCGGGTTAAGAACTATTCAACAAGAATTTGGACTTTTAGTACAAGGTCCGACATCTCTTTACTGTGACGCAGCTGTTCATATTGCTAGTAATCTAGTCTTCCATGAAAAAACCAAGCAGATCGAAGTTGATTGTCATTTTGTTTGTTCTAAAGTGGAATCAAAAGACATCATCACTCCTTTTGTACCTTTAGGAAGTCAACTAGTAGACATCTTCACTAAAGCTCTTCCCAAGAATGCCATTGACTCTATTTGTAGCAAGCTGAGAGTCATTTATATCTACTCTCTAGCGTGAGGGGGAGTGTTGTTAATGTGGTATACCTAAATTATAAGAGTTAATCATGTTATTAGTTGTGATTGTAGAAATCATTTATTTCCTTATTTAGATTCATTGTATATATATTGTGCCTCATAGAGGGAAGAATATACATAAAATATTCAACTAAATATTTCTACACCATCTAATCTGACACAAGATATTTCCAAATCTAAATCCCCCCTTTTCTCCTCTAATTAAAGAGAATTACTAAAGTAGATCACGTAGCCAATAGGTAAAAGTAAAAATTGAATATTAATTGTAAAAAAAACAACAATACATTTTGCTGAATTCTCTGTCTAAGATGCATTACTGATTTGATGTAGCCAATGACAATGCATTGTCATGGGACAGCTAAAAACTCATTCCACTCAACTGCGTAAACATACTCTTTGATATATCATGTAGATTAACATGATGCTTGCTGTGTGAATAACAATTCATGTTCCATTACTTGATAAGGTAAATTCTGATCTAAAGCACTAAAGAAAATCCAAGGACATACCCATTGGTCATGAGCACCACTCTACTACCTCGTGTAATAGGAACATAGTTTGTTTCCTGCAAAGATTAAATTCTTTAAGTAATGGACATAAACTTGAGCTGTAATATTTTGGGGGAGAACGAAAAGAACCTTAAGCTGTAAAGTTAAGATTATATAAAATGTGATTTAAAATATAAAAATACAACCATTCATTTATTAGCAGTGAGGAATACTAACTAATTCAAAATAAATAAAAAATTGTAAATCTGAAGTCAAATTAACAGCTAGGTGCCTCCCTTTGTGAGGAGTAAGAGATGGAGTACGCAAATATGCTAGTAATAGCTACACGTGTCATCTAGAACATGTCATCAAGACTTAATAAATGAAAAAGCTTTTATTATCTAGAAACCAATGCTATACACTACGAAATGTAAATAGGATCATTATTAGTCCCCCCCAAAAAAAAAACGTATTGATCAAGAGACTATTTATAGTATTCAATTGATTCACTTCACATAATCTAGGGCCATGATCATATGACTCCAATAGGACTCACTAAATTTATAATTTTATAGATTTCCTATACTTGACAAAGACACAAAGTAGCTGACTTTTGAAGTTAACAGCTTAGGATATGGATGTGCCTCACTAATTCTCACAAATTTGTTTTCCCTTTTGGATGGTATGTATCGATTTTGAACTAAAATACAAAAATGCTTTGAAACTCTTGTTTCAGGCTATTTTTACAAGACAATTATATTAATCAGTCATACATTGGATTTTGGGTTAAAAGAAGACCCCCCCCCCCCCCCCTGGATAGGAAAGAAAACCACTCACGCACCCATGGTCCCATACCAAATTTAAACAATGACCTAACTCAACACCCCTTATTCAAGGGGGAAGGAGATACCACTTAATTCAAAGATCATTGGCATAATTATGTGGAATAAGATATGTTGAACATAAATTTAGTTTTTGTTTAATCAGTAAAAGTGAGCATGTTATATATAACATTAAAAGAAGAGTTGACTCTTAAATACTTGGGCATACCTGTGAGAGTATTTGCTTAAGAACATGAGAAACCACCACATCCACAGGCTGCAGGTCAGCCACCACAGCACCAGGCTCACCATGCTGTAAAGAATTGCATGTTTAGTATGCCTGATATGTAAATATGGAACAAGAAATATAATTATTTTGGAAGCAAAAAAAGTTTCAAGCATCTGGTGGAGAATACCAGCAAATGTTAGCCAGATTGAAGGTGCATAGATAAAAAACAATCAACTAAGGATACGTTCAGCAGAGACGATGAACTCCAGCTTATATTACATAAACTAGAATTTATAATTTTAGAAATATATGGACACTGCACTTCTTATGTCAAAGAAAAGATTATGCACTCAAAAGTGACTTACAATTCCAAGGCCAAGTTCCATCTTTCCTGGACCCAAACGATCTGATGTAACCTGTCCAGGAAGTGTGCAAACAGATAGAGCAACACCCATTGTTCCAACAATTTCTGATGCATGCTTTGCTTCTGCAGCAACATCAGCAAGTGAATGGCCAGCAGCAGCAGCAGCTCCAGCAACCTGTCTTTCACAGAGGGTAAGAAAGGACTAATTAATTGAAAAAAAAAAAAATCATTAAAAAAAATGACCTGGTGCATCTGTTGATCAATTAAATATAACAAGCCATGAGTCCCAAGGTGGAAAAAGGCATGCTAGAAGAATCTCATTGACAACTAAGAGACAATAATGTATCTTTTTTGTTTTTTTGTTTTCATTTACAGCCTGATACGATGAATTATAAACCAATATCTGACCGTATGATCAAGAAAGATTCTCAATCTTCATGAATAGCCTTATTTATTATTAAAAAAAAAAAAAATCACTTAGTAAACCCTCACACATACATTAAAATGACTAATACACAAGTCATCAATTGGTAGGTTTAAAAATAAAAAATCAAAAGGAATCACTGTAAAAAATATTGATAAGACAAGAAAAGATCATACTAAAGAATAGGAAATTTTCTATATGAAGTATGCAGAAAAAGGATAAGGAGGGAAAAACAGAAGGAAATGAGCAAGGAGTCTATCCAGGGTCCACGCAAATGCACATGCCACCAAGCTCCTTTGTGTGTGTGTTTTGGGGAGAGAGAGAGAGTGAACCTTATTAACAAGAATAGTCCCAGCCAATCCTCTTCGTCCAGCTATGCCTCGAGGTGGAGGTAAAGCACAATCATCCCCAACGATCACAGTCTACAAGGTGCAACAATAAAAAAACAGTTTTATTACCTCTTCTAAACTATATAAGATGATTTAAGGTGAAAATTTAATTGAAAACAATACCTCCACTTTATAACCTTCAGATTTTGCTTGCTCAGCAGCCAAACCAAAATTTAAACGATCACCAGTATAATTCTGTCAATAACAGATTACAACACTATGAATTAAGACACAAAAGCTAAATGACAGCTATTAATCAGAACATCCTTTTCAAGTTAACCTCATTCACGCCATAAACCATTCACCAAGCTTACTGCTCTTTCCAACATGGTTTCAAGCATTTTGTAAGGAAGATGTCACTGCCTCTCTCTCTCTCTCTCTCAATCAATTTCTCTTTTTTATATCTTTTTCTTTTAAACTGGATTGGGGCGTCCAGAATCAACATCAGTTTTTCAAAAAGAAATGCCATTAGATACCCTGAACAAGGACGCCACCACAAACCCTGGTATAGCAATCTAAAAAGCAGTTAAGATATTCATTCAAAAATAACGATACCGTGACAATCAGAAGACATCCCATAGAACCAGTCACAGCACGGATGCCCTAAAGTAAGAAATTAGGTCACATTAGAGTCATCTAAGAGGAGTGATATAATTATTGACAGCGTGATGAATATGTGCTTCCAATTATAGGAATAAAATACAAAGAAACCATACAGAGAGAATTGAATCTACTGGTGGAGAGGCAAAAACATCCCCGCAAATAGCTGCTGTCAGCATCCCCTCCCCTACAAATCCAGCATGTGCAGGCTCATGCCCACTTCCACCTCCTGTTTAGAATAGATCAGTATAACAAAAGGCTCCATAGGATAACCAATTTAATTGCAAGACAGTATTAGAATGTAAGCAGACTATCTTGAAACACAACAAATTCACAGCTCCAAGGCCCATAAGTGCCATCATTGCCTCAACAGTATAAAGTATTCGAGAAACAAGAGTGTAATTTTCATATTTCTTGTTATCATACAAAACTACATATTAGCATCTAAAGGGTTTCGATTAAGTAGGACTAAAACAGAGTACATGAAATGTAGGTTTACTAAGAATAGGGAAAAAAATGAAGGGGTTGTAAAACTTGATGGTCAAGAGATACCAAAGAGCGAGAGCTTTCGGCATCTTAGATCAATAATTCTTTTTTTTTTATATGTATTAAGTTTTATTGATCAAGGACACTAGACGTGTACTTGATGAAAACAATTAAGATCTAAGAGAACAATAATTGAAGAACTCAAAAAAATCCAAAAAATTGGAAAAACTAAAAAGCCAGTGGCAAACATCCAGTGAATAAAGTTGAGAGAAAAAGTAGCTTCAGGTCTGATATGTTCCATTCAAATCCCTCCACAAGCACCACATCACACAATGAGGGATGGCTCTCCAAATAACGCATTCTAATGCCACCCCGATCTGCCTTGCCAACAAGCTAATAAATCAACAACCCTTCTAGGCATTGCCTAGTGAATCCCAAAAAGGCTCAAAACCATATCCCATAGATCTTGATTCATAGCATAGTGAAGAAACAAATGATCCACTGATTCCCCATCCACTTTACACATACAGCACCAACTCACCAAGATAATATTCCGTCATCTCAAATTATCCACGATTAGGATTCTCCCCAAAGAAGCAGTCCAAGTGAAACAAGCAACTCAAGGAGGGACCTTAGCCCACCATATAATCTTCCACGGAAAGCGACCAATACAAGAAGGAACTAAAGCTCTATAAAACAAACAAACCTCAAAACCTTTTGGTCCAGACAACTTCCAACAAAGCTTATACTCACCATGCCCTTTCACATTGGCAGAATAAAGTAAATCAAAGAAGGTTGAGATGGACTCCAACTCCCAATCATGAACTGCAATGCACGTATGCAGTTTACCACCCAATGAATGGATCTATTAAGGAGCTGCATAAGATTAGCCACATAAGCATCCTTGTCACGAGCAATACAATACAATAATTCATAAAGATGTAGAGATTAAAGAGAATGTAAACCATAGTATAAGGATAGGGTGGATGAAGTGGAGAGATGCATTAGGAGTACTATGTGATCGTATAATACCTATTAAGTTAAAGAACCAACTCTTGTATCCCACATCAGTAGAACGCCACTAGAAGCCCCATTGGAGCCAAGATACACCCAATCCACATGTTGTAGACCCCATAAACTTCGAATAATCCCCTTGGTAATGAGATCCAATTTCGTTTCTTGCAAACAGATGATGTCGGCCTTCCAAAGCCTGAGAAGATGTTTAACTCAAAGACGCTTATCCTGGTCATTCAGACCCCACATTCCAAGAAATGATTTTCAGCTGCATGGAGAACAAACCATACCCCTCTCCCTAAGATTACCACTGCTTTTGGCAGACCCATTATCATAGTTAATATGGTTGATAAGATTTTTTAGCTCCCTGCTTCCCTTTCCTCCTAATTTATTAACCTTCTTTTTATCCTTCCCTTGTTGGTTTTTTCATTCTTCAATACCCTTAAGAATACCCATGAGTTCCTCTTCATAACCCTCAAAAGATGCCCCCAAAACAATCCCACATACTATCAATGTCTCCAAAACCCAAGGGGAGGTAGGGGAATTACTCCCAAGACCCTATGTCATCCGATTTTCAAACATCTCCATCTTAACAGTACCTGGGATAGCGATAGCCAACGGAGCCACCTCCAAAGGTTTGTCAGCCTCGCCCCAACAGAAGCAAATCACCCTCCCAAACCGATGGAATCGGGTCCTCCCAAACCGCTGACACATAGTCGTCGTCCACATCATTCTCACTCCAAACCTGTAGCCTATTGCAAGGAGATTGGTCTTTAGATTCCGAGCCTAACCCAGTGTCGCCAGCGGGGCATATCAAAGCTAGAGCTTCGTTCTCCTCCAAGCTCGCCGGTATGCGAAGGAGAGAAAGGGTGATCGACATCCTTCTCCCATCGCGAAGCTCCAACATCCATGTCGTGGAGGAACCCCACACCCGATCAACCCCTCCACTCGAAAAAGGAGCTGAGATCTCCACACATGGCTCGGCTAAGGTGGGTACAAGAGAGGAACTGGTACTATGAGATACGATAGATTCCACGTGAGGCTCGGAAGGTTTGAGGAGTTTTCCTCACGTTTCTTTGACTCTAGATTCTTCGATGGTAACGGTGGGTCACCCGAAACCATAGTAACACGTGAATTGACCCAAGGAGGCCATTCACTTGTTGTGACCCAATTCTCATATTGTTGATCATATGGGCTAAGTTTGGGCCTCCAAACCTATGTGATAGCACAACCCATCTGTTTGGGTCTAATGTGAAGTTGGTTTGTTGGCCCAATGGCTCGGCCAATATAATCTGCATGCGATTTCGTGGGGATGGACGACCTCTATTGGGCCTAGGTTTGAGGTTGTACCACGTCAACTTTGGAGACTGTCCATTGCCCATATTACAATTCCAATTTAATCTCCAATGTTACACGCGCATTGCCGTTGACTCCCATATGGCTATTTTTTCGAATTACAGTATTAATTCCTAACACTAAATTTACGCCAACAATTACGTTCTTTTTTAAATTGGGATCTTCGAGCGAGATTTGCGGCTTCCTTCCCTCCTTATCCAAACTGGCCACAAAATCGCCAGCCTCCTCCTGTCACCAGTCACCACCATAATTAACCTGAGTGCCCTTCGCATAGAGATTTGTGTCCCAATTTCTTTTGCACAAAAGTGAGAAATCTGTCCATCCCTTTCTTTTCTCACCCTCTGGTATGCGAATAACCCCTTGGTGGGAAAAACTATGGGAGTCAGACACTTCCAAGAAATTGTCGTGAGGATTGAACCATCTGATAACGTGTAACGCCTTATACCCATCTCGACGGTGCTTAAAAAACTCCCCACTCGTGTTTGCCAAAACGGCCTTATCAATAGATTCCCGTAACCAGACCAATTCTTTGGTCCCCAACCAAAGTTTCCCCAAGATTTTCCCAAACTTTTTTCTGTGATACACAAGGATAATTTGCCCCCCCACCAATGTGATCGAAAAAAATTTGTTGTCAATGTGGGTATGAGATTGTGTAGACTTTGTAGAGTGCGGATGGTTGGGTTGGGAGTTTGGTTGGCCGGTTTAGTGGCACAGGTGTTGGTTGGGTTGAGATTTGTTTTAGCTTTGTTGGCAAAGGCTTTTCTGGTTTGGCCGTGGACAATGAGAGTGTTTGGTGATGAGGTGGTGGGTTTGGTGTTACTAGAATTGGTGGTGTGGGTTTAGATGTATCTGGTGATGGGAACCATCCAAAAGGTAGGCCATGGTCTTGGAAGAAGGGAAACGGGTATTGGTATGGTATAGTGTAAGGTACCTAAGGAAAAGGTGGTTAGACGAGATTTTGTGGTAGTGGTGGCAGGGGAAGGGGTGAGGAAGGGGAGGATGGCGGAGCTCATCTCATACCATAGCCATATTTAACAGCACTATGTGTTGTAGCTTTATTACCAACGCAACCTGTTGGTTCTCTAGAGGATTCCAACTTTTTAAGGGAAGATCATTCTAAGACACCATCATGATAGAGAAGGAGGAAAATAAAGAATAAAAGAGCACAGCAGAAATGAGGTTGCCAAAGCTATCAGGCACAACAGCAGAAATGACATCTAATTGAGTGGAAATGTTGGATTCCATAAAAACCAAAAGAAAAAGGACATACACCCTTTCTATAAGGAAACTATGTTCCCCCCTGCATTCTTACTTGTGAATTAATGCATATGTGTGGTGATAATATAAGGCACGTCCATACAAAAGAGGTTTTATGGTCGAAACTTTGAATAATTAGAAACTAAGAAATGTTTGTTCCAAAAGCTCTCAAATTAAAGATGACTAAAAAGAGAGAGAATATCTGAACAAAATATGAGTATCAAATTTTCAACTTTATGAACAATCCAAAACATACATATCCAACTAAAACTGATAGCTGATAGTAGGCAATGACTAATCTCATGATAATTGTGAGGGCCATTTCTGCCAAGCACAAAAATCCATAACATTTAGTCCCTTACATGTCTTATTGAGTAATTAAAAACCGCAGTTGCAAATCTTGACCAACAATTTTTTCATTAAGATTTAAAAAGGGGGAAACTCAGCAAAGGAGTCAAAAAAGCGAGCTACCAACAACCTTATATTAGATCCCTATAAATAAATAGATTTAGTACTTGTTTCAGGTTGTTGGACTGAGAAAATCAATTTAGGGTAGGGGGGCCCCCTATAATGAGCACTTGGTGATTGAGGAAAAAAAAATGTGATCTAGAGGACCCATTTATATGAAGAAAAAAAAATAGTTTTCCGCACAGAATTGCAATTTAGGGTAGGTTTGGGATAGCTGTTTGAAAAAATGCGTTTTTTAAAAAGTGCGGTTTTAAAATCATGATTTTGAAAACACGATTTTGAAAATCACAATTAAGCGTTTGGTAAAATTATAAAAAAGTGCGGTTTTTGTTAATTAAGAATTTTGATAATTTTAATTTAAAACTATTGTTTCTAGTACAAATGACCAAAAAGGACTTAATTATACAGTTAAATCAATTAAAAAAAAAACTCTCAAAAAATTAAAGGACAAATTGCATAATCACCCCCTAGGGTTTGGCTCAGTTGCAAACAGACTCTCTGGGGTTTTGATTTTGCAATATAACTACCTGGGGTTTTTAAATTGGTGAAATTGACCCCTCTAAGTATATTTTTTGTCAATTTTGCTAACAAAATTTATTATATGCATTGTAGGTGACCACTTTATAATAAAAAATTCATTATTATAAATCCAAGTGCAATGTATATGACAAATTTTGTTAGCAAAATTGACAAAAAATATACTTAAGAGGGGTCAATTTCACCAATTTAAAAACCCCAGGGAGTTATATTGCAAAATCAAAACCCCAGGGGGTCTGTTTGCAACTGAGCCAAACCCCAGGAGGTGATTATGCATTTTAGCCAAAATTAAAAGCCAAGGTCCACGATGTTCGATGCATCACCTACAACTTTGGTCCAGCTTTGGCTCCCTTCACTCAAATAAAAAAATGAGTCTGCCAAGTGTGATTGATGGCAAGTACCTTTTCTCATCTTTATCTTCCTTCCACTATTTAAGAAGTACTAGCCATATCTATAATCCTTGAAAAGAATAGAAACATCCTCTCAAAAAATTAAAAGACATTTAAAAAAGTAAAATGCAAAAAATAAAAAGTGAAAAGAATGGTGGAGGGTTATCCACGTGGTTAGAGAAGTATTAAAAGAGGTGGGTGGATGGCTGATACTTAAAAATGAAAAACATTAAGTCTTCAGTAAAAAAGAAGAAAAGGCAGAAGAAAGTGGAAAGAAGGAGAAAAAAGCAGAGCAACGGCAAAAATCCAAACCAGAGAAGCCCAAACGGAGAGACAACAAAGAGAGAACAGTGAAATTCTTGCAAAATACTGAGAGTCTAAGAAGGATATATGCCTAGGTAATGTATTTTTTTCAAAAAAATGTTCTTGCTTGGTGAGCTTTTCTTGCAGATCAGAGTTTTTTTAACTTACTGCAGGTGGAAGTGAGCTGAGATGAAGAGGCAGAAATGGAGAGAGCAATTGGTATTTTATTCATTATTAAAATATTTGAGGACATTTTAGTAACTAACTTCACAAAAACATGCCGCGCGAAAATAAGATTTTTTTTGTTAAAAACAACGTTTTCAAAAAAGCTGACTACCAGCTCCAGTTTGAAAACGTAGGTTTTCGGTGTTTTTTAAAACGCGGGTTCCTAAAAATCATGGGGCCAAACACATCAGTTTCCCGTTTTTTGCTGAAAACGCAGTTTTTCTGTTTGAAAACGGGGGGCCAAACCCACCCTTAATGCTTTTGCCAAAACAATTTCTATGATCTTTTTTTTTTTGCAAGTAAAATGATTTTATTTTGGAAAAACTACCTCATGAACAATACAAAGCACAAGATAGCCTAAAGAATTGTTACCAAAGAATTACAAGCAAAAAAAGAGTGAATTAGCGAACTCTGTGATGGTAAGACAATCACGGAGACCCATGACAGTTGACCATTCACGTGGTATTCTAAGAAAAGAAAGCCACAACTACATTTCTGAAACTTCCACATCTTCAAAGGTATGGGAAATCCAGTCCCTCCACAGAAGCCACATCAAACACAAAGGAGCTAAATTCCACAGTGGAAGAACGTTTACCAAACCGATTCCACCAACCAACCAGTATATCAAACACTCTATGCAGCATCACCCAATTAACTCAAAAGAGACCAAAAACATAGACCCACAACACATAGGCAAAATCACAGTGAAATAACAAATGATCCATCATTTCTAAAAATGTAAGGGAATTTTTACTAAACAGACCCAAAGAATCCTCAAGTAGTTAGATTCATGCCCTACCATGGGCTAAAATAGTTGTAAAACAAAATATGCAATGAAAGCCAAACATGAATAAACACTCTCGGTTCAATATCAATTCATAAACCATAAGAGCATGACAAGGGAAACTATGCAAAATATGTGTTAACAACTGTTCCAGGCAAAACAATAATTATAGACAGAGAAGATATTTTAAAGTTTTAGATAGGGTAATCAAAGTTATAACACTAAAATCAAAACAGTGTTTAATATTTGCATGGTCTAAAACCTGATATAATTGCAACTTTATCATACGTTGCACTTGAAACATCAGCACGTAATACAACCTTCACCTGTATCCCCACAAAGCAGGAAAGTGTCACGATAAATTCTATATTCATATATATAAGCTGCTTCTCATGGATTATAGATGAAAATTTTGAGAAAAGATCACCTCTGGAAAACCATCTAGGTACTGCAGCCCAGGGTATGTTTCCACAAGTCCCTCGATGAACTCAGTCACCACATCTGCAACAATGCAACCACAATAACAAGCAATTAAAACCCAATTTCTCCAACAAGCAAAGACTACAATGTGTTTCTCTTCTATTGTAACTAACCACTTTACTTGCACAACTCAAAAAATCAGAACAGTGATGTACTTACACAAGGGCAAAGACCAACTCTGTAACTATCCATAAATACTTCCAAAAGAAAGACAGAAAGGACATAATACTGTTCAGGAAAGGAAGATAACTTTAAACCTCTTTTTTTTTCTTGTAGGAACTAAGCAAAGACAAAGAGAACAAAGACTTTTTTTATTAGTAAGTTACTCATGCACCCTGTGGGTAGTGATCCCACGACCTTACTCTCCAGCCCTTCTTATGGGAAGGAGGAAATGTCATTTGAGCTAGGGCTCATTGGTACCAACACTTACAATAGTATAAGACTATAACCCTCAGATTTTACTTCAATAAAGAAGAAAACTAACACTTATTCAAAAGTCAAAAGTAACACATGTAATAAAAAGTAGAAAAAAATGAAAAATCTTTTTAGATCTTTTTCTTATTTATTTTCAGACCACTGACCAGTTTAGGCCATGAACCACACACATGTCAGTCAGGTTTTGGAATTTACTCAAAATATATATTATCATTCATTATGATTAAAAAGTATCAACTTGCTTTTATCACTTATTCAACCCCGCTGTGGCATTCCATACAATGCTATTTGCCTCTTTCTTTCTTTTTTAGGATAAAATAAACAAAGCTAATTGCCTATTCAATTCTAAGGTTTCCAATTACTATTAAAACTAGAAGAGAACACGCCAGTTTATCACATCTATGAGATTTCCCATTTCCATCTATTTAGAATATGGCTCAAGATCCTAACAAAATTTCTCAGAATTGTTATATCCTAACAAAATTTCATACTAAGGCCTTAATTAGTTGCTGAAAGCTGTGAGAAGAGAAAAGAAAACGCAGAATCTTGAAATTGTCAAAACAGCATGACATTCAAGAAATTCATAAATTTTTCCTGGTAACCAAACAGAAAGTAGCATCAAAGATCAAAAATGCAAATAAATAAGCGATAGGTTTCCCTAAACACAAATGCAAATCAAATTCATGATCACGCTCGCATTTTCATTTCTACTAGTTTCTTCGGTTTTCTCGACAACCAAACACCAAACGAAGAGATTCAAAGAAAAAATAAAAAATAAAAAAAGATCAATCAGAAAAAAGAATGCGAAGAAAGAGATTGGAAAAGAAAAAAGCGAACCGTTGGGATCGTTGATGAGCTTCTTCCCTTGAAAAGCCATAGCGTGAAGGATACTAAA
This sequence comes from Fagus sylvatica, assembly GCA_907173295.1. Lineage (NCBI taxonomy): Eukaryota > Viridiplantae > Streptophyta > Magnoliopsida > Fagales > Fagaceae > Fagus > Fagus sylvatica. The sequence continues at coordinate 2,947,766 of OU015766.1, forward strand.
CCCTAGCAGAGAGCTTTTGCATGAAATGTGAGGAGAAAGAAGATTGTTTGGTTTGGTGACGAGGGTGTTTGAACTTTATAGATAGAAAGAAGAAAGTCTCTCTCACGCACCTGCAAGACCTTCTTGGGCTTGTCGTTCAAGAAGAGAAGGAAGAATGTTGCTTGTCCGAGCAAGCCAAATATTGTTTTCTCTTCCAAATTACGTAAATCTCCTTGTTTCTTCTTGCAATCGCGTCTGTGCCCCCACCGGCTGTTTTTCTTTTCTTTTCTTTTTTCTTTTTTTTTTTTTTTTCTTATAATTTGTTTTTTTAATAAATTACATTAACACCTCCGATATTTTGTGAAACTAAACTCGTTATATCCTATTTTCAACAAATGACATTTCACTCCAAAATTATGGAATGTGAATTATTTTGGAGTGAAGTATCAATTATTTTGATCATTTTTGGGGCAGAGTACTTTTCTTAAGAAGTAATTAAAGTCTAACTAAAAATAAAAAGTAACTAAATTGCTCTAATTCTAATAAAATCACTCCACCACTAGACAAATGACACATGATTACCTACTTTTAACCAACAAATCACAAACCATTCAAAAGAACTCAGATTCTCTTTCTTCTTGCCTTCTCCCATCTTCACCCACGATTTTTCTTCCTCTAAACTCCATGGCCAAAGTTGCTAACATCTTCACCCATGGAAATTTTGTGGATTCACATAGGTGATGGGGGTTTGCATGGTGGCATGATTTTGGGGTGGAAGAAGGGCAACCCGTGGTGAAGGGTGGTTTCAAAGCAAATCGGTGGAGACATAGACAACGATCCACCATTCAACTCTAAAATTGGCGTAAGAGGAGGAATTTTTGGTGATGGGTGCGATTAAATCCATTTCAAATGCGGGAATTGGATCTTCTTAAAGTTTCTAAATTGGATTACGAAACAGAGGGGAACGGCGATGTCACCCACATTGTGGAGGAAGATGAGAGCAACCATGGTAGCAATGATGGTCTTGTAAAGGCTTTCAGAGAACCATGTAGAGAAATCGAGGCCCTTAGTCGTGTAAGAACCAGTTTGGTAAAGTACTTCTGAGCTTGGGTATCAGACTGATTAGATATTTTAGGGTACGGTTGGACTTGAACGGTCTTGGACCAACATTGAACTCACTCACTCTCACTCGAAAGCTTAACTTAGGCTCCATTTTTTTTTTACATAAAACGTTTTTTGGAAAACGTTTTACAGATTTTTCGATATTTGGTAGCATTGTAAAATATGGTCAATGGAAAACCTATTAAAAAAAACCCTATTTTACTATACATTGTTTTACAGCCGTATTTTTGGTAAAACAATCTATTATACTCCCTCACGCCTCCTCAACGACTCACAAAGCTCTTTCCCTTTCTCTTCTCTCACGCTCTCGTTGTCGCTTTTGCTCTCGCTCTCGCTCTCGCTCAAGCTCTCACTCAAGTCTCTCGCTTCTCTGTAAACTCTCTTCTGTCATGCTCTCTCTCTCTCTCTCTCTCTCTCTCTCTCTCACTTAGTCTCTCTCTCTTCTCTCGCAATTCTAATGCGTCGTTTGTTTTTTCTCAGAGATCAACTACTAGATCCGCCACAAAGACCATCAAATACACCAAATCCAATGAAATCAATTTGTGATCAAGGGAGCGATTTGAGCGATTCCATCAGCTCCAACTGGCTCATTAGGTAAACTCAATGCTCCCCCTCAGCTAGGATTTTGCTAAAGTACAATATTGGGCAATTTTTGGCCGATGGAGTGAAGTTTGTAGTTGAGGCAATTTTTGTACAATACAAGGTAATTCATAGTTTTTTCATTTTGCCGATGTAGGTGAAGCTTGATGCTGATGGAGTCTTAGTGCTTGTGGGTATGTGAGTTTTGAAGGAATTTCTTGAGGTAATTTTTATCATCCCTCTCTCAAAACCTAATTTGGGGTCTTCATCTTTGGAATCAACAAGGTGATTTTAGTTATGTTAATGGGTTAACTATAATTTATGATTTTACTTTTGATAATTTCTCATTACTAGTTGTGTTCTCATAGGGGATTGGATTTGATGATGATTTTTTTTTGGATTTTTTTTAATCCAATTTGTGGGTATTTTATTGGAATTCTGTATTTTGTGACTCTGTAGTGGAATGGATGAGAATGTTGTATTTTTTTATTTTTGTGAAATGATGGTGAAGGTGCTTGATGGGTTTTTGTGCATTTGTGTAATTTTTAAGTAGGTTGCAAGGTTGATGGGTGATGGAATGCCATGTCCTTTGTATTTTTTTTTTTTTTTTGGTTCTTTATGCATGCAAAATGGAATGAATCCTTTATATTATTTTGCTGCAGAATGGTCATGTTGGTTTTATGTTGTCATGTTATGATGTTGAACTTAGCTATGATTCTCAGACTGACACCTTTCAGGCAAGATAAAGGAATAGAGGCTTATCTTAAAAAATTAGTCCTTGAACGTTTGTTAGTTCACTTTTGTGCATATGTTAATTATATGAATTCTGAATGGATAATAATTCTGAACCATGTTGGCACTTAATTATTCTCTAAAATTTTAGAACTTTCAGCATTTCAAAAATTATAGCTGGTGGCAATCTTTCCTTAAAATATTATGTTTTGAAAAAACATTTTTCACCTCGTAAGTGGAAGCAATCAATGTTAACATTGAATGATAAGTCATGAAATATGACTTACTTATCCAAGTTTTAGAGAGACTTTAATAAGATTATGTGCTTTAAATCCTCAAATTACATGTGAATTAGGACATTCTCTTTATTCCAATGCATTATATGGAAATCATTGATTCATATGTATTATTATAATCTTCTAAGTCTAATTTTTTTACAACTTTGTAGGAGCCAAAGAATTAAATTCAGGATTTGATAAATAAGTTCATGGCATCACTTTGTACATTGTCACATGGGAACATAGTCAATAATATGTTGAATACAAAGAGAAGAAATGGTTTGCGTGCATGATCAAATAAAACAAAAGCAAAAGAATATTAAAGTGGTGGGTGAAGTTATCAAATCTTTTGATAGTTGAAGAACTATCTGTGCACATGAAATAAAGAAAAAGTTACAGGTCCCACACGGGTTGCCACTACAAAGCTCATTTACATCCCATGCGGGCCCACGTCCTCACTCCAGCTCACAAGGCTTCTCATTAGTCGCATCGCACTGATTGAAGCTCCCATTGGAGCCCTAATTGAAGCGTGAATTGAAAACAAAGAGGAGCCACTAGTCGTAAAAGAGAAGTGCAGTCTGAATAGTATATATAGCAGTTTTATGTGTAATTGTGCACAGTTTTTCTCAGTTTTAATATATTTCCTTTGCTAATCTCTTTCTCCAAGCTTAGGTTTTCACTCCCATGGCCGCCTAAGCCCCTTGCTAGGGTTAGGGGCTATATTTTCTATATAACGGTATAAATACTTGTAGTCTCTTCTATTTTTAATGTTAAATACAGTAAATTATTAATTATTTGATTCTTATTGATGTATGCTTTATTCCGTACTTTTTATAAGTTCAATCAAGTTTTTCTTATGATTAAGAGGGAATATTACTGGTTTTAATTAGGTCAGGTTTTAATTAGGTCTTTTAATTAGGTCTCGTGTCTTATAAACTAAAAGGTATTTCTAATTATTACTCTAGCCACTTTATTTTCTACGGTTATATAGTGTCCCTGAGTTTTCTTAGTTTAACCATGCCAAAAGCTTTTTAAAAGGAAAAATAATCAACTTGTATACTATTATTAGAACAAAGTTTTAACTGGGATTACAAGTAATCATATTGGTATAGAGAAACACCCCGAAACCTTAGTGCCTTTTTACATATACTTCTTACAAATTTTCCTTAAACCAAATCTACTTTACTCCCTTTTCAATATTGATTCACATTGTCTTTTGAAAACACAACTCCCAAGGATCAACAACCCCTTACACGTACTACAAGGTACCGCTTACTATTGAGCGACATCAATTTTTGGCGCCGTTCCCAGGGAGTTTCGGTTTATTCAACAGATAATTCCTTGGGACAAGGTTACCGATGGATCACCCTATTGGTAATTTCGTTTCATTCTCTTTTCATTTTGTTTTTCTTTTAGTTATTTTATTTTATTTGTTTAGTTTGTTGCTTTGATCTGTTTGTTTACTGTGCATGAGCGTTTGGGTTAGAAACAGCAAAGGTAGATTGGAAACTTTTGAGGCACTTTTTGAAAGTTTATTTGATACACCTACAAGCTCACCCACATCTTCCATCATGGCTAAAGAAAAAGGAGTTCAACCTGAGGCACCTAGAATGACCATGTATCAACTGTTGCACCCTACTCAGAGCTCCATTCCGTCATGCATTATGTTTCCTCCAAATGCATCATGTGGAGATCAAACAAAGGCTAATGGTCATACTTCCAGATTTCAGGGGATTGGAGAATGAGAACCCCTATGTGCATGTGAGAGCATTTGAAGAAGTGATTAACAGTTTCTATGCACAGAACGTGATTGAGACAGCCAAGTTGAGATTCTTCCCATTCTCACTCAAGGATAAAGTTAAAGGTTGGCTGTACACAGTGAAGCCTAGGTCCATAGGAAGTTGGGGGGAGATGACCCAAGAGTTCTACAAGAAATTCTTCCTTCCTCACAAGGTCCAACAAATAAAGAGGAAGATTTCTAGTTTCGTCCAAGGAAACGATAAGACTCTATTCATGGCATGGGAAAGATTCAAGGATACATACAACTTCTGCCCAACACATGGATATGACACCTAGAGGTTGGTAAGTTACTTCTATGAGCGACTCCAACCTAGAGATTGTCAGTTTGTTCAAGTTGCATGTGGAGGTGAATTTCTACAAAAGGAGTCTGAAGATGCTATGAACTACTTGGATGAGATAGCTAAGAATTCCAACACATGAAATGGACCAAGTCCTTTAAACTCCACAAACCGAAACAGAAGTGGTGCTACTACATTTAGTGGTAGTATTTTCAAGTTAAGAGAAGAAGATAATCTGAGTGTCAAGATCAGTTTGTTGACAAAGGAGATAGAGGCACTCAAGCTGAAGGGGAATAGGGGAATCAATACTGTTTACAGAAAGGAACCTATGGAGGCATGCCGGATTTACTAAGAGCTAGACCACACCACAAGTGACTATAAGTCTTTACCTCAATTCCTAAATGTGCCGGAAAAACAGGTGTGTGCATTTAACCAATACCGGCCAAATAATACCTCATATTCGAACAATTATAACCCAAATATGAGAAATCATCCATATTTGAGTTATAAGAGTGACAATGTGCTGAATCCTCTACCTTTAAGGAACAATTTTGTACCTTCATCATCATCATCTAGACCTTCCTTGGAAGATTTTCTTGAAACTTTCATGTAGAAGCAAAGTGAACAAAATCAGAGGTTCGAGACTATGTTCACTAGGATGGATGAAGAGGTTAGAGAGACCAAGAACCATTTGGCCAAACTTACCAATGCCTTGAGTGCAACTGAGAAAGGGAAACTCCTTTCACAAACTCAACCCAATCCTAATAATAAGAGTGTGAAGATAGTTTCCAAGAATAATCATGAAGAGTGCAAGGCTGTTACCATTTTGAGAAGTGGTAAGACAATTGGTGAAGAGGTTGAGAAGGGTATTCCTAAGGCCAAAGAGAAATCTAAGGAAACCCAAGTTGAAAGGGATGAGAGTGGGACACCTAAAGTCAAGGAAGCTAAACAGTGTCCAATTCCCACTCCTTTCCCATAAACCTTGAAACTACCTAAGAATTTAGATGTGACAGCTGAGATCTTAGAGCATCTGCATCAAGTCAAGGTTAACTTGCCCTTATTGCACATCATAAAGCAGATGCCTGCCTATGCTAAGGTATCAAGGACCTGTGCACTGTAAAAAGGAAGCATCACTTGAAGAAAACTGCATTTTTTACTGAACAAATGAGTGTCATCATCCAACACAAGGTACCACCCAAGTACAAAGATCCAGGATGCCCCACAATATCTTGTACCATTGGTGAGTACTTGGTTGAGCATGCTTTGCTCGACCTTAGAGCTAGCAATAACCTACTCTCATTCACTGTCTATCAACAAATGGGACTTGGTGATTTGAAGCCCACTTCAATGACCTTGCAGCTAGCTGACCGTTCAGTAAGGACACCAAAAGGGATGGTTGAGGATGTGCTTATCAAGATAGTGAATTTCTACTACCATGTGGATTTCATCATTCTAGACCTTGAACCTACATTGCATCCTGATAATGGTATTCCTATCATTATGGGTAGACCTTTCCTTACCACAGCTAATACTTTAATTAATTATAGGAATGGAAGAATGAAGATCACATTTGGATCCATGACAGCCGAGCTTAACATATTTAACGTAATGCAACAACAACTGGAAGATGATGAGTGCCACTATGTGAACCTCATTGATACAATGGTGCAAGAAGAGTTCAACCAAAATTGTTTTTCAGATCCCTTATAAACTCTTCTTACTAATTTAGTTGATTCATATGATATTGAACATGATGCTAAATTAATTGAAATTTGTTCTTTATTGGATTCTTCATAGGTTTTGGAGAAGGGGCAAGTGATGGCAGTCAATGAACCATAGAGACCTCGCTTTGAGGAACTTCCAAAAACTGAGAATAAGCCAATGCCTTCAAGTGAAGAGATCCCACAACTAGAGCTCAAACCACTTCCAAATGGTTTTAAATATGCCTATTTAGGCCCATGTGAGACCTTTCCTGTAGTAATTTCTGCTGCATTGAATAAAGAACAAGAAGGTAAGTTGTTATATGTTTTGAGAGACCACAAACTAGCCTTAGGTTAAACTATAGCTAACATCAAGGGCATAAGCCCATTGATTTGCACACACAAGATATACCTAGAGGATGATTGTAAGACTTCTAGAGAACCTCAACGTAGGCTTAACCCAACTATGAAAGATGTAGTGAAGAATGAGATGATTAAGCTACTAGATGTGGATATCATATACCCCATCTCTGATAGTAAGTGGGTTAGCCCAATTCAGGTTGTTCCTAAAAAGTCAAGCATTACTGTAGTCAAGAATGCAAATGATGAGTTGATTCCAACCAATTTAGTTACAGGTTGGAGAATGTGCATAGACTATAGGAAGCTTAATTCTGCAACTAGGAAAGACCACTTCCCCCTACCCTTCATTGATCAAATATTGGAGAGGGTAGCTGGTCATGAGTACTATTGTTTCCTAGATAGGTACTCAGGCTATTACTAGATAGAAATTGCATTAGAAGACCAAGGAAAGACCACCTTTACTTGCCCATTTGGTACCTTTGCAGTCCGAAGAATGCCATTTGGGTTGTGTAATGCACCTGTCACCTTCCAGAGATGTATGGTGAGTATCTTTAGTGATATGGTTGAAAAATTTATGGAGATGTTCATGGATGATTTGTCTGTCTTTGGTGATTCTTTTGATGATTGTCTTAATAATTTGAAATTGGTTTTAATTAGGTGTGTTGAAAAAGGCTTAGTGCTTAATTGGGAGAAGTGTCATTTCATGGTCATTTCTGGAATTGTGCTAGGACATGTAGTGTCTTTTAAAGGCATAGAGGTAGATAAAGCCCAAGTTGACTTAATCCTTAATCTACCTACCCCTAAGACAGTGAGAGATGTCAGATCCTTTTTAGGGCATGCTGGTTTCTATAGGAGATTTATAAAGGACTTTAGTGCCATATCTAGACCCCTTTGTAATCTCCTACTCAAGGAGTCCACTTTTGAGTGGACAGAGTCATGTGAGGTAGTTTTCAAAAAGCTAGTTCAGTTGCTTACATCTGCCCCTATCATGCAAACCCTAGATTGGTCTCTCCCATTTGAGATCATGTGTGATGCTAGTGATTATGCTATGGGGGCTGTCCTAGGCCAAAGAAAAGACAAAAAGCCTCATGTTATATACTATGCTAGTCGAACTCTTAATAGTGGTCAAATGAATTACACTACCACAAAGAAAAAGTTATTAACTGTAGTATTTGCCTTGGATAAATTCCGTTCTTATTTGATGGGTACTTCTATTGTTGTTTTTATAGATCATGCTGCCCTTAGGTACCTTCTTTCCAAGAAGGATGCTAAGGCACGTTTAATACGTTGGATTTTGCTTTTGCAGGAATTCAATCTTCAGATCAAAAACAAGAAAGGAGTGGAGAACGTGGTGGCAGATCATCTATCCAGGCTCACATTTGAAGAAGTAAAAGAAGAGATCCTTATTCGAGATTCTTTTCTAGATAAGCAACTTGCTGTTACAAAGCTTCCATGGTATGCACACATAGTGAACTACCTTGTCAAGGGTTTCATTCCTGAGACTTGGACAGCGCAGGATAGGCGCAAATTCTTTGTTGAGGTAAGAAATTTCTACTAGGATGATCCTTATTTGTTTAAATATTGCCCTAATCAAATCTTGAGGAGATGTATCCCAGATAATGAGACTCTTAGTGTCATAAAATTCTGTCATACAAAAGCTTATAATGGCCATTTTTCTGTTAAGAAAACCACTGCAAAAATTTTGCAGTGTCGATTTTATTGGCCTACTATGTTTAAGAACACTCATAGTTTCTGTAAAGGGTGTTTAGAATGTCAAAAAGTTATGCTGAAATTCTTGAGAGTACACATTTTCTCTCGTTTTGGGATGCCCAAGACAATCATTAGTGACAATGCGAAGCACTTTTGCAACCGACCTTTCGAGGTCCTTGTGAAAAAGTATAGAGTGGTACACCGGTTGTCCACCTCCTATCATCCCCAAACTTGTAGGCAAGTTGAACTTGTGTAGCCCTAACCGTAAAGATTGGTCTTTAAGACTAATAGATGCATTATGGGCTTACCGGACAGCTTATAAAGGACCTTTAGGAATGTCTCCCTATCACCTTGTGTATAAGAAACCTCGTCATTTACCTGTAGAGATGGAACAAAGAGCTTATTGGGCCATTAAGGCTTTTAATTTTGACCTCAAGGAGATTGGTGAATTGAGGAAGTTCCAAATGAGTGAGCTTGAAGAACTGAGAAATGAGGCTTACATAAGAACTCGCCATTATAAAGAGAGGATAAAGCTCTTTCATGATAAGAAAATTGTGAGGAAAACTTTTGAACCAAACCAAACTGTCCTTCTTTATGATTCAAAACTCCACACATTTTCTGGGAAGTTAAGGACAAAATGGGATGACTCCTACATTGTTAAAGAAGTGTTTGACTATGGGGCTGTAGTGATTGAGGATCCTAGGGATGGTAGAATTTTGAAAGTGAATGGCTAAAGACTGAGGCCATACCTAGGAGAAGTTGTTCCAGTAGAAGAGACCATGTCTCTTGAGCTCCCTAATTATGGGGATGCTAGTTAGATCCTCTTTGAAATTTCACGTCTGTTGTATATATTAGTTTTCTTTTGTTTTGTTTTAGGTATCTAACCATTTTGCAGGAAATAGCTTGAGGAGTTCATCATCATATCATGTGCTTTCTTTCCTTTTCCCTTGTTCTTTCATTTCAAGACTTGTCTTTGATTCTCACATACATTTGTTTGAACATTGAGGACAATGTCAACTTTAAGTTGGAGAGAGTATTGATTGTTTGTTTGATTGTGTGATGAATTTTGTGTTGCTTATTGTTGAGTAGTTTAGAAACCATTTGTAATTAAATATATATATAATATATATAATAAATATATAGAAAAAGAAAAAAAAAATTGTTTGGTTTGCAATGATATCTTTGATTTATGCTATATTCACATGCATCTTTGTTATCTTTGAGAATCTTGTTGAACTTTAAACTTAGGTTTGAAGTCATTAGTGAGCTTAAGCATATGAACACATGATTATTTGATTGAGATATTTGAACATAGCTATCTATTGCTTGTTTTTTAGTATTAAGTCTTATACTTGTACACCTTAAACTAAGCAATAGCACACTAACATGTAATTTGTGGGGAATGAAATATGCATCCAATTGTTACTAAATTAAAAGTGGTTGACTTGTTAGTTGATTAACCTTGGCATATAAAAAAAAAGAAAAAGAAAAAAAGAGAGAAATAGCTAACCATGAGAGCCTATATCAAGAAAGGTAAACAATTCACATGGTTGAGATATGAGTGACTAGTCTAGCTTTGTAACATTTTTTACTCAAGTAAGTAAACTCCTAGGGGTGTTTTTACACCTAGTGCCCCCTGAGCCAACCGGTTTGGGAGTCATTGGTCTAACACTTGTTACGTGGGTCAATTAGAAAGCTTAATGGAGTTAGACATTGCACAGTCATAAAAAAATAAAAAATAAAATAGTTTTTATGCCTTGGTTGTTTCTTCTAATGAGAATTTCATTGTTCTTCATCTGAGAATTTCATTGTTCTTCATCATCATGTTGGAAAGATATTGAAATCTCATGATTCTAAGTTAGTTCACTTCACACATCAAGGAACTTGTGTAGCTTTTAATGCTTAATTTCAAGTGATTATGACCGAGTTAAAATTTCTAAAGATTTGAAATTGAGGTTGAATTGTTTAAGCTTGCTAATAATTAAAAACCATTGTTTATGTAACACTTTATTTTCATTTGATAGCATGATGTTGTATGTGTTTAACTGTGAATGAAGATTGAGCATTTGATAGTATTTGTGAGTATCACTTTTGGTAAACCCTCACAAGACTATAACTCGTCCACTAGGGACACCTAAGGGTTTAAAGGCTTATTGCATATTGATGTCACTTAATAATAAGCGGTACCTTGTAGTATGTGTAAGGGGTTGTCGATTCTCAGGGAGTTTGTGTTTTCAAAAGACAATGTAATTCAATATGCAATAAGGGTAAAATAGATTTGGTTTGTGGAAATTTTGTAAAGAATATATGTAAAAAGGCACTAGGGTTTTAGGGTGTTTTCTCTATACCAGTATGATTCCTTGTAATCCCGGTTAAAAACCTTGTTCTAATAACAGTTTACAAATTGATTATTTTCCTTTTAAAAAGCTCTTAACATGGTTGAACTAATAAAACTCAGGAACACTATATTACCGGAGAAAATAAAGTGGCTAGAGTAATAATTAGAAAGACCTTTCAATTTATATAACACGAAACCTAATTAAAACCATGCAATATTCCCCCTTAATCATAAGAAAAACTTAATTGAACTTATAGAAAGTACGGAATAAAACATACATTAATAGGAATCAAATAATTAACAATCAACTGTATTTAACATTAAAAATAGAAGGGACTACAAGTATTCATACCTTTATACAGAAAACATAGCCCCTAGCCATAGCAACAGGCTTAGCCAATCATGGCTAAGAAAAAAGAAAACTAGAGAAAAAAATATCTAGAGAGAAAACTAGAAAGAAAACTAAAAATAATAATAATGCCCTTTGGCGGCTACCACTCCCCCAATTGCTATCCATGCTTCTTTCATTTAGGGCTCTATTAGAAAAATAATCTAGTGTGATGTGGCAGAAAAAGAAAGCATGCAATGCAATCCACGGCAAGGAGAAATTCACTTAAGGCTCCAAATGATCCTGTGTAATGTGGGTAAGTGTTGAGGATATGCAATCCATAGCCAAAGCAAGGCTCCCACGTGAATTTCATTAAAGCTCCTTTGAGTAGTGATCATGTGTGATGCGAGTACAATGGATAATGTGAGCTTGTGGGCTTTAGTGGCCATGTGGGCCTTTTGGGCTTGTGGGCTTTGTTTTTCTTTTTCTTTTCAAACATTAATTTGCATCTCTTTTTTTCTCTTTTGCTCCTTCCAGCTTGTGATATTTAACTCCAATCTGATTTAACTTGTGCCTACAATCAAACATAGCCCAAATTAACATATAAGGGATTAAATTAATAAACTTAAATGCATAAGTCATGTAATTCGATAAATTGAACAACAAATATCCATTTAAGTGTAATTAGACATGAAATGCAACACAACCCCAATAAAATCTCTCCAAAATATATGTAAATAAGTCATATTTCATGACTTATCACATATGCTAAATGCAATCGAGAATGCCAGCGAAAGTGGCTTTGTTAGTTTGTTTTGATTTTTTTTTTTTTTTAGTTTGCTAGGGACTAGCAAAATTCAAGTTAGGGGGTGTGATAAGTCATGAAATATGACTTACTTATCCAAGTTTTAGAGAGACTTTAATAAGATTATGTGCTTTAAATCCTCAAATTACATGTGAATTAGGACATTCTCTTTATTCCAATGCATTATATGGAAATCATTGATTCATATGTATTATTATAATCTTATAAGTCTAATTTTTTGACAACTTTGTAGGAGCCAAGGAATTAAATTCAGGATTTGATAAATGAGTTCATGGGATCACTTTGTACATTGTCACATAGGAACATAGTCCATAATATGTTGAATACAAAGAGAAGAAATGGTTTACGTGCATGATCAAATAAAACAAAAGCAAAAGAATATTAAAGTGGTGGGTGAAGTTATCAAATCTTTTGATAGTTGAAGAACTATCTGTGCACATGAAATAAAGAAAAAGTTACGGGTCCCACGCGGGCTGCCACTACAAATCTCATTTACATCCCACGCAGGCTCACGTCCTCACTCCAGCTCACAAGGCTTCTCATTAGCCGCATCACACCTGATTGAAGCTCCCATTGGAGCCCTAATTGAAGCGTGAATTGAAAACAAAGAGGAACTGCCAGTCGCAAAAGAAGAGTGCAGTACGAATAGTATATATAGCAGTTTTATGTGCAATTGTGCACAGTTTTTCTCAGTTTTAATATTTTTCCTTTGCTAATCTCTTTCTCCAAGTTTAGGTTTTCACTCTCATGGCTGCCTAAGTCCCTTACTAGGGCTAGGGGCTATGTTTTCTGTATAACGGTATGAATACTTGTAGTCCCTTCTATTTTTAATGTTAAATACAGTTGATTGTCAATTATTTAATTCCTATTGATGTATGCTTTATTTCGTACTTTTTATAAGTTCAATCAAGTTTTTCTTATGATTAAGAGAGAATATTGCATGGTTTTAATTAGGTCTCGTGTCTTATAAACTGAAAGGTTTTTCTAATTATTACTCTATCCACTTTATTTTCTACAGTTATATAATGTCCTAGAGTTTTCTTAGTTCAACTATGTCAAGAGCTTTTTAAAAGGAAAAATAATCAATTTGTATACTGTTATTAGAACAAAGTTTTAACCGGGATTACAAGAAATCATATTGGTATAGAAAAACACCCCGAAACTTTAGTGCCTTTTTACATATACTTTTTACAAATTTTCCTTAAACCAAATCTATTTTACTCCCTTTTCAATATTGATTCACATTGTCTTTCGAAAACACAACTCCCTGAGGATTAACAACCCCTTACACGTACTACAAGGTACCGCTTATTATTGAGCAACATCATTGAACATCGAGATCCAGTGGAGCAAAGCAAAGAATCCCTCTATGGTGTGTTTCTAAATCAACATGCATCTATATATGAAGCATCAGGTCTCATTTTTCAAAATTTTGTGTTGCTTACTTGTTTTGTTGTTTGTAAGTATTAAATGTTCAATGACCATTAGACTTTTTCTTTAAGAGAAGTAATAATGTTACAACATAATTGTTCATTCCATTACTTGTAGATAACAATGGAATTTCTGCTTAATGTATTGTAGGTTGGTGGTATGGTGTCATTGGTCACTTGGAATCATGTGACAGGAATGAGAATCACTGCTATTGGAAGTTTTATTCTACATGTGAATGTCAATTCAATGTTATTTTTTAGGGTCTAAAAGGAGTAGCATTTTACTTGTAAATTGTAATCCTATTTATGTTACTTACATAATTTTATTTTGAAATCCCCCTTTCCTTGCAAACTAAAGCTATTATGTTTGGAACATAAAAATTAAAATGTCTTATTATGCTAATGATAACAAGTATCGATTTGGTTCGTAGATAGGAAAATATTAAACATTAGCAACACATGTATATTAGCTTCTTTGCTATTTTGTTCTTATGATTTGGTTAAATTTGCAGGCATTTTTTTTATAGTGATAATAAGATGGTAAAAAAGAGTAAAGAAAGGATATTATGAGTCATTGGACTATATGAATCTTCTACGAAGCTTAAAGTTTTAAATCTCAATTAGACTCAACAACTTCTTGACAAATTAAAATTTGTTATTAGCATCCAAAGTAATATCTTGATCACAACTGGAAACTTGTCTACATTGTTTGATGTTGGTGGTGTGCTTGGAGGAATCCTAGCCGATCACATTTCTAATTGCTTAGGTGCCAGAGCCAAAGTAGCTGCAAGTTTCATGTATTGTGCTATCCCCCGCCCTCTTCTTCTATTGAAGCTATGGATACATTTCCTTGACCATAAATATCGTTCTTATGTTCATCATCGGCATGTTGAGTTAATGGGCCATATCCTCTTATAACAACAACAATTTCAACTGACTTGGGAACCCACATCTCTTATGAAACTCACACACACATATTGTGCAAGATTTATTTGTTGCTTGCTTGGTCTCTTTGACAAGTCCTCTCTTTTGTTTCTTTCTCTTATTTGATTCAGTGATTGATTGGAGTTAGAGTATTTTATTTTCGTTTTCTTTTGTTTTTGTGTAAGACAAACTCAATTATTTACATGTGATTGCTACTAATATGAGTTTTTGGTTATAATGAAAATTGGTTTGGTGGTGGGGATTTGGAAGGGATGCAGTGTTTTTTAGGATTTGGAATGCTGATATGAGTTTTTTGTTATGATGGAAATTGGTTGTGATTAGGGTGGAGTATTTTTATGGGATTTGGAAGGGACTTGGAAGGGGTGATTGAATCGATATGGTGGGTCTGTATAGGAAAGCTTGCACTAGTCGAAAATGGCAAACTTGAAAGTGAGGTTGGGGATTAGGGATGAGAAATCTACAATGGAGGAATGTTTATTTAGTGAGGCAATTTTCGAGAATTCAATTTTCGAGTCACGTGTTAATCACGTGACTAACCATTTTGTGAAAGTTAACACCAATTTTAATGACAGGGGGACATTGTATCAATTCTACCAAATTAAGGGGTTAATTGAGCACTTTTAAATTTGAGAGGAACATTGGAAATTTGGTGAAAGATTAGGATGGGAAAGTGTACGTAATTTGCACTAAATTTTATTCCAATTTTAAGGAGAGTTGAGCCGCTTTGTATGGGAACAAGAGGACAAGTTATTTTTTATTGATGAGACCAAAATAGCCTTCTCTTATTTCTCTTAACTTAGAACAAAGTTTAACAAAATCAGTTAGTTAATGAAAAAAAACCCAGTTAACCGAAAAAAAAGGGGCTACCAATCCTCTGACAAGAATACAACTTTCTTACAAATTAGATCAAACCGATAACATACAATCTAGGAAAAAAAAAAATGATAACTTAAATTTTTTTATAAATAAAATAAAATCGTTATGCTATCGGTTCTTAAAGAGTTGTGAATTTCGTGTCCGAAACAATTCAAAACTGAATAGTTGTCGTTGCCGACTACGACATTGTTCTTGAAATGGGTGCATTGAACGGCCAAGGTTAACGATATGGTGTTCGTTGAAGCCGATCTAATTTTGTCCCTACCTAGATGTAAGGACAATGTATGCAAATTATAAAGTGACGAAGAAAGAAGCAAAAAAAATGTTGTTTGTAAGGCTAAATATAGGGCTTATGATGAATTATATAACAAGTTGGGAATGAATGATGAAGAAAAGAATATGTATAAACTTGCTAAGACGAGGGAAATGAAAACAACAGACTTGAATGGTGCCAAGTGCATTAAAGGCGAAGATCAATGAGTATTAGTAAAAGAATAGCACATTAAAGAGAAATAAAAAAAGTTATTTTGATAAACCTCTTAATGGAAATAATACAAAATATTGGAGCAAATTGAGCAACCCAATTGAGGATAGAAACTGTAGGTTTGTTCGAAGAATTGGGATGACTAAGGTAAAAGGTGCTTTGAGGAGGATGAAAATGGGAAAAGTCATGGGACCAAATGAAATCCCATTGAAATTTGGAAATACTTGAGTGATATGGGATATGTTGGTTGACGAACTTTTTCAAAAAGATCTTCAGTGTTAACAAAACACCTTGCGAGCGGAGGAGAAGCGTTCTAATGCTAATTTATAAGAACAAATGAGACATTCAAAACTGTACAAATTCTCACTCACATAGTCACAAACTTCAGTAACTTTTTTTTTTTTTTTTCTTCGTGTATCACACAATAGATTTGGACATTATGATGGTTTACACTTATTATTTGTTAATATAAATATATCAGTTATCACATACTTACAAGCAATAAAATGCCACAAATTACACACAACCCTAGTAGGATCTTCATAATTGCTCATTTCTAAAGCCAGAAATTAGGGTCTTAACTTAGGATGCACCGATATTAGTACAATTTTGGGTACAATATGAATATAGAGATATATCATTTCTTTAAAAAGTTAGGGTTACTTGGGTGTACGTTTGTTAATTAATATTTATTTTTAGGTATATTTTAAATATTTTTTGACATAATTTATGTTTATTTTAGGTTTCAAAATTAAGTAATAACAACAAATAAAAAAAAAACTTGAAAACATATCTAAAATTAATTTAAAGGCAATAATAAATAGCAAATAAGTAACATGATACCCATAAAATATTGTCTCAAGTACAAACTAAGAGTTAAGGTAAACTAAATACCCATGAGATGTTATTTTATTTTATTTTATAAATAATAAACTTTATTGAAAGAAAACCAAGTACAATAGACGTATACTAGGTGAAAGAATACAATCAGCTCAAAAAAGAGCAATAATCGATAAGTTCAAGCATATTGGTAAATCTAAATAATCCTGTTACTAACATTCAATCTAGTAAAGAGCGATAAAATTGTAGTTTCAACTCAACAACACTGAGTTCACATCCACAAAAGTTCTCGCATTACGCTTTCTCCAAAGACAGCACATCAAGCAGTGAGGAATGGCCTTCCAAATCACAAAATTTTGATGACGCCCCACACTCCCATGAGATGTTATTTAACCTTTAAACTACAAACAAAGAGTTCAAATAAACTACATCCAACATCAAACTAAAAACAAAAGCTTTCAAGATGATCACATAACATCATTCTCTTCACCATCAATTTAAATAAGCCTTATTTGCGTCTCCAGCTCATCTAGTGATAGATTTGCTCAATCAACTTAGGCCCACCAAATGGTCATCCCAAGAATCACCACTAATGTCCAACCTATGATTTTTTTTTTTTTTTTCTTTATTGTACTCGTCCTTGATTGAAAAAAGTCAAAGACTAGAATGAACAAATACTAAATCTTAAGCACATTTAGGAGTAATTCTATTCCTCTTCAAAAAATGAATAAAACCATATGTATCAGCGCATGAAGAGGAACAAGGTTGTCTAAGAAATTTTATAACCATGTTTTGAAGCATCAGTAATGAGGACCCATGGACTAACCACCAAAACATTGGATCTAAGGTTTACATTTCTTCCATGCAATCATCATCAATGGTCATTTGTCCTGGAAAAATACCATACTCCACATACACATTCCTTCTCTCTTCAATAACCGAAAGTATCTTTTCAAGCACTTGTTTTTCTTCTAAGAAATTTCACTATCCCTATGTGTAGAAACATGACATTTTAACTCATTAATCCATTGATTGGTATAATACCTAGTTAAAAATAAATATATAAGTAGTAGTAACAATAATAATAATGAGTTTATTTATTTCAAAAAGAAGATAAAAAAAATTAAAACTTACTTAGGATTAAAGGAGTAAGCAAGGCAATGAAGTTGTATGCAATTTTTGGTCTACCGATCAATGAGTATATTGTATACAACATAAAAAAAAAGTACATGATTGATCTTTATTCAAACCTTCATACTTGTATATTTATTTCTTCATTTTTTCTATCATTGAACCCCACATTTCATACACCCTATGAAGAATAGGTCTATTTGTGTCAACGACTCAAATCATCTCATAAATAGGTTCGGTGAATCAAAAAATATAGTCAACATTGTCCCACCAACATAAAAAAAAAGTACATGATTGATCTTTATTCAAACCTTCATACTTGTATATTTATTTCTTCATTTTTTTCTATCATTGAACCCCACATTTCATACACCCTATGAAGAATAGGTCTATTTGTGTCAACAACTCAAATCATCTCATAAATAGGTTCGGTGAATCAAAAAATATAGTCAACATTGTCCCACCACACAGTTTGAGCTTTTCCAACATCATCTACTCTATATGACATCTATTGCACACTAATGACAATAATTTGAAGATATTTTCTTATACGTTTCAATCTTTTAAGCATGATTATTGTTGAAGCAAATCGTGTTCAGCAACAGCAAGTAATTTCAAAAGGAAAAACTTATTAAAAATAGCTAATCTCATTGAATGATTCATGATGAAAACACGAATAAAAGATGCATCATCAGCAACCATAACAATCCATTGATATGCATTATATGTGTATTCATTATGAAAAGAGTTTTTGGGTGCACATATATTCTTCAAAATAAGATTAAGGGTAAGCACAACACATGGTGACCAAAATATACTGAGATATTTTATCTTGAACAATAGATCCAATAGACGTCATAACAAATGCATTATCAGTAATAATTTGGACAACATTTTCATGTCCAACCCCAGTTATGATATCTAGAAATAACCGAGAAATGTAGTGCTTGTCTTTGTACTCTTTCGTACCATCAATGGCTTTTATAAAAATTGGCAATTTTTCTTATGTACCCATAAAATTGATAAGTAGTCTTCTTTGAGAATCTGTCCATCCATCTCTTACTAAGCTTAAACCTTTTTCTTTAACCCCAACAACTTGTCAATATGTCCACTCTATTTTTGCAAGAGAGTTGTTCTTAATTTATTGTAACCCAAAGAAATATAGCCTGCTAAATTAGTATTAGCTACATATTTAACCATCTCAATAAAATATGGGTTTTTAGCAAAATCAAAAGGGTAAGCTAGCATAATAGAATGCCCAAGCAACAAGACAATCTAGATGCTTTCGACATTGATTGTTAAAAGATTTATCCAAAAAAGAATTACCAAAGAATTCTCATATGGTTGACTAGGACTGGGAGTAGAAGCATAACTACTAATATTACTAGATTTGATGGGTAAAGGTAACTGAGGCTTCTTCCTTTACTCAACCTTTTCTAATTGCTGCATCTGAGCCAAATACTCATTTGAAACCTTAGTGCACACTTTAATTCCATTACAGTGAAATTTTAACAAATGTGACCTCACCTTTAAATAGAACCCTTTGAAAGCGTCAACACAGTAATTACATATAAAAATTGTGTTTCCACAACCAAGATGCAACAAATAGAAGAGGTGAGCATAGAGACTAAATAGAGGAAGAAGCCTTACCTTTACCCACTCAATCTAGTAGTATTAGTAGTTATGCTTCTACTCCTAGACCTAGTCAACCATATGAGAAAAGGAAATTGTTCAAGGTCTTCTTTGGAGAAATCTTTTAACAATCAATGTCGAGAACTTATAGATTGTCTTGTTGCTAGGCCATTCTATTTCGGTGGCTTATCCTTTCATTTTGCTAAGAACCCATATTTTATTGAGTTGGTTAAATATGTAGCTAATAAAAATTTAGCACGCTATATTCCTCCGGGTTATAATAGATTAAGAAAAACTCTCTTGCAAAAAGAGAGGGGACATGTTGACAAGTTGTTGGAGACAATTAAAAGAACTTGGAAAGAAAAGGGTTTGAGCATAGTAAGTGATGGGTGAATAGACTCCCAAAGAAGACTACTTATTAGTTTTATGGCTACATCAGAAAAATGATCAATTTTTATAAAAGTCAGTGATTATATGAAAAAGTACAAAGACAAGCACTATATTTCTTGATTGTATCTAGATGTCATAGCTGAGGTTGAACATGAAAATGTTGTTCAAATCATATTGATAATGCATCTGTTATGAAGCTTGTTGGATCTATTGTTGAAGCTGAACATCTTAGTATATTTTGGTGACCATGTGTTGTGCATACCCTTAATATTAATTTGAAGAATATATGTGCATCCAAAAACTCTTTTCATAATGAGTACACATATAATGCATGTCAATGGATTGTTAAGGTTGTTGATGAGCCATCTTTCATTCGTGTTTACATCATGAATCATTCAATGAGATTAGTCATTTTTAATTAGTTTTACAGTCTAAAATTACTTGCTATTGCTAAAACACGATTTACTTCAACAATAATCATGCTTAAAAAATTGAGTCTTATAAGAAAATCTCTTCTAAGCATTGTCATATGGACATCATATAGAGTAGATCATGTTGGAAAAGCTCAAACTGTGAGATTATATTTTGAATGACGTGTGGTAGGATAATGTTACCTATATCCTTTGATTCACTGAACCTATTTAAAAGATGATTTGAGTGGTTGACATAGATAGAATTATTCTTCATATGGTGTATGAAATGTGGGATTCAATGATAGAAAAAAAGAAGGAAGAAATATACAGGTATGAAGGCATGAATGAAGATCAATCATATACTCTGTTTTGATGTAGTATACAATATACTTATTGATTGATGGACCAAAAATTGCACGCAACTTCATTGCTTTACTCATTATTTGAATCCTCAGAAAGTTTTAATGTTTCTTATCTTTCTTTTGAAATAAATAAACTTATTATTATTCTTATTATTATTGTAATTACTACTTATATATTTATTTTTAACTAGGAATTATACCAATCAATGGATTAATGAGTTAAAAGCTCATGTTCCTCCACATTTGGATAGTGAAATTTCTGAGAAGGAAACATGTGCTTGAAAAAATACTTTCCAGATATTGAAGAGAGAAAGAAGGTGCATGCAGAGTTCGGTATTTTTTTAGGACAAATGACCTTTGATGATGATTGCATGGAAGAAAGGTGGACCTTAGATCCAACACTTTGGTGGTTAGTCCCTAGATCCTCATTACCAATGCTTCAAAACATGGCTATAAAGCTTTTTGGACAACCTTGTTCCTTATCATCCGCTGAGAGGAATTGGAGTACATATGATTTTATTCATTCTTTGAAGGGGAATATAATTACTCCTAAACGTGCTGAAAATCTAGTATTTGTTTATTCTAACCTTCAACTTCTTTCAAGGGGTGACGAGTACAATAAAAGAAAAAACTCAGAAGTGGGATATTGGAGGTGATTCTTGGGATGGGCCATTTTGAGGACCTAGGTTGCTTGAAATTACAAATTTATCACTAGATAAGCCGGAGACGGAAATAAAACTTGTTGAAATTGATGGTGAAAACAACGTTGAAAAGGATGATGTTATGTGATCATCTTGAAGACTTGTCTTTTCCTTTTTGTTTTTAGTTTGATGAATTTTATTCAAACTCTTTGTTTGTACTTTAAATTTTAAACATCTTAGGGATATTTAGTTCATCTTAACTCTTTGTTTGTACCTGAGACAATATTTTATGGATGTCATTATATTTATTTGCTTTTATTATTCCTTTAAATTAATGTTAGATATGTTTTCAGGCTTTTTATTATTATTACTTAATTTTGAAACCTAAAATAAACATATATTATGTCAAAAAATATTTCAAATATATTTAAAAATAAATATTAATTAATTAATTAACCCCCCCGGTATCGTACCCTAGTTTTGTTTAAGAAATGCTATATCCCCATACCCGTATCGTACCTGATACTGTACCAATATATACATTAAACTAACACAAAGTATATATAGACTAAACATGGAAAAAATTTAACCGTATATACACATTTACTAATAGTAAACTAATATAATTAGAATAGATGATTTCATTATTGTTTAAGTAGAAAAATAGCTTTTTATATATTCCCATAGAATAAATAATGCCCTTCCAAACAAACTAAGCGCTCAAAGCTAAAGTTTTTATAAATCAGCAAATTAGATAAAAGATAACTAATAAGTCCAAAATTCACAAACAAGAAAAAATATCTGCAACCCGATCTCAAAGCCCTTGAGATTTAGACCCCTGGTTTCTTTCTAATAATGAATGATGCCCTATTAAACCAGAAGAACCAAAAAAAAAAGACTAAAGAATGATGTTTCAGTTGTGTTGTAAGTTGTAACAAATCGCATAGATGCAAAACCTCGAAAACATAAGAGAGATGAGACATTCGGACAAAAAGATGGAGAGAAAGAAGACAAAAAATGATTTTTTTTTTAAATATGTAGTTGTGTGGATATGTTGTAAGCTTATTCTCCCAGGAAACCAATTAGAAAGTCATAGTTTTGAGTTTTTGGGTTCAACAAGATCTAGCCTAATCTCAAAATTTTGAACAGGCCCAAAAAAATTCATGTAAAAAATTCAATCGTACAATACATATTGCGTTATATTACATACTAACGGTGGTGATAGGACTAGAAGAACAGATACAGTACAAACCTTAAACGTGTAAAATTTCATCACTTGGTGGTTTGATCAATCAATGATGAATGTCTTGATCAAGTCAATATGCAAGTGGTGATGGTATTACATTTGAACCAAGTCAACATCTCCCAGAGCACTTGAAGTAACTTAGCTAAGAAAGTTTCCAGTAGACTTCAAACCAGTCACCAACATAAGCATTGAATGTAATTCTGCAGATCAATAGATCTAAACTGCATACAACGATCTTTAAAACAATAAGAAGGCAAAACATTCTACATTAGCGGTAAGTTTGACTTGAAAGTTAGGTAGTAAAGAAATGCCAAAAAGGTAAAGCTTTAAAAAAAATAAAAAATCTTTAGTGTCTATGAGAAGGGAGTTGCAAGCTAACAATGTATACGCCCATGACACAACCAAGCTAAAAATTTCAAGAAATGAAAGCTTAGAGAATCACCATGTCATTATATTCTATCTCATCTTTCAATATGAGAATCACGGGCTTACTGATAATAAAGTGCTTAAAACATATATAAATGCATGTAAATTATTGTGTCTAGTGTTAGAAGATGCTGTTTTTAGTAGAGACATCTGCAACATCCTCCCACACATTTTCTATTCTAATAATAGAACAAACAGAAAAAGACACTTTTTTTATAATTAGATAGTTGGGGGAGCGGAAATTTGAACCCTGGATGTTTCCTTTGGAGAATATTAGGAGGTGTCAACCAACTGAGCTACTAGGCTCTTGGTTAGAAAATGAGACTAACTATGCATGTGTGTACAGCAAAGTCAGGGCAAAAGACTTCAGTATATGCAGCAGAAATTAGAACACTTGTTATGGATGCCAAACAGCGAAACAAACAGTTAAGATTGCATGAAAGGTATATTAAAAATAGAGATATCATCGTATGACTAAAATCATCTTCTGATAACTCAAGAAAACTAAAAAATCTTTCTTGATGTATTCTGTATAAAAGTAGTTTCTCAAGCTTTGTCATATCACATGTAATATTTTCCTCATTCTTCCTAGATAAAACATTTTTTTTAAAGAAAAAAGAGAAGAGGAGATAGGAGAGCAAAACTTGGGAGGGGGCACAAACTTAGTAGCAAAATTTATGGAGAAAACCAAAGAATCGGGTAGATTGCTTTTGGAATTTAAACTGAGTGCAAAATTCCTGATACAGATTAAAATTATCTTGCCATTTGGACCATTGGCTCTTTCAAATCATTGTAATACTTTAGTTCATTTGGCCCAAACTTCTTAAAAGAAGCATCAAACCTCAACTCAGTGAGGCAGAGATCATCAAACAGTTCGGGTCCAACGGTTTCCACTGTGCCATTAGGAACATGCTTCTTCTCAGGCACTTTAAAAATCAGGTTATCAAATTTCTCATCCTTAAAAGACATTGTCCTTTGAGTGATCCATGGTAGAGCACTTCAAAGCAAGTGGATGATATAAACAAAAGCTTTAGGTTTTTGAGAGCCACCCAACATGTCTTCTCTGTCATCAGCAAGGGAAAGAGCACGGTCATCATGAAGCTCACAACTAGAATCTGACACAGCCATTCCACTGGCAGCCTGCTTGATTTCATCACATCACAGGCTAAGTTCCCTCTCTACTTAAAATGCACCTGCTTCTTCTTCTAATTTTGAGTAGCTGTTACGATACTCATGTAGTGTAAGTAGAATAGGAAGAGGAAGTACGGGACCCACAAGAGCAGCATCTCGCTGCACTTTCTATGACCACTTATGCTACGGTATGAAGGCCTTCTTAGGAAGAATGGAGGCAATTGAGGTAGGTCTGGGACAACTAGAAATTCCAAAGCTACTTTTTTCTGTTCCACCCTCAAGGAACTTGTAATTGGAAAAGGCAAGTTGTTAAAGTTCCATTGGCAGGCCTGCCCACAACCTCCTCAAAGCAACCTCATGTATGCTTGCTGGCGAGCTGATATCATTAAAAACAGCAGCACCTGCAGGAGACGATCTCAATTGACCAAATCCACAAGCCTTCAACTTCTCACACAAGATTTCACCTTGCAAGGCTTTTTCAATTTTGAATCCAGGACTTCAGTAAGATCACCATTCAAATATGCAAAATTCAGGTACTTAAATTTTCTAGGAAATTTGTACTCCTCGTCATCCATAATATACATGAAATTATCTTTAAAATGCAGCAATTCTGTGTGAAATTCTTTCAACTTCTTTACAGAATCCAATGAGGTACAATATCTTTGTGATTCAAGTTTCCCTAACGACATAAGCCTTATCAGTGTAAAACCGCCAAATTCATCCGACTCGAACCGAGTTTTGTTATCCTTTACAACAAACCAATGCACAGAGCAAAAAGTAGAATATGAATTGGAAGTTATACCTGCGGAATTCACAAATGGGTTAACCGCAATCCTGAGAATCCGGTACTCGAACCCGGTGCTTTCCCTAAAAACGTCGCCATCTTTGGGAAGAAGCCGAGTTGCTCAGAGTTGGGACCGGTGGTTGTGGCTGTGGCTGTGGCTGTGGTTGTGGAGGAAAGCCGCGTCGTTTGGGGAGGACAAGAGATGAGTTAGGGTTTGGTGTTTGGTGTTTAGGGTTTAAGACGAGACGGGCTTTTATGAGAGGAGGGGTTTTGATGAGAGCTACTCTTTTTTACAAATCCTTCTACAAGCCCATCACGCAGTTTGTTCCCAAATCCTTTTACAAGCCCACATACATCAAACCACTCTCAAGAAATATCTCTTGATCCACCACAACACCAAACTCCAACCCAACAACAATTTCATATCAATGTTGAGGTGTTAAATTGTAAATTATAAATAATAAAGTGTATTAAGTAGTGAGATCAGATGAGAACTAATAAAATCCTGTCAATTCAGTATTGTTGTGAAAATATTGTGTTTGTAGCATTGCTCTTATAAGTGGCTACGAAAATTCAAGTTCAACTGTCCACATACTTAAAAGAATCATTCCAAGTTTCCAAACAAATCCACTTAAACCTTCCTTAAATATGTCATAACATTCACCAAAGTTTTTTGTTTTCTCGTTAATATTCAGGTCGACTTTTACAACCAACTCCTTCTCCATATATAATCATATGCCCTAGAGGTAAAAGATCCACTAATGCTCTGTTCATTTTGATGTTTTATGGAAAATGACTCATTTTCTAAAATTAACTTTTTTTTTCAAAAATTCATTCTCATTTTCTCCTTCTCCATATATAACTCTTTTTTTTGTACAACTCAAATATTCCATACTATGCATAATGCAAATATATATATATATATATACTATAATATAAAACCGAAGTTTTTTTGACTTTTTGTTGACTACATGAAATTTTGACACATCAGCTTTTAAACCTTCACAATTTTACATTTCATCATTGTTTTTTTTATATTTTATTTTGTAGTGTTTATTTACATTTGTTCTATACCGAGTAACCCGACTATCTGTCTTCCTTCATTCTAAACCCATTGTTTTTTCTCAAACTTGCCTCCTACATTCTCAAACCCTGTTAACCAAAGTATGTCATTGTCATCAATCACTGCAGCGTCGTCTAAGCTTCTTGCATTCAGCATTGAGGCCATCAGTGAGCTGGGTCAATAAGGGTCTTTATTGGGTATAAGAGAAGGAAAATCCAGTAGAGACTTAGTTGAATTTCGCTGCCATATGAGAGAAAGAATGAACTTTGTGACGCAAAGGAAGCTTAACTTGGTTGATATATTTAGCCAGAAATTCTTCTTCTTCATTAAAACCAGGGTTTAGGGCTTCAATTTCATTATGGGTTTCTGACCTTGGTCGCCATTAATGGATCTCTTAAAGCACTTGAGGTGGTTAGGCTTGGCAGTTGTGGAGTGCAACCGTTGGATTAGCAAAGTGGGTTGGTCTGTTTTTGGATTCAAAATCGTGGGGTTGATTTTTTTTTTTTCTTTTCTTTTTTATTAGAGATTGTATTTAATTTCTGGGTTTTCTTTTTGAAATGGTTTGTTTCAAATATTTTTGTTGCATATGAGCCTTTTGTGGCAGAAGGTTCTACGCTATGCCCATGGCTATTTCAAATGGGTTTTCTTTTGTTTTTCGATAATAGCAAGTGTATTTTTACAATTTTTAAAGTCTCCTTTAGTGTTAGAGTGGTTGGTCCTGTGTATTCTTTGTGTTGAACATATTGGTGTATTGGTACTTGAAGAATTTGGTGCTTCTGCGGTGTAGCCGTGTGGCATAGATATATTGAGCCACCAAAATTTGGTCATGAAATTGGTCATAGGTCAATCTTAGACTACAAGTCGGTTGACCAACCCAAAGCCATGGCTGACACTAAATCAAGGCTCAGAATGTTGTTTTTGATTTCAATCTTTCCATTCAAATTAAAAGCAATCTAAACAGCACGAAGACTTTGTAGCAATTCACTCAAATTAAGGGATTAATTGAGCACTTTTAAAGTTTGGTTGGGAAACTTTTAAATTGGGTTAAAGATTAGGATGAAAAAAAAAAGTGTGGTCTTTGCTATTAGAGTTTAATAACTAAACAATAAATCTCTACTATCTATTAATCCATTTTTACTTAATTTTATATACTAATACCACATTAGATACTAGAGTTTATCTAAAATTTGTGTGACATTGTATTATTTGGTGTATTTTCCTTGATATCCAACATTAGCATTGAAGTAATGTAAGAAATCTTGTGGAGGTAATTCTTCTTTGAGTGATTTTCAATTTAATTGGATCCAATTTTTTTTTTTTAAATATCATATTCAGTAGTTTTCCCGTGCATCGCACAGGTTTGCGACTAGTATATATATATTCTCTAATAAATTGTTTAAGCTGCCAAATTTTTGCCAAATATTTCAAATAGACAATCACAAGTAGGCACCTACAAAGTCAAAATAGTTCAACCTTTTATAGTTAAAAGGTCAACTTGTCCAAGAAAAGAACATCCAATGTCTTACAAAAATGAACTCCCAAATGTTTTACAAAAAAGAACTTCCAATGTCTTACACGATAGTTCAACTAATTTGGTTGAAAAAGCTCACCAACCATTTTCTACGAAGCTTGTCATTTTTCACCATGAATGACCTAGCATGTTTATCATCCTCATTCAAGTAGTCAAATGCAGATTCTTCAAATCCTTCCATCTGCATAACTGCTTCATAAAGCTTATCACAAAAATCTTGTTGAGCTGAAGAAAACCTTTTTATTGCAGAAGCAATGTTTCCAAGTTGTGCAGACAAAATTTTTATAAATATCATCTTCAAAACTCTGTTTCATGTGAGACCTTGTTTGAGATGAGAATGAATTTGAGGAATCCAATTTCTTCTTTTTTGTTACCTCATCCAAATCAATGTCATCATCAACTAGGTTTGATCCAACATGTGGAGAGTCAACCTTTGCTTCTACATCTGTATCTAAAGCTCCTTGGAAAAATTTCCTACAACCATGTCTTTACCCACAACCAAAGTCATCTCATCATCATACATCTCAATTTTCTTGTTTAGAATTTGCTCATGATTCGGGTGTGCCTGTGTTGAGAAGAACAAATAAAAAACCAAATAAAGATGTATGGGATAAATAGGAATAGCTAGATAATTTATGAAAACTATAGTGATGAATGCTCTTTATTCTTACCCCTACTTCATCATACACTGTTCCATCACAGGTGATCATTTTCAATTTAGCATACCATCTAAACCCGATTTTCTTACAAAGTTCTGTAATAGTAACCCAAATGGTTTTGGTCGTTTTAAGTCGATTATCCACATGCTTGGTGAGACTTTAACACTCAAATTTCTTACTTATTGCTTCAGCTACTCTAGCAAAGGATGAAGGTTTAAACGTGTTTGAAAGCTTGTTTCTCTTAAGAGCTTCATCAACAAGTATCTGAAGTAACCAACATTTGCATGCAAGATGACCATTTAAAGTTTTTGACAGTATTCACCTTTTGAGTATCCTTTTTCAACTCCATTGCTACAATGATATTCATAAGAAAAATAAAGACATAATAAAAATAAATAAATAAATAACACCATCTCAACAAGTTTTCATATTACAAGCATAAATAGACTTATCCATTACAAACATACATAGTCATAACACACAAGTCTTTAGACATGAAAGTTCAAAAAAGATCCATTACATAACAAAGATTATTTATACATTCCCTAGCATTATAATTATGCCACATGGCAGAACAAATTTCATCCCTTTTATTTTACCCTTTCTCTATTTTCTTCTTGATACTCCTTTTGTGATTGATGGACTCTACTACTTGTGCTTTCAATTTCAAATTGACTATCAATAGACTCATCTTCTAAAAGTGAGTCTAAAGGGTCAACTCCCATTATGTAACCACGAAAGAGCAGAGAAAGAGAGAGAGAGAGAGAGGGAGGGACCATGAACAACATTGTCTGAGAGAGAGAGACGAAAGATTTTGTGTGTTTCGGAAAATAGAGACGGAAAATAAGTTAAGGTAAAATAATGAGGGTTTTTCTGTTGATCAATAAAATGTTTTCCTTTGACCATAGTTTTCCAAAACTACCAAATACAGAAAAATAAAGAATACATTCTATAAAGAACGCAAACGGACCCTAACTCTTGCATCTATGTTCATTTGATATAACAATGCATCAACTAGAGCATAATAAAAAACCTCCTTTAGAGCTTTTCCCAACAAAAAAGAAGGAAATGAAGAAATAATGATCAGCTCTCAAGACTAACTCTAGAAATTCAGTACATGGTTAAAGCTATTAGTGGCTGTTGCAAATAAATCAGGACTGTAGTGACCATATCAGACAAGTTTGAGTTTTACCACCCTAAATGGAGAGCATTATGTCATTGAGATAGTAGACAATCTTAGTCCTGAATGGGAAGGCCCCTCTATCTCTAGATGAAGCATCGATGGCCATACTAAAATATGCTTATTAAAGTCCTATAATTTATTATATTATGGCTTTCAAGCTTCAAATCGACCTAATTAGGTAAAAATCCTCAAGCTATGCAACTCATCATTGTTCCCAATTAAATGATGGAAATTCTCTACATTTTATGTTTTTGTTATATTCGGACGTAAGGCATGAGATAATTGTTAGAATGGATCAATCCTAGTATGAATTACCAGAAGACTACAGGTAAGAGTATCCAGTGATTTCAGAAAATTTAAAGTTCACATAATATGCAATCAGGCACTTTTAAGAGGTATTGAGTCACTCACCCTTCTTATGAGGCAATATTTTCATACAAAAAGATCAACACTTATTGGAACTGTGTGATGTAGCCATAGAAGATTAATTTGTTACTATTTCGCAAATTCTCCTATTTCAAGACTTATTTTATGGGGCCCACGTGTGAAGTCCAATTGAAGTGAGAATTGTGTGGTTTTAAAGGTCTAGTTATGTGTGTTTTCTGGTTAAAACAATTTTTAATTTACGTTTTTATTTTATTAGTTATGGTCAATTTTAATTTTAAAGGGAAAATCTATAATTTCCAAAATTCCTGCGAATTAAGGGTATTTTGGTAGTTTGGTTGAGTTTAGAATTTATTAGGAAATCCTAAGTATCTTGGGTTTTATTTTTGGGTCCAAGTTAGTTTTTTATTACATTTTTAGTTTACTAGTCAAACTAGGAATCCTATTATTACTAGTACAAGAAAGAGGCCTTTATATATTTGTGCTCGATGTAACTCAAAGAAGAGATAGAGTTGACCTTCGTGTTTACCTTCGTGCGTGTTTATATCTCCCTTTCTCTTTTTTGTGATACTGGTCACGGGTATTATTCATACAGCCCATAAACATGATGAAATTCTCTCTTTTCCTTCTTCCCTACAACCTCAATTCAAGCCCTTTCTTTTACCTATCAAAACCCTAAAACTCCCTCACATACTTTCTTCTACCAAAAAGCCATCAAACTACTCATCAAACCATCTTTAACACAATCCCATAGCCCTTTCTTCAACAATTCTAAACCATAGATCCACAAATTCTCCAACCCTAGAGCCACCACAAGAACACATAACCAAATTCCCCTATTTGTCCTACGTCAATGTGTCAACACTCAAAGCTTTATTAAAGAATATGTGCCTCAATATAAATCTTATTCAAGCAATATATAGCTGCAAAATTGTTTCTAAGGATGCCAAGCACAAGAAGTACACAAGAAAAAAGCACCAATGACCTGAAAAAGTAAAATGCTATAATAGACAATCAAATCTAAGCAAGAATCCAGGATATGACAAAAGGGTTGTGAATCCTTGCACCTTACCACCCGCAATAATCAACAATATTGACACCAAAATCAACCCAATCAAACTTAAAAAAACTTGATACAAAAGCAAAGCAAAAGCTTATCAGAAGCAAGAGATCAGATTTCATATATTCTAAAAAGACATAAAAAAAAATATGTGTGTGAGAGAGAGAGCTGGTGTTTGGAACGGAGAAAGGGAAACACCAAAACAAGGATTGGAGAGGGAGAGAAAAAAACTTAAAGGTCAGAGAAGAGCAACAATGTGAGAAGAGCTTCAACATGAGATAGAGAGGTCGAGTGGCGTGAGAGAGATGAGATAAATGACCGTGTTGAGAGAAGAAGGGCCGCCGGAGGTAAAGGGGGTAATTTCAACAAAATATAATGGGCATTATGGGAACTTAGATCCATTTTTCATTAAACAATATTCTTTTCCCTCCAATTCCGTGCAATTTTGGGTGGAATCAAAATTTGGGCTCCACAAGGAAATAAAAATAATATCCGTTAAATTTTTTTTTTCAATACATTCCTTCACCTTCCCCCCTTTTCCTCTACCAAACAGGTTGTAATTAGGATTTGGTTCACTAATCAAAGTAAGTCTAGTTTTATTAGGAAAAGTTAAATTTAGAGTCTACATAAGTCTGTTAATGTATTCAAATAAGAGGAGTTTATTGATAAAATTATTGAGTGGTTGATTATTGCGGAATGTTGGGCTTATTGTTCTTTTTCTCCTTTTCTCTTATCTCTTTCTCTTTTCTTTGATATTTATTTTGTCAACATTCATGATACTGTTCACACGTAATATTGTTCTCGTGCACTGTTCACAGATTGTGGGCAGATTCAATTTCTGTTTCTTCTTATCTTTTTGCAACTCAAAATCAAATCTCTTCTTGTCCATGCAAAACCCTTATCATTTTTTAACCCTAACCCATCTTTCTTAAAGTTCTAAACCCTAAATCCACGATCCTCCAAACCCTAAGCCTACCATGAGCTCACATAGACAAATTCCACAATGTGTCCTATGTCACCCTCATTATACATAAGATGAACCATGAAAGTAATGGGATCTTTAACTCTTAATTTTTTACAAAAGTAGCTTTTAAATGTTGTAGTGAAGGTGTAAAATGAAACATAATCATTTGAGAACCTGTAAAATTCATTACAGGTTTGGACAACTAAGTTTATTTATTGAGATTCATTAAATTAAGCATCAGTATGCACGATTCACCTGTTGGCCCCCCAACTGGATTGGCTTTGTTAAAGGTGCATTGTTCAGTAGTATTCTAAACAGTGAAAAATCGTGCAGTTGCACTACACGATCTAAGAGCATTCACATCGGATTGTTTAAAAAAATTTCAGATAAAACTCACTTTTTTGCTTTAACTACTCATTTTTAAAATACACCCTACATCCCACTCTTTATCTTCTTATCTATTTTATTAAATATTCTTAAAATATTATTTTATTATTTTAAGAGGAGTTGAAGAGGGAGAGAGAGAGAGAGAGGAGTTGAAGAGGGAGAATAGAATTTAATAAAAAAATGTATGAAAGATGAATAGTAATCTTTCATATTTGAAGAACTACTGTAGCAGTTTTGAAAAAATGAAAGATGATGAAAGAGTTGATGTAGGGTGAATTTTGTGAGTGAATGGCCAAAATTTGAAGAAAGAGATGTTATAAAACATCTATGCTAATGCTCTAAATCAGCTTCTTACCAAACTAGATAATTAAGAAAAATTCAAAATGAATCTAAAACTCTTTCTATAATGGCATCTATTGAATTAGAATCGAACAAAATGATTTATAATTCAAGTAAATCATGACATAGCAACAAATTAGGATCCAATAAACCAAAAGAACTTATATAGGATTCAAATACTCCTATGATCCAAATCCAAATCCAAATCCAGCACACAGACACACACACACTCAAAAAGACTGACTGTGAAGCTGCTAGAACGATCCATGAAGAAGAACAAAGCTGCTGGATCAAAAAATCAACTGATCGAAGCCGTGAAAAATGAAATGGGCTTTAGTCGATTGAGTCTTTGAGAAGGGTTATCGAGAGACAGAGGCTAGTGGATTGAGAGAGAGAAACGTGGAGGTTGGTGGAGAGTGGTTTAGAGGACTGAAGTAGAGGACTGGAGGTACCAAACAATCAAGCAAGGAGCATGTGGTAGCCAAATTTACTGAATTGTCTTGCTGGTGTCTTGAAAAAAAAACAAGCTACCAATATTTTATTTTCATATTTTAAATTTCAATATCTCCATAACAACACTTAGTTGTGAGGTTGCAACTAATTAACAAATATTTCATGTACTAAGACTAAAATTTCACCTCCAAGATAGCTTCAGCTTCACAATCAAATGCTTTGCAAAGAATTTCATAAGACTTCTCATCTCCTACCTGCACAAAAATGTAAAACTATCTCAAAAAATTTACATATATATTAAAGAAAGAGAAAATAGTATATCTTATATATATAAAAAAAAAAAAAAAAAAAGAATAGAAAGGTAACATATGTAATGTAATAATAATTCCATACCAATGGATGAACTCTAGATGGTGAAATAGCTGATATAACATATCTGCACAAAATAGTCAACCATTAGATAAAAATACTATAAAAACTATAAAACTTAACCCATTCTTTCTTAAGTAGAAAGGGCAAGGATCAATTACATATTTGAGGGGAAAAGCCCAATAATGTCATCATAAATTAAATTCTGAAAGCTGAGTAAATAATTTCCAATGTGCTGAGAAAATAAATCGGTTTTCAGGATTATCACAGAGGTTCTTACTGATCAAATTGTCTTTTAATATCAAATGTTACTCCACCTATAGGTCTCTACTATGTAGTGGCATTCTCCATGACAGTGATATGTGATAAAAATTTATTGACATTGACAAATGGGTCTACAAATGTCTCTTACTATTCCTTTTGTTTTGTTAATGAAATTTTTACTAAAGGTAAAAGAGAAAAGTTAAATGTCTCTCACTAGCTCAGAGGCTTGAATGAAACAACTTCTTCCCACATTAGTAAGGCATACACGAGAAAGTGTGCTGTACCTTTTTGTTATAGAATGAAATATATAGTTATAATTTTTCTTTACTCAGTTATAATACTAATTCTGCATGTCTCTTCATATGTGTACACACAAGCACATATACAGTAGAAACTTGTATGTCAAGTCCTCATGTCTAAATTTAGTGAGTTGCCTGCTCCAAAAGAACATCACTTCTCAGAAAGAATTTGTGATTGCTCCAACTCATAGTCACAGTTTCAACGTTTATAGCACAATTTTTCATTTTTTGGGTATGGTTCACAAGAACACAAGTGAGCAGGTAAGCTTTAAAAAGGAAAACCATCAAGTTTCTGCTTTTTGTTCTTGAAAGAGGGAGTCACAAAGGAGTGATGTTAAATTCTATAATGTGAGAGAGAGAGAGAAGTGATTGGCCTGCCACAAGATGATAATTAACTTCCCATTGCCCCTAAGGACGGATTATTGAACCTAAGATCAGCATTGGTAAGAAAGGAAATGTTGACATATAGAGAAAAAGCTCCCCAAATTTGCATTTAATATGTTGTTGGCATTTGCTTACTAAAAAGAATTAGATGGTTGTATAATAAAATAAAAAATTTACCTGAGCTTATTTAAATAGAAATCCATAGCTAACAAGTTTGCTTTTTGAACAGTTAGCACCACAGCACCCATGCGGTTCTGCAAATTGCTAGATTAATAACTATATACAAAGGCAATAAAAACCACGTAAAAGCTGTTTATATGTGTGTGCTTTGTGTGTTTATAACAGCTCAAGACCAAACACAACTCAGCACCTTGCGAGCAATAAGCTCAATTAGTTGCATTAGAAATTTCCCGAGTCCCTTCGCTTGGACACGAGGCTCAAGCTGTAACTCATACACATAGAGAACAGGTATCTCTTCCTCTAGAGTGAAGCGATAATGTACAAATCCCACCATGGATCCCCTCTTTTCTTCACAATCTGTAGGTGAACTTGCATTTGGAGCCTCATGCACAAATATGTAACGTGCTTCCGACACAACCATTTCCCTTCGCTTAACCTTCTCTTCCGATGGCCACTCAGATCCATATGGCCCCTCCATATTAACCTGCAAATTTCACAAGTTTACCAAATTATACTCGTTCGTTCATTCGTCATTTTGCGGAATTAAACCTTGTATTACCTTAAGGAGATTCATGATGTATTGCTTAGTAGGAGAGGAGAGTTTATCCCCACACCCTGATTCCAAGCATACAGATAGGCCTAGAAATCGAATTAACATGGGCGTTACACGAAATATTCAACTTTAAACACCCTTAACTTGGACATCAAATAATCAAATATACTTCTGGACCTTATATTTTGCAATGTTTCATTTTCGAGCTTGATTTTTGGATACAGGTTTATTTGAGTCCTTACCCTACTTGTTTTCCTTATTTTTCTTTTAAAAAAAAAATCCTCTCATCAAATAATATGTCCAAAAAAACCTATGACTAAATTGAAACATTATAAAACATAGGGAGCAAAATGAAAAACACCCCATTTTACCATTACCATGTCTGTGGTAGTGGTGAAAGGATGGGAAAGAATGAAGAGGGTGTTTATCAGCAGAAGCTGCTTTGATGAGTTCATCCATGGCCTTCTTCTTCTCAAGAATCTACAAATACGACACGACACAAATGTTGTTCATTCATATAGAAAGAAGAAATGGGTTTGCTTCACTTCACTCTCTTGTAGGAATGGTTTGAATTTACTTACCTCTTTACGCTTGAGCTTCTTTTCTTTGTTGTTGGAATGCTTTGTTGGAAGCCCCTTCGACCCCATTGGCTTTGGCGCTGAGTAATTTATATGTATAACCCGACCCGACCCACTTCTTCTTAAACCCAAGTCGGTCCAGAGTGGGAAGGCGGAACCAACGGTGGAGGGGGTTGGGACTTGGGACTAGGGATTGTTTGGAGGTTGGAGGAGAAGAGACGAGAGAGAGAGTGTGTGGAGGGAAGGAATGATTTTTTTTTCCTATGAGAGTAATAGTATTTACTTTTTTCTTTTTTGGATAAGTAATAATTAAAAATAAAAGAATCAATTACAATGAAATTTTTTTTTTTTTTTAGGCCACTTAAAGGAGATAAAAATTTCTAACTAAACTAGTTTAAGTGTAGTGTATGTGAGATTAAACTCACACCTTCAATATTAAAATCAAATCTTATGAAATGCAATTACCAATTCCAAATTTTAATTAAAAATAGCATTTGTTTTTAAGAAATCAATAATTGCATTGCCAATTAAAAAAAAGGATCTAGTTTACCTTCAACCCGGTTTAGAGGAAATTCTCCTTCAATCCATTATGTGTCAATTAAATAGACGGATAAAATTTACCTCCAACCTGGGTTGGAGAAATATGTGACAAGTAAATAGACCATCCATATGTGTATTTTAAAAAGTCACATGACTCATTAAAAAGGTCATGTGACTAAAAGTACACATAGATAGTCTATTTCCTTGTCACGTAGTAGGTTGGAGGAGGATTCCTCCAAACTGGGTTGGAGGTAAACTATTTCCTAAATAGACTATCCACGTGTATTATTTGAAAAAATCACATGACTTATTAAAAAAGGTCATGTGACTAAAAGTATATGTGGGTGGTCTATTTACTTGCCACGTAGTGGATTGGAGGAAGATTCTTCCAAACCGGATTAGAGGTAAACTATTTCCTTAAAAAAAAAAAAAAAAAAAAAAAAAAAAAAAAAAAAAAAAAGTGATCAAATTCAATTTAAAAAATATATATATATATATATATATATTATATATTATATTTTTAAAAAGAAATGGGCAAAAGCATTGCCAATTTTTAATTTTATTTTATTAAAAAAAAATCTTATTTTTGTTAAGAAATCAACAATATTATTTCCACTTTCTAATCAACTTTTTCATTTTTTTTTTTTTTTGCAAAGATGATAAAAATCCAAATTGTTTGTTAAAAGGTAATATTTTACCTAAAAAACCGAAAAATGATCCCCTTCATTTGAAATGGATTAATTTCATGGTCAGATTAAATTTTACAAATCTAAAGATGTACAAAATGCCACACCATTTTAAAAATTTTAAATGACGTGATAGTCGGCATAATTTTAGATCCTAAAAACTAAATTATAACTCTGAAATAGAAGAAATAGAAATGACTTATAACGAAGCGGGTCATGTTCCAAGTAGGTAAGCTTTAAATGGACAAAGACAAAAGTTTCTATGAATATAGTAGCTAACAAAAGACATAAGCATACTGCATGTTTTATAAGCTCTCCCCCTTCCTAGTAAGTGCATCACAAACTTCATACCACTTTTCTTTTTCTACTTTTTAAAATTTAATTTTTCTTTTTATATATATTTTCAAATAATGCACTTTTAAAAAGTTGAAAAATAAGTGGACCAAACTATCACTTATCACATTTTTGGATCGAGTGAGATGAATGGAGAGTAGAGAAGAGGGAAGGAGAAAATGACCGGAATATACTAAAAATTAGTACATTCCATGAAACTTCCCCTCTACTCCCCTCTGCTCTCCTTCCATTTCTCTCCGTTCCAAACATACCATTACCTTTTTGCTTTACATAATCTACAAATACAGGAAACTGAAAATTTCTCTTCCATCTAATGTCCTGAGTGAAATCAAACATAATATTTTCACTAGTCTTCATTTTTCAATCTGAAAATTCCCAAAAATTTTGTTTGATATCCAGATAAGAACTACAAACCAATGAGAGTTAAAAGAGCTATTGAAGAAGCAACAACATGAAAAATGGTATACGACACTCAATCCCTAATTCAACAAGAATCAAAGGAAATAACGGTTGTTGTAAACAAAATTTATTACTTCAGTTACCCTCCCTCACTAAACAAAATGAAACATGAGTACCAAATCTGATTTAGAACATGAAGATTTACATATCAAGCTGAATAGACTCTATCTTGAGTCTTGAAGAAAGGGTTAGAAGGGTTTTGCCACACAAAAAAGAAAAATATATATATATATATATATATTATATATATATATAATTAATAATATTATATAGAAAAAAACCATATCAAGATCTAATTTGGAGATGCCCCTTCCAACTTATGTTCCTGGTCAACTTGCATTGCTGAGAATTTTGGACACACCAAATCTGTCAAAATTCAATTAAATATAATAATAGAAATTAGCTTAGACCACATATGTCCTCCCACAAAAGGCAACAGAGTAATGAGTAGCTCAAGTCGATCATAAAGCAAACTAAACAAAAAGAAAGGGAGCTAATATATATATTTTATGTGTAATAAAAAAAGTTAGAAAATAGTATAATTATAAAGATGAACTGCAATACAAAGTACCACCTAGAAAGAGCCTATTAAACAAAAAATCACATCAATAAAAGTGCTCCTCCTTATTCATTTTTTCATAATGGCATAGAGGGTGTCTGATTCTATAGGGTTCTTGACTTGTAGCCTCTCTCTAGAGCCAATGATTTCACTGCTACAAAGTTTTCTACATAAATTCTTTTTTCATTTTCTTGGAACTCTACAAGAATTATCTTAGACAAACAGTGAATAATCTTTTGAAAACTGGCTTGGCCCTGCATGCACTTTCAACAACTTCAATCAATTTAAGCATACAATATTAGTTGCAAAGAAAGGCTAGAGCTATTTTTTTTGTGAAGAGAACATAGCCTTGTCATTATCCTTTTATGCTTACAACAATCACAAATCAAGTGTCTGCATAACTAGTGTGATAAGAGAACGGGTGTGAGTGGGGTTGGTCTTACATTCAAATTCAGAGAGAATGTGGATAACACATTTAAATCAAAACATGTATTCTAGACGGAATTAGAGCTACAGCTAGGAAACAGAAGACATAATTCGAGTTGAAGATTTACATCATGTTGGGAATGCATTTCATAAGTACTACTGAGATGTGAGAACTCACAAAGGAAGTTGTCACACCATACAATAAAATGTATGTAAAGGCCAAGAAATAGTAAAAAAATATTCATTGTTACTTTGAAGTAACAACTTAAGGGAAACCAAGAATCAAGTTGACAACATACTGCCAGACCATCAAAATTGGGAGAATGTTAAAGACAAAGAGGCAGGGGAAAGAAAAAGAAGATATAATAAGAACTTTGCAATTAACAAAAACTTCTTATCACATATATC
This sequence comes from Fagus sylvatica, assembly GCA_907173295.1. NCBI lineage: Eukaryota > Viridiplantae > Streptophyta > Magnoliopsida > Fagales > Fagaceae > Fagus > Fagus sylvatica. Next base: position 2,986,609 of record OU015766.1, read on the forward strand.
AATTATCAAACAATAACAAAGCTAATATAATGGGAAACCGAAATATATACCTTCTTGCAGGTTCTTTTAAGGGTTCTCCACCGCTTCAAAAGATAAGCTCTCCATAAAAGTATCTATATGGAATGTTTTGAAAGCCCCTTGAAATCCAAGACTCTGATTCTGTCGGCTATAAAGATCATAACATATCAACTCCCCATCAAGATCTTGTAGCAGTTCATCATTCTCAGTAATGCCTAAAGGCCTGGCAACGAATGCGTCTCTTAATGGGATTGTAAATAGTTTAGTCCAAGTTTCAACCACACCATACTTGTCCATGATCCATATATCACATATCTTGTTTCTTGCTGGGTGAGCATGTACACTTCCGATAACAATAAAAGCAAGTGATTCCAACAACACTGTGGGTTTCCAAAGATACCAAAATATATGATCAAAACATTTAACAGGAAGCTTTATCTCTCCGAATACTAGCTCAGCAGTTTTGAAGTACATGATTACATGATTGAAAGCTCTCCAATGAATAGCTCCATTGAAAAAAGTTGTGGGTTCATCATATGCTAAACACGGAACAACCGACTCGATTCTGCTCCAAGAATTCGTGTTTAGCGAGTAGACCTCAGCGTGAGGGAGTTTCTTGGCAGGTGTGAGTAAAGTTCCAGCATCAATACCGCTACAGCCAGAGAAGTAAATGATTCTTATGATCAAGAAAGCACGGTCAAGAGGGTCAGAGCCAATGCCGTGCGTAGTAGTCATCTTAGTCCTATCAACAAGAGGATAAGGAGGATAAGGGATACTCCTGAATATACTTTTTGAGGGGTTCCATAGATAAAAGAACCTGCAACCATCGGACATGCAGAGTATCCCATTATGAGAACAGAGCACGCTGTAACGTTCACTAGGCCTTCTGAGTGGGATTTCAATTTCATTCGTTTCAAAAGATTCTACGTTGTTATGGATTACTTTGCACACTGTTCTTTCGCCAGAAAACTTCTTGGGAATGATGGTGAGATAATTGCTATCCCTATCAGATGAATGCAAAAGCAAATGCAATGCTTTGGATGCCAAAGAGCGCCAAGACTTAGAAACACTCTTGAATCTAACTAGGCTCTTTTCGGGTAATCTTGAAATTATATCCATCACGAATTCGCTTGGTAGAAGTTGAAACAAAACCATCTTCAATGATTTTCTTTTCTTGGGTGAGAAGAGAGAGGAGAAGAGATTGAACAGAATGATCTGTTGTATTTTCTGCTCTATATTTTGCTATGGAAAGTGGAAAATAAAATGAAATGAAAGTAAAGGGGTGGGACGTGTAATCGGCTCTAGATCTTTTATATTGACTTGGAAAGTGAAAATGGTTTTGGTATATATATTTCAATAATTATAAATAAAACAATACACATAATTTTTCACAATTTTTTTTAATTAATTTCTAATTGCTTTGTGGGATGTCATATAAATTTTCTGTTATATTCTCTAATAGGTTTTTGGATGGATTCATCCCATTTCGAGATATGCACACCATGGGTTTGACAAAATATCTCACTCATTGTTGTATTACTTAAATCAATTTCATGGTTTATGCTTCTTGGTTTTAGTAGTTATCGGTCATCTAAAATAGTTATCACTCATTGGAATGCTACTATTGAAGCTTTCCTTGCAGGATTTTGAGGTTGGGATTTTAGTTTAATCTCTCAAGATAGTTATCACTCATATGGTGAAATTGTATTTGAATTAGCTATCTTCCCAGAACCTTTTGAGTTTTCTTTGTCTCTTTCTAATTGGAACTTCTTTCCAAGAATTCTCTCCTCTTAGGAAAAGAGTTTCAACTAATACTATTCTTAGAGAAGACTGTATTAGTGGATGGAATTAAAGGGGTGATGGGTAATAAGATACATAACAATGTGAAACAATTAAAGAAGCCCCAAATTTTGTGTTCTTGAGCTCCCTTGTTATTGCCACATAAACTTTTAAAGCCTCATAATTTTATAGCTCAGTAAGTGTATTTTTGCTGTTGTGATTTTTGAATTAATTTTATCTTTTAATGCCACATTTGAAATTAGTATTTAACTAAAGCTCTATTCTATTAAGGGTAACACCTATGTATAGTTTTTTAGGTACAGTATAATAGATTTTTTGATTAAATTCAAATACATAATTATATTACATTTAATTGTTCTTGGAAAAGAAAATATTGTTTGTGTTCCATTGGTCAATACAATATATGTTTGAATTTAAATAGAAAACCTAATGGTTGGTTCCAATTAGCTCAACTGGTAAAGTCTATTGTTGTTGAGCAAGGGACCTGACGTCATAGGTTTAAATTCTATCGTAACTATCAAAAAAAAAAAAAAAAGAAGAAAAAGGGGACAAATATGATAAGTACAAAAAAAAAAAAAATTAGAAAACCTAATGTACTACACCTAAAGAATTGTACTTAAGTTTTACCCATCTATTAATCCACTTTGGTCTAATTTTATCTATTAATAACACCTTTGATACTAGAGTTTAACTATTTTTATTTATTTATTTATTTTTACAGAAAAAGATAGCATTTCATTAATCAGAATAAGAGTCTTTAACTAAAAATTGGACAATATCAGGAGGAACATCCTTCATCCAAACTAAAAAATCGATACAATCTTTAGCTTGGTAAGCTAGAGCATGGGCAATTGCATTGTAACTGCGTCGAGTGTGGGTAATAAAGCTATGAAAAAACTGGAGTAATGTGGAATTACTTTTCCCATTCCTGTGAGCTGTAGAGCTAATTATCCCTTATCATCCTTGGTATTCCTCCTCTCTATGAGATGTCGAATCGACCCCGCGAGCCCTTAGCACCCTAAAAGTCTGTCTGTACAAACGATCTAGACCTGTATTCGGAGTTTCCTTGGGGTTGGTAAGGCGAAATGGGGCCACCCTAGCCCATTAAATGCTCTACCTCGGGCCAAGAATATTTGCCGGGAACAAGAGCATATCCAGTCCCAGATGAAGTTGATTCAGATCTAGCAACGCTCACTACCGAGGCGAAGGAAGGGCTGAAAGTCATTCACTTATTGGCTGAATTTCTCGTGCTAGCCCCACACTCGATTCTCGAGATTCATGGGCCGTCTTGCAAAGATCTTCGATCCGAACCTACGCATCTACTCTCTCTTAGAGGATGAACTAGGCCTTCGCTATCGCAAGAATATCGCAATTGAAAAGCTATCGCTCAGCTGCTACGTGTATTACGAAAGCCATATTGTCCAAAGTGAAGGGGGCATGCTGCAAGAACGTCGGTGAATGGTAAGCGCAGGAGGGATCATGCAAATGCATAGGCCCCTTCCCTTCTCTTTTGGATGAATGGGGTGGTTTAGAAGGCGTTTTCCGATCCACGGTCCCTTGGAGCGAGGGGCTTGGGGTTAGGGCTAGCTGGCAGATATAGAACCTAATGAGGATAGTAGCAAGTCCTTTTTCCTCTCCTTATCAGTCGAGTGTATTTATACCCTCTCCCAGTGAATGAAGGAAGATCAAGGTCAGGACTTTACCTATTTCTCTCTCTAGATAAAAGGAGAGAGGTAGCATAGGACTTAGAATTCTTCCTTGGCTTACTAGAACAAAAGGATGTGGTTGGTTGTTGACCAACGGAAAGCATGGGAGAACGAAAGCACCAGATTCTCATTTCCGAATTGATTGGGCAAAGGCGAGAGAGAAGAAGAATGAGGCCTTCGCGTAAAAGTCATAAAAAAAAAAGTACTGAAAAGAACTTGTGCTTACTTACAATATTTAGGTCGGCGAAATCTCAATCGTACAGGCGTGCTGTTAGAAAACTAGATACATCGTTGGAACAGGGGGAGCAAAGCTTTGACATCATCAATGGCATGTCCATAGGGCGTTGTTGAGGCCTCCGAGCTTTAATGATGGTTTCTGAGTCTCCTTCAATCTCAACATCTATGGTACCAATTTCAAGAGCAAAAGTATTGCTCGTTTTGTTGCGAGGGCTTCCACCAAATCAACAGATTAGCAATTTTATCTATTAATGACACCTTCGATACTAGAGTTTAACTAAAACTCTACAAGGTATTAATTCACATGTTATCTTTAAAACTAAAGTTCAACTAAAATTCTATTATCAATTAGTCAATTTCTACCTTTTTTTATTTATTAATTCCACATTTAATACTAGAGCTTAACTAAAAATAAACTATTTATTAATCCACTTTTGCCTACCAATTAAATGGAAAACGTAAAGCTGATTTATAAAAGAAAAAAAAAAAAAAAGTGGTCTTTCAAGAAATATTACCAATTCTAGGACTCTGTTTTATTAAACATGGTGTTGGTGAAATTACAATAAGAATAATATATATATATATTTGGTTACAATTAAATTGGGAATTTTAATCGAATAAATATCGAACTGAGGCATGAAAATCTAGCTCTCTTTAAGGATATTCAAACCATCTGCTGTTGTCAAAGCTCGAAAACTGGTACAACAGACCTTCTCTTGTTGACTTGACACCTCCAGGATACAACAACCCGATAGTTCGTCGTATAGCTCAGACCAACTTTGCATAAGTGGTTGAGCCCAAAGCTCCACCAAAAGAACACCTTTCTCTGGCCTGTAATCTTTCAAGCGTTTAAAGTATGTATACAAATATTTGTAGTCTCACACACCACTTACAAATGAAAGAAAAATAATAGTACCTTCATATAAATTACCTTTCTATCATCTCATTTTTCTTCTCAACCAAACAAAGGAAAACACAAATCTTTTCTATCCTCCCACGTTTTTTCCTCCAATTTGTTTGGAAAGAAAAGAGGGAGGAAAAGAGAAGAGAAGAAAAAAATGGAGAGAAAATGGGAGTTTTCCGCCGTTTGGTTGGGGAGGGATATTGAGAGAGAAAAAATGTTGACTTTTTTTTTTTTTAAATATTCTAAAAGACCTATGACTTTGCTTTTTTACTATAAGAAAAAAAAATAACTTTATTATTATATTATATAATAGGGGCATAATAGTAAATTCATATAAACTATCTTTTTTTGTCTTCTCATTTTCTTCTCAACCAAACAAATAAAAACAAAAACCTTTTATATCCTCCCACTTTTCCATCCTCCAACCAAACACATATGATGGAAAACATAAATCTTTTTTATCTTCTCACTTTTCTATCCTCCCACTATTTTCTATCCTCTCATCCAAATAGGCCATTTTTGGGAAAAAAAAAAAAAAGGGAGTAAAAGAAGAGAGAAGAGAAAAAGGAGAGAAAATGAGAGTTTTCCGCTGTTTGGTTAGGGAGGGAAATAAGGAGAGAGAAAATATGGGGGCCAAGAGTGTTCTTTCCGAGCCCACAAATTTTTTTCCACCCAATTCAGGCAGAAAATGAGAGAGTAATTGACTTTGTAATTGCCTGACTTATTTTATTTTATTTTTTAATTCTAAAATAACTGTGACCTTGCCTTTTACTATTAAAAAAATAAAAAAAACAACTGTATTAATATATTATGTATTAGGGGCATAATAGTAAATTTATATAAATTATCTTTTCCATCTTCTCATTTTTTTTCTCAACCAAACAAAGAAAAACACAAATCTTTTCAATCCTTCCTACATTTTCTATCCTCTCACTTTTCTTTTTTCCCATCCAAACAGTTTAGAAATAAAAGAGGGAGGAAAAGAGACAAATGGAGAGAAAAGGGAAGTTTTCCGCTACTTGGTTGGGGAGGGAAATTAGGAGAGAAAACATGTGGACCCAAGAGTTTTCTCTCTAGGCTCACAATTTTATTTTTTTTATTTTTTTCGCCTAACTTGGGGGGAAAATGGGAGAGAAATTGAGAGTAGGGAAGGGCTTGAAGTCATAAGACTTCTTTGACCTCTTAAACCACTATCGTTGATTATGTTGACTTTTATTTTTATTTTTTAACAATGACTTTGTAACCGCTGAACTTATTTTCAAATGTTTTTCTGTCTTCCCACTTTTCTTTCCTCTCATCCAAACAAATCCTTAAAGATACATTGAAAATAGAGAGTACATTCAGTACGGAGGTAAAACAAGGGTTTTACATCCTCCAATAAAAACTCGCCATGTCACCTTATTACACAAACCGAAATAGGTTTACCCTCATACCATCATTTCCTTATTGTTGATCTCTTTTAAGTCTATTTATTTATTTTCTTAAAACACTCAATGCTTTTGCCAATTTCTTAATTTTTTTAAATTAAGAGAGGCACTTCATACAAAACTAAGGTATTATTTGTGTATTTCAAAAAAATTACTTTGAGGATCTCTTGTTAAATCTCCCCTTGTAGGTATGATACTCTGATACATTTAAATGATGCTTTAATTGTATGGCTCTTGTTCCTATTGAACATTGGTATAATTATGCTAAAATACTTGTCATTCTGGGAGTTAACTGTTGTTCGTTTAGTGTAGATGTCCCTCAAAACTTTCCCCCTTGGCCACTACTGAGATTGCAATTATAATCTTTCGTGCTCAGGCTGCAAATTTGAAAATCTTATTATTTTGGTCCATTGCCTTAAAATTATATGGATGCTTTACCATTTTACAATGGTTGAATGATATTTAGTACTTTCTCAAGACCATTGGTTGTGTTGGCCAAGTAAACATTTCTGATTTTTAAGTGCGTTCTATAGGAGGCATTCAGAAAGGTGTACTAGTGGAAGTTCATTAACTGCCTTGAGCACTTTGGACTGGAGTTATCTGTGCCTATAGCTCAGGAGCTGACTTATCCTCTACTCTCCATCTCTCTCCGTCCCAAACATACTCTTTTACCTTTTTACTTTACATAATCTACAAATACTAAAAATTGAAAATTTCTCTTCCATCCAATATCCCGAGTTAAATCTGACATAATATTTCTACTAGTCTTCATTTTTCAATATGAAATTCTCTAAAATTTATTTGAAATCTAGATTAAGAACTACAAACCAATGACAGTTAAAAGAGCTATTGAAGAAGCAACACATTCGACAAAAAACATGGTATATGACATTCAATCCCTAATTTGACAAAAAAAATCGAAGGAAATAATGGTAAAGCTTAAAACATAATTTATTACTTGAGTCACCCTCCTTCACTAAACAAAATGAAACATGACTACCAAATCTGATTTACATATCAAGGTGAATAGACTCTATCTCGAATCCTGAAGAAAGGGTCAGAAGAACATTCAAAAGAATTGAGGGTTTTGCCACACAAAAATGAAAAAGAAAAAAACCATATCAAGATCTAATTTAGAGATTCCCCTTCCAACTTATGTTCCTGGTCAACTTGCATTGCTGAGAATTTTGGACACACCAAATCTGTCAAAATTCAATTAAATATGATAACAAAAATTAGCTGAGACCAAATATGTCCTCCCACAAAAGGCAATAGAGTAATGAGAAGCTCAAGTCCATCATAAAGCAAATTTAACAAAAAGAATGAAAGCTAATATTTTGTTATGTGGAATAAATTTTTTTTTTTTTTTTTTTTACAAAAGAGTATAAAGATGAACTGCTGTACAAAGTATTACCTAGAAAGACACTATTAAACATGAAATCACATTAAGAAAAGTGTTTCTTCTTCTCATTCATATTTTCATAATCACAACAATATATATTGTTAGATTTAGAGAGAAGCAGAGACAGACAGAGAAGAGAGAAGCACAGAGAGAATAAACTATATTGTGTATTCTACTGAATCATGTACAAATAAAAGAATATATATAGGCCTAGTCTAGTGTATGGTATAGTAGAAACCCTAGGAAACCCTAGACTAGTACAATAACAAATGGTATATAATATATACATATTAACATCCCCCCTCAAACTCAAGGTGGTTTGAAAGAAGCCATCTTGAGTTTGGAAACAAGATCACGAAAACGACCAGGAGGAAAAGTCTTCGTAAAGATGTCAGCAGTCTGATCAGAAGAGCTAACTGGAAGAAGATGTAGGATGCCAGCAGACAGATGATGACGCACAAGATGACAATCAATCTCAATATGCTTGGTGCGCTCATGGAAAACATCATTATGCGCAATCTGAATAGCACTACGGTTGTCACAATGTATAACAGTCGGTGAAGAATGTGTAACACCCATATCTTCCAACAGCCAACGAAGAGCAAGAAGTTCAGAAGTAGTATCAGCCAGAGCACGATACTCTGCCTCAGTACTAGAGCGAGACACAATATGTTGTTTCTTACTGCGCCAAGAAATAAGAGAATCTCCCAAAAAGAAACAAAATCCAGTAGTAGAGCGGCGGTCAGTAGGATCCCCGGCCCAATCAGCATCAGAATAAGCACAGAGGTCAAGGGTGGAGTGAGCAGAGAAGTGAAGTCCGTGAAACATAGTACCCTTGATATAGCGAAGAATGTGAAGCACTGCAGCATAGTGTGTAGAATGGGGAGCAGATAAGAATTGACTCACCAAATGAACAGCATGAGCAATATCAGGGCGGGTTACAGTGAGATAAACTAAGCTGCCAACAAGCTGACGATAGAGAGTGGCATCATTGAGAGGTGTGCCATCCAAGGGAGTAAGGCGAGCATTCATCTCAAGGGGTGTAGAAACAACTTTAGTGTCAGTCAGGCCAGTACGAGATAACAAGTCAGAGGCATACTTAGCCTGAGAGAGATAATAACCAGTGGAATCAGAAGAGACCTCAAGGCCTAGAAAGTAGCTCAGATGACCAAGATCCTTCATCTCAAATTGTTGGTGGAGAAATAGCTTGAAATCAGAAATGCCAGAGTGATCATCCCCAGTAATGATCATGTCATCAACATATAGTAGAAGAAGAATCATACCCTTATCAGATCGGCGGATAAATAATGCTGTATCATGAGAACTGGATGAGAAGCCAAACTGATGTACAATACTGCTAAACTTGGCAAACCAGGCTCGAGGAGCTTGCTTAAGACCATACAGAGCGCGACGAAGGAGGCAAACTTTGTCAGGAACAGTCTGAATAGCCTGGAGGTGCCTGCATATAGACTTCTTCAGTGAGTTCACCATTTAAAAAAGCATTCTTAACATCCATCTGAAAAAGAGGCCACTGATGAACTGCAGCAATAGCAAGAAGACTACGAACAGAGGTAATACGAGCAACAGGGGCAAAAGTCTCCTCATAGTCTATCCCATATTCCTGAGCATATCCTTTGGCAACAAGACGAGCCTTATACCGTTCAATAGAGCCATCAGATTTGGTCTTGATCTTGTAGACCCATTTGCAGCCAATGGCAGATTTACCATGAGGCAAATCAACCAAGTCCCAAGTATGAGTCTTCTCCAAAGCCTGAAGTTCCTCTGTCATTGCTTGCTGCCAAAGAGGGTTAGTACAGGCCTCACGATAGGTGTGAGGCTCATGAAGGGAAAGCACAGCTGAAAAACAAGAATAATCACGCAAATGAGCAGGAGGTGCTCTTACCCGGTCAGAACGACGAAGGGGGAGGAGAGGAGGCTGATCAGTGACAGGATCCACAGGCGGTGCAGATTCTTGGGGCGAAGCCGGAGAGTCAGCAGGAGGAGCAGCAAGAGGGAGGTCAGGAGTCTGATCAAGGACAGGATCCACAGCTAGTGGAGGTGCTAGAGGAGAAGTCGGAGAATCAGCAGGAGATATAGGAAACAAAGGTAGTGATGGATTAGTAAAAAATGAAGGGGTGGAACAAGTTGTAAACTTGGACAGGGAATTAAACATGGTATGTTCCCAGAAAACAACATGACGAGAAATGCGAAGACGTTGAGAGATAGGATCCCAACAACGATAACCTTTGTGTTCAATCCCATACCCAAGAAAACAACATAGACGAGATCGAGGTTCTAATTTGGAATGTTCATGCGGCTGAAGTAAAACAAAACATGCACAACCAAAGACGCGAAGAGAAGAGTAGGAAGCTGGAGTACCATAGAGACGTTCAAAGGGAGTCACATTTTGGAGAGCTGAGGATGGAAGACGGTTGATGGTATAGACAGCAGTGAGGGCAGCTTCCCCCCAAAAACGTTCAGGACATGAAGCAGAAATGAGGAAAGCCCTAACAGAGTCAAGTAATGTGGCGGTGTTTGCGTTCAGCCCTACCATTTTGCTGAGATGGTTCCTGCACAGGAACGCTGAATAATAGTGCCTTGTGTGTGAATGAAATCAAGGAAATTGAGAGTCTCTATATTCCATGGCATTATCAGTGCGGAAAGATTTTAATGGTTTTTGAAAACTGTGGTGGAGATCATTTGGGCAAATGTGCGATAGATTTGAGCTAATTCAGAGCGATTGTGCATAAGGTAGAATCCATGTATATCCGAGAAAAATCATCAACAAATATGACAAAATATTTAGATCCACCTACAGTAGCAGTGGGGCTAGGTCCCCAAATATCAGAGTGAATCAAGTCAAAAGAGGCATGAGAAGAAGGAGTCACTATTAGTTAAAAGATAAGGCTGGTTGTTTGGCCAACTGACAAGATACACAATCAACTGAATCATGTTTGACTTGACCCAAGAAAACCACTAGAGAATTAAAGAGCGAAGTTTTTGAACTGACACATGACCTAAACGTAAATGCCAAAGACTCAAAGGAAAAACAGAAGCAGTATGGAGCAACCTGAGACGGAGGGGGTGTCGGGGTGGAAGGTAGGTGGAAGTGAAGTGAGCTCGAACATCCGTCCCACTCTACGGCCTGTCCCAAGAACCTGATTCGTCCGAGGATCCTGCACACGACAACCAGAAGAACCAAACCACAAGTCATAAACCAAGTTCACATAATTGACCAACAGAGATGAGATTAAGAGTGAGGTTGGGAATAAGATATGTGTCAGATAGAGACAGTGTAGGAGTGGAAACAGAACCAGTATGGTTAGCAGAAAGGTGCGAGCCATTAGCAGTTTGAATAAGAAGGAGCATGAGTAGTAGGAATAACAGAAGAAAATAACTGAGAATCGGGAGACATATGATTACAACAAGGCAGAATCAAAATACCAAGTGTTACCTGAGACAGCAGAGGAAACCTTACCAGAAGTAGGACAGAAAATTGTTTGACCATGGAAAAGACCATTGGATCTTAACTCACTAACCGAAACATATGAGAGAGAAGGAGCAGAGAATGATTCTGTAGTAGCAGCAACAGCGACAGAGGGATTATCAGGCCTTGGAAGAGTTCTTGAGTGACTTGGCTTGGGAGGCCTTGGTTGGGCAGTTGTAGACAATGTGACCAATCTTGTGACAATACCGACATTCGGACAGTAGGGCATTCAAATAGAAGATGTCCCAGTTGATAACAATTTTTGCAGTATTTCGAACCATTCCTGGATGAGGAAGAAGGATGAGCAGCAATAACAGTCTGAGGAAGTTTGGTGGTATCCATTAGAAATGAATAAGAAATATAGAAAAGATCTGCAAAAGAAAACAAAAAAAAAATGGGTAAGCCTTTTCCTTTTTTTTTTTTTTTTTTTTTTTTTTTTTTTTTTTTTTTTTTAGGGCTGACGTCAGCAGTGAGGAGGGCTGACGTCAGCAGTGAGGACCGGTGACGTCACGGGTCGGGGCGCGGCGCGGGTCGAGGCGCGGGTCGGGGCGCGATTCGGGTCTCGGGTCGGGGCGCGGTTCACGCGCGGGTCGGGGCGCGTGTACGAGTCGCGCGTGGATCTGGGGCAAAAAATACGCCGGAATCTTCACCGGCGCGTGGCGGCGCGTGGAGCACTTTCCGGCTTCGATTTTTCTGGTGGAGCTTCGTCTTGACGAGACGAATCCGTGGATGTCTCTGGAAAAATAAACGGAGCAGCCTAGAGGCGGCAGCGGAGATCAGAACCTGCGGGTTTGCCGGAAGCTTCACCGGCGAGTGGCGGCGCGTGGAGCGTTTTCTGGCTTCGAGATTTCTGGTGGAGATTCGTCTTGACGAGACGAATCTGTGGATGTCTCTCAAAAGATAAAAGGAGCAGCCTAGAGGCGGCGGCGGAGATCAGAACCTGCGGGTTTGCCCGAGACAGATGAGACGCGTGGCGGAAATCAAGCTCTGATGATCAAAGCAGTAGACAGAACAGGAGGAACGGAGATCTTTGGAAGCAATTGCAGGGTGGAAATCAAGCTCTGATGATCAGAGCAGTAGGCAGAACAGGAGGAACGGAGGTCTCTGGAAGCAATTGCAGGAGAAGAGAGGCACGGCTGTTGTTTTTGAAAAAAACTGTTTTCAGAAAAATCTATACTAGTTTTAAGAATCACAATTTTTCTGGTGGAGCTTCGTCTTGACGAGACGAATCCGTGGATGTCTCTGGAAAAATAAACGGAGCAGCCTAGAGGCGGCAGCGGAGATCAGAACCTGCGGGTTTGCCGGAAGCTTCACCGGCGAGTGGCGGCGCGTGGAGCGTTTTCGGGCTTCGAGATTTCTGGTGGAGATTCGTCTTGATGAGACGAATCTGTGGATGTCTCTCAAAAGATAAAAGGAGCAGCCTAGAGGCGGCGGCGGAGATCAGAACCTGCGGGTTTGCCCGAGACAGATGAGACGCGTGGCGGAAATCAAGCTCTGATGATCAAAGCAGTAGACAGAACAGGAGGAACGGAGATCTTTGGAAGCAATTGCAGGGTGGAAATCAAGCTCTGATGATCAGAGCAGTAGGCAGAACAGGAGGAACGGAGGTCTCTGGAAGCAATTGCAGGAGAAGAGAGGCACGGCTGTTGTTTTTGAAAAAACTGTTTTCAGAAAAATCTATACTAGTTTTAAGAATCACAATTTTTCTGGTGGAGCTTCGTCTTGACGAGACGAATCCGTGGATGTCTCTGGAAAAATAAACGGAGCAGCCTAGAGGCGGCAGCGGAGATCAGAACCTGCGGGTTTGCCGGAAGCTTCACCGGCGAGTGGCGGCGCGTGGAGCGTTTTCGGGCTTCGAGATTTCTGGTGGAGATTCGTCTTGATGAGACGAATCTGTGGATGTCTCTCAAAAGATAAAAGGAGCAGCCTAGAGGCGGCGGCGGAGATCAGAACCTGCGGGTTTGCCCGAGACAGATGAGACGCGTGGCGGAAATCAAGCTCTGATGATCAAAGCAGTAGACAGAACAGGAGGAACGGAGATCTTTGGAAGCAATTGCAGGGTGGAAATCAAGCTCTGATGATCAGAGCAGTAGGCAGAACAGGAGGAACGGAGGTCTCTGGAAGCAATTGCAGGAGAAGAGAGGCACGGCTGTTGTTTTTGAAAAAAACTGTTTTCAGAAAAATCTATACTAGTTTTAAGAATCACAATTTTTCTGGTGGAGCTTCGTCTTGACGAGACGAATCCGTGGATGTCTCTGGAAAAATAAACGGAGCAGCCTAGAGGCGGCAGCGGAGATCAGAACCTGCGGGTTTGCCGGAAGCTTCACCGGCGAGTGGCGGCGCGTGGAGCGTTTTCGGGCTTCGAGATTTCTGGTGGAGATTCGTCTTGATGAGACGAATCTGTGGATGTCTCTCAAAAGATAAAAGGAGCAGCCTAGAGGCGGCGGCGGAGATCAGAACCTGCGGGTTTGCCCGAGACAGATGAGACGCGTGGCGGAAATCAAGCTCTGATGATCAAAGCAGTAGACAGAACAGGAGGAACGGAGATCTTTGGAAGCAATTGCAGGGTGGAAATCAAGCTCTGATGATCAGAGCAGTAGGCAGAACAGGAGGAACGGAGGTCTCTGGAAGCAATTGCAGGAGAAGAGAGGCACGGCTGTTGTTTTTGAAAAAAACTGTTTTCAGAAAAATCTATACTAGTTTTAAGAATCACAATGCCAAAGGATTAATTTGGCTCTGATACCATGTTAGATTTAGAGAGAAGCAGAGACAGACAGAGAAGAGAGAAGCACAGAGAGAATAAACTATATTGTGTATTCTACTGAATCATGTACAAATAAAAGAATATATATAGGCCTAGTCTAGTGTATGGTATAGTAGAAACCCTAGGAAACCCTAGACTAGTACAATAACAAATGGTATATAATATATACATATTAACATATATAATTATGTTGGGAGGGGAATGTATGTAAAGGCGAAGTAATAGTAAACAATATTCACTGTCACTTTCAAGTAAACTTTTTTTTTTAATCAGGAGAAACCAAGAAACCAAGTAAACTTTGGAGAGTTTTATAGACAGAGAGAGACATGGGAAAGAAGAAGATATAATAAAGAAGTATGCAATTAACAAAAACTTGTAAGCAGCTATATCAAATATCAAACAATAACAAAGCTAATAATATATACCTTCTTGCAGGTTCTTTTAAGGGCTCTCCGTCTAATAAATATGTAGAGGGAATGAATTGTAAGCCCCATGAAAATTCCGATCCCGTTGGCTATAAAGATCATAACATATCAACTCCCCATCAAGATCTAGTAGCAGTTGATCATTCAAGGTAATGCCTAAAGGCCTGGCAATGAATGCGTGTCTTAATGGGATTGTAAATAGTTTAGTCCAAGTTTGGACCACACCATACTCGTCCATGATCCATATATCACATATCCTGCTACTTGCTGGGTGAACATCTACATTACCGAGAACAATAAAAGCAAGTGATCCTATCAACACTGCGAGTCTCCAATGATACCAAAATATATGATCAAAACATCCAACAGGAAGCTTTATCATTCTGAATACTCTCTCAGCAGTATTGAAGTACAAAATTACATTGTTGATAGCTTTCCAATGAATAGCCCCATCAAAAAAAGTTGTGGGTTCATCATATGCAAAACACGGAACCGACTCAATTCTGCTCCAAGAATTCGTGTTTAGCGAGTAGACCTCAGCTCGTGGGAGTTTCTTGTCAGATAAAGTTCCCGCTTTAATGATTCTTATGAGCAAGATATCACGGGTACGAAGGTCAGGGCCAATGCCATGCGTAGTCATCATCTCTGACTCACCCGGAGGATAAGCGACACTCCTGAATTTCTTTGTTGAGGGGTTCCATAGATAAAAGAACCTGCAACCATCGGACATGCAGAGTAGGCCGTAACAAGAACAGAGCACGCGGACACATTCACTAGTCGGTCTCAGCGGAATTGCAATTTCAATCCTTTCAAAACTTACTCCGTTGTTTTCGATTAATTTGCACACTGCTCTTTCGCCAGAAAACTCCTTGGAAATGATGACGAATTTACTGCTCTTCCTATTAGATGAATGCAAAAGCAATTGCAATGCTTTGGATGCCAAAGAGCACCAAGACTTAGAAACACTCTTGAATCTAACTAGGCTTTTTTCGGGTAATCTTGAAATTATATCCATCACAAGCTCGCTTGGTAGAAGTTGAACACGACCATCTCCTTCAATGATTTTCTTTTATTTTCTTTGGTGAGAAGCGAGCCGAGAATAATCTGTTATATTTTGCTATGGTATCAATGGAAAACAACGGGAAACTTGGAAAGTGCAAAATAAAATGAAAGGAAAGGAAAGTGAAAATGGTTTTGGTATATATCTTTCAATAATTAATAAATAAAACAAACAATACACATAGCTTTTCATAATTTTTTTGATTAATTTCTAATTGCTTTGTGAGATGTCATATAAATTTTCTGTCATTTATTTATTTTTTATATTCCTAGTAATACCTTTATCAAGAAATCCAATTTGTGATTCAATTAATCGATATAATATTCTCTCATATCTATTTGTATTATAATGTAAAACCAGAGTTTTTGACTTTTTGTTAATTTCATGATATATTGACATATCAATTTTTGAGCCTCACAATTTTCACGTCAAGACTTTTTCTTTTTCTTTTTTCAAATAAAGAAAAAGAAAAAGAAAAAAGAAAAATCTTTTTCTTATTTATTTTTTTTTTCTCCAATCATCCATACGGTCCCTGATATATATATTTTTTTCTTTGTCAATGGTTCTCACCACTTTCTTTAAGAAATATTACCAAGTCTAGGACTCTGTTTTATTAAAAATGGTGTTGGTGAAATTACAATGAGAATAATATTTTGGTTACAATTAAATTTGGAATTTTAATTGAATAATATCAGACTGGGGCACAAAAATCTTGTTCGCTTTAAGGATATTCAAACCCTCTGCGATTGGCAAAACTCTACCAAAAAACACCTCCTGTCTTTGACTTGACTCCTCTAAGATATAATAACCCGACAATTCGTCATATAACTTAGACCAATTCTACATAAGTGGTTGACCCCAAAACTCCACCAAAAGAAATCTCTCAAGTGTTTAAAGTATGTATAAAATATTGGTAGGCTCGCATGCTCACACACCACTTAAAAATGAAAGAGAAATAAGAGAAGAACTCTTTTCTCTTTAGTAATTCTCTTCTTTCACTCTTGATATTCAAATGTCCGTATGGATAGCCTTATATAGGCTTCTAGAGCTTTTCCTAATCTACGTAAAATCTATTAGTTTAGATAACGTCTCTTGACTTAATTAATTTAACTTATGAAAGTTAGTTCGTTTTTTTTTTTTTGAAATATGAAAGTTAGTTCGTTAAGTCTTCCCTTTTAATAAGTCTCATTTAAGTAAACATCAAGTTTTATTTGATTTTAATCTTAAAATGCACTACCACATGGTCTGTCAAAAAATATTACTACGAATATAAGTCCGTTTTATATTTATGGAGCCTAAGATTGCAATAACATTGAAATTTTGTAAGAAATCAAAAGGCAAAACAAATTTTGTGCAGATATTCCTTTGAATTCCAATATTCTTCTTTTAGGTTTTAATTTCTCCATTGATTGATTTTTTAGATAAGTTGGATTTAAGTGTCTTCCTTTAAAAATCATATTAAGTGGGTTTCTCGTGCATTGCACGGGTTTGCGACTAGTTTTAAATTAAAACCGAGGTTGCAAATTTTTAAGTAGTGAAAAAAGTTTGCGAGATCCATTTTTGTTATGTTTTATTTTCTTAAATGATAAATAGTTACGTAAGTAATTATTGTAAAACAAAGCCAACCTCGAGTGGGTAATTTTAGGTCCACATTTGTAATTGGCAGTACCGTATCCAAAACTTGTTTAATATTCGAGTTGTAAGTTGTTAGAGTCTAGGATTTAAGTTCAAAATCAAGTATGATGACATCAAGATTACAAGCTCCAAAATGCTCAAGACAAGTTGAATTTTGTGAAGCTTGTCACAACGTCGACACACCTTTGACACACCCTCGATTGATCAAAAAGGAGTTGAATGCGATCGAACTATTTCGTTCAGATTAGGAGTTTCTATAAAACTCGACTCCTATTCGTTCGATTGAGTTGCGAGACTGTTGTTGTCATTTTTAAGCGTTTAAGTGGGCTACGACTTAATGTTTTTGGTGCCCTAACTTCCCACTATATATAGGATCACTAAGCTAAACTCTTTAGAGGCTAGGAGGTTGAATTTTTAGAGCTGTCAAAGAGAAAACATAAAAGCCTCCTTCTTTCCAACCCATAAGCTTTGTGTGATTCATTGAAAATCTTTATACGATGTTACTACACTAGAGGATGTTGATCTAGGTGAAAAAGGACAACTTTTTAATGCCTTTCCACTTAGCTGCGTTATCTATATGCCATCGGATCCTTTGGTCAAGTTAAGCAGTCTCGACATCAATTGGGGGCGGAGCCTCCTTATAGGGTGAGGGGGTTTTATCAAAGGTTTTTTTTTTTTTTTTAAATGTTATATCCCAAAAATTAGAGTTGACCCTCACTCCCCCAAAAAAAATATTAATATTAGCCACCACAAAATATTTTGAATTCCCTTTAGGTGAGAATTAAACTCACTTAACCCTATTAACTCAAAGTTTTAAGGTAATTCTGAGTTTTTATTTTTTTAGAAACCCTGAAGTTAAAAATGGGTATAAAAATGTTGTATAGAAAATTGGTTTAGAAACCTCCTATCCACACTATCAATACATCAATCCAGTCCCCCAAGTGTAAAAAATTAGCTATGTCTCTGCTTATATATGTAATATAGTTCACACTTTCCCTACTCTCCAATCACACATTTTATATTATTTTATTTTGGGAACATCTCATCGCATCACAGCCTTCACAGGGAAAAAGGATCACCTATGCCCGCTGTATGCAGCGCCCCCCTCACAACAGGTGGGGCCTTATGTAAAAATTAGCATGTCTCTGCTTATATATGTAATATAGTTCACCTTTCCCTACTCTCCAATCACACATTTTATATTATTTTATTTTGGGAACATCTCATCGCATCAATTGACAGCCCACCTGTTGGGAGGGGGGCACCTATGCCCGCTGTATGCAGCGCCCCTGACCTCACAACAGGTGGGGCCCACACACCCGTGGACCCCACCTGTTGCAGGAGATAACTCCTCCTTCACGGACATAGGGCTTTGATGTGCTTTGATGTCGATGACTTCTCTAATTCTTTCGCGTGTGGTAGAATTGAGCCGATTAGAAGACTTACCGACGAAAAGAAGAAACAACTTGGTGAATATTCTAAGGAAGCAATAGACGAGTACAACACTGATGAGGTCTGTCTTTTAAATCAACCTTACCTTATATATTATATTGTTGGTTTCAATTCATTACTCTATTGGACAATTTCTTCTTTTTTTGACCCCCTTTAAATTCATTGTTGTACATATTGTTTTGGGCAATTCGTGTAGAAGAAGAACTTTAAGTTCTGTAAAACGTTTCTCATTTTTTAAAGTTAAAACGTGCAGAATTTATCATTTTTTTTTACTTTTGAAAAACGTTTTTTTTTTTTTTTTTTTTTTCTTTCTTTCCAATAACAAATGCAATAAATTTTGTCAATATGATCCAACACACTTATAACAAATTTGTCTTTGTGAAACAATTTAGGATTTCAATTGAAATAATTTTGGGAGCCTTCTTGGAATGAGGGAGAGCACACAGTTTGCTATATATATATTTTTTTATTTTTTTATCAGTTTAACTAATTAATGATATAAAAATTTGGTCCCTTTTTCTAATATGAGACCCTAGGCTAGGCAATGGCCTAAATGGCCTAGTCTAAGAGTAGCCCTATTTTTTGAGAAACTATTCAGTCCGTCGGGTGAACTAGGTGAATGGTCCACCCATCAAATAAAAAAAAGGACATGTGTTCTAATTAAATGACTTAGCTATACGCCAATATAGTCAGATCACAAAAAAAATTAAAAGATTAAAAAGCCCCTCTGATCTAGTTTCAAACCCCTCACCACAGTCAACTACACGGACGAGCGGTGGAGCGGCGATAGCTTTCGAAGAAGAAAGTCACCATTTCCTCTCTCCTCCAGTCCTCCTCTTCACCATAAACACAAACGAAACCATACCACTTGCTCGCTCAGCAAGCACAATTTATGTGCCTCTTTGAGCTTCCGTTTCATATTTTGGTCATAAGGCCTCAATCACCAAAGACAATATAAGGTGCCGTCTTTGCTCTGGAAATGGTTGTCTTGCATTTCCTTCACTTTATAATTGGTGTCCTGTACAGTGAGGGAAGTGGGTCTCTTTCAATTTTCACTTTTCTTTAATGGGTTTGACATTATTTCTCAACGTATTTGTTTTTATTTATTTGGGGTTTATTGCTTATCAAATCTTCTAAATTTTTTATTTTCGGGACAAGTTCAGCTACTACATTGCTTTGTTTCCTTCTTTGGGTTTTCTTTTGAATCTGATATGCTTTTTTGAAAGATTTCTTTGTCTATGGCCAGTTTTTCCGTCGTCCCTGTAGTTGGTTGTCGTGAGGGGTTTGAAACCAAATCTGAGGGGCTTTTTGGTCTTTTCATATTTTTTTTGTTATCTAACTATATTGGCGTATGACTGAGTCATTTAATTAGAACACGTGTCATTTTTTTTATTTGATTGGTGGACCACTCACTTGGTTCACCTCGTGGACTGAATAATTTTTCCTAGGTGAAATATTACCCTTTAACATATTTTTAGCTCCTTACCTCCTTTGCAAAACAATATAAAGTTTGTTAGAAAGTAATAATAGTATTTCTAATTTCTGAAAAAATTATTGTTTTTATCTTTTAAAAAATGGCAATGCTTTTTCTGATTTGTTATTTGTTATATTTTTTCAGACATTGGCAATGTGATTGTCGATCTCTTAAAAAGTTTGTTGTTTTGAAATAAGCACTGTGATTGTCAAATTTTTTTTTTAAATAAATAAAAATATAATTGGCAATGCTTTTGCCAAGTTCTTAATGATTTTATTTTGTATTTTACAATTTTAAAATTGGCGTTCCTATGGTCAATTTCGATATGAACAACTAAATGAAAATGGTAAAATTTAGGTAGGTGCTCACATTAGGTTTTCCAATTAAGTTCAAACATATGGTAACATTGGTTAATAAAACACAAATAATATTTTCTTTTCCAAAGACAATGAAATGTAATACAACTATATGTTTGAATTTATTTTGAAACCTAATGTACTATACCTAAAAATATAGGTAAGTATTACCTAACAAACTTTGTCAAATCAATTAAAAGCGTCTTTCTTAATGTTGATTTTACTAAAAAAAATCTGGAAGTATTTACATAGAGCATTTTGTTAAATCAATGTTTTAAAATCAAAGGTGTTTTTTTTTATAAAAAATAAAAAATTATGAAATCGTTATGGTGATTACAAATTTCAAAATTTAAATAAAAAGTGATTTTGTTTTTAAAAAAATCAATAATTGCATTGCCAATTAAAAAAACCCGACAATTACATTGTCAATTCCAAAAGAAAAATAAATAAAGAAAGAAATGGGGAAAAGCATTGCCAATTTTTAATTTTATTTTATAAAGAGAGCTATTTTTGTTAGGGAATGAAAAATATTATTTCCACTTTCTAATAAACTTTATAAATCTAAACCGTTAGTTAAATGGTAATATTTTACCAAAAAGCCTTAAAAACCGTCTGTTGAATGGTAATATTTTACCAAAAACCCTCAGAAACCTGGAAAAAAGGATCTCTTCATTTGAAATGAATCCATTTCATATTCAGATTAAATTTACAAATCTAAAAATATACAAAATGTCACATCATTTTAAAAAATTTAAACGACGTGATAGTCGACACGATGTTAGATCAAAAAAAAAAAAAAAAAAAAAAAATCAAATTTTAACCCTAAAATAGAAAAAATACAAATGACTTATAATGAAGCGGGTCTTGTTCCAAGTAGGTAAGCTTTAAATGTACAAAATACAAGTTTATATGAATCTAGCACTCACAAAAGACATAAGGTTATAGCTTGATTTTTAAGCTTTCCCCCTTCCTTGTAAGTGATGCATCACAAACTTCATACCACTTTTCTTTTTCAACTTTTTGAATTTTTTTTATTATAGATATTTTCAAATAATGCAAATAATAAGTAGACCAAATAGTCACTTATCATATACATGAACCTGAAAATTTCTCTTCCATCTAATGTCCGAAGTGAAATCAAACATAATATTTTCACTAGTCTTCATTTTTCAATATGAAATTCTCTAAAATTTTGTTTGATATCTAGATTAAGAACTACAAACCAGTGACAGTTAAAGAGATATTGAAGAAGCAACACATTCGACATGAAAAATGTTATACGACACTCAATCCCTAATTCGACAAAAATCAAAGGAAATAACGGTAGCTGAAAACATATTTTATTACTCTAGTTACTTTCACTAAACAAAATGAAACATGACTACAATTATGATTTAGAACATGAAGATCAATATATCAAGCTGAATAGACTCTATCTTGAGTCTTGAAGAAAGGGATAGATAGAAGGGTTTTGCCACACAAAAAAGAAAAAGAAAACATATAAATCTAATTTAGAGATTCCCCTTCCAACTTATGTTCTTGGTCAACTTGCATTGCTGAGAATTTTGGACACACCAAATCTGTCAAAATTCAATTAAATATATTAACAGAAATTAGCTTTGACCACATTTGTCCTCCCACAAAAGGCAACCGAGTAATGAGTAGCTCAAGTCCATAAGGTTTCGTTTGGGAGTTTAGAGGGGAATGGAATGGAATGGAATGAATAAATTATAAGGGAATGGAATGGAATAGAATAGAATGAAATGAATTTAATGAATGGAATGGAATAGAATGGAATGGAATGAAATAAAAATAAACTAGACTACAACCCGCGCAATATGCGGTTTTTTTTCATTATTTTTCTAAAAATATATTTCTAACAAAGCAACTTAACTAAGAAGAAGGAATAAATGATAACAATAATGAAAAGTAAAAAAGAAATAATAATAATAATAATAAGAAAAGAAAAGAAAAGAAAAGTGTAAAATGGAAAATGTAAATAATTTTTATTTACGCTTAAAAATAGAAATGATCATTTTTATTATATCTCATCAAATGTATTATACTGATTTTTATTATATTTCATCAAATGTATTATACTAAGTTTATAAAGATAACTACCAATAACTTTCTAGCCTAGTTATATCGATTTCTTTCAATGGGGGTTTATATCTTGGGGTTGTATTCACTTAGCAAAAAAAAAACTTACTTCACATCGTTTGTGAATTTCAATCACTTTGGTGAACCTCAATTGTTCCATATTGAGATTCTAAATGTTCAGCTGTTTCTCATTTTTGTTTAACTTACAACACTTTGATAGTACAAATAAATAATACAATTTGTCGCATATTTATCCCATCTTTACCTTTTTTTACTTTCTTTTATTTCTCTTTTCATATTTTTTTTTGGCAATTTATCACTTATAAATAATCACATAAACAATATCTGTGACCTTAGAAGTCCATCATATAACAAATTGGTCCACGGAGATAAAAATGACAATGTCATCTTAAGTCTAAAACGTATCTCTTAGGAAACTTTAACACATAGAAAAAAAAAATGTTAAGATGTTATTCCCTCTAACCCTAATTAAAAAAAAAAAAATCTACACAATTGCCTTTTTTGGTTATCTCTAAAATGATATCTTAAATCTCAGATAATTTGAATGTTGCCTCATCAATTCTAATATGAGTATTGGAAAATAATTTATACTTAACACATACCCCCAAAAATATATTAAACAGATAGTTGTCAAGCTATTTAGTATATCCAATTGTATAAAAATAAAATGATCAAGTCAAACTATATTTTATATGTAGTTAGATAGTATCAGAAATTGTTAAAAAAACATTTTTGGTTGCAAAAAATAGAGGACTACAACTTAACCAAGCAAAAATACTTCAAATATATCTAATTGTATAAAAATAAAAAAATCAAGTCAAACTAAATTTTATATGCAGCTAAATAGTATCAGAAATTGTAAAAAAAAAAAAAAAAAGCATTATTGGTTGCAAAAAATAGAGGACTACAACTTAACCAAGCAAAAATACTTCGAATATATCCAATTGTATAAAAATAAAAAAAAAAAATCAAGTCAAACTAAATTTTATATGCAGTTAAATAGTATCAGAAATTGTAAAAAAAGAAAAAAAAATTATTGGTTGCAAAAAATAGAGGACTACAACTTAACCAAGAAAAAAATACTTCGAATGTAAGATATACAATAAGTTATTACTCTCTGCTCCGAGTTTTAGTTTAGATTATAGATTATAGATATATTTCATTGAGATTCTACAATATATCACGTTCAATCACACTATAATTAAATTTCATTTGACTAATGAAGAACATTTTTTTACCAAAACAAAGTCATATAAAGAATTTCACATAATAATTCAAATGAATATTTTAAAAATATGATATTCGGCCTCATGTTCCTTTTCAGTCTTCACGAAGGTATATTGTCATACAATGACTAAACTTTTGATATTAATTAGCAAAAAGGGTAAACTTTTACGTGGACAAAATTCAACAAAACAATCAGGATATTAATTGGTGGGGTATTAATTGGTGGAATAACAGAATAAATACTGATTCAATTAAATTGATTAATTGGTGGAATAACAAACAAATACTGATTCAATTAAGAGGAGAAGAAAATTTAAGAGGCCATTAAGGGAATGAGATGAATTAATCTAGATGAGAAGAAATTAAAATTGGAAACAAATTTGGAATGGTGTGGATTTTTATAGAGATAGAGAGTCTGATGTGACAAAATTTGGAGGAGCCAAAAAAGTTTATCTACTCCGAGTTTTAGTTTAGATTGTAGATTATAAATATATTTCATTTTCTACAATAATAGGTTCAATCTCACTATATATTAAATTTCATTTGACTAATGGCATTCCAAAACAATCAGGATATTAATTGGTGGGGTATTAATTGGTGGAATAACGGAAAAATGCTGATTCAATTAGGAGGAGGAGAAAATTTAAGAGGCCATTAAGGGAATTGGATGGATTAATCTAGATGAGAAGGAATTAAAATTGGAAACAAATTTGGAATGGCGTGGATTTTTATGGAGATAGAGAGTCTGATGTGGCAGGATTTGGAGGAGTAAAAAAAATTTATCTCTGCTCTGAGTTTTGGTTTAGATTGTAGATTATAGATATATTTCCTTTTCTGCAATAATAGATGGATATATCATTCAATCACACTATAATTAAATTTCATTTGACTAATGGCATTCCAAAACAATCACTAATAGGTGGATATTAATTGGTGGGGTATTAATACGTGGATTCCAAAACAATCAGGATATTAATTGGTGGGGTATTAATTGGTGGAATAACGAAAAAATGCTGATTTAATTAAAAGGAGGAGAAAATTTAAGAGGTCATTAAGGGAATGGGATGGATTAATCTAGATGATAAGGAATTAAAATTGGAAACAAATTTGAAATGGCGTGAATTTTTATGGAGATAGAGAGTCTGATGTGGCAGGATTTGGAGGAGCAAAAAAAGTTTCTCTCTACTCCAAGTTTTAGTTTAGATTATAGATTATAGATTAAAGATATATTTCCTTTTCTACAATATATCATTCAATCACACTATAATTAAATTTCATTTGACTAATGGCATTCCAAAACAATCACTAATAGGTGGATATTAATTAGTAGGTATTAATACGTGGATTCCAAAACAATTAGGATATTAATTGGTGGGGTATTAATTGATGGAATAACGGAAAAATGTTGATTCAATTAGGAGGAGGAGAAAATTTAAGAGGCCATTAAGGGAATGGGATGGATTAATCTAGAGAGTCTGATATGACAGAATTTGGATAAGCCAAAAAGGTTTCTCTCTGCTCCGAGTTTTAGTTTATATTAGACTATAAACCGCGTAATACGCGGTTTTTTTTCATTATTTTTCTAAAAATATGTTTCTAACAAAGCAACTTAACTAAGAAGAAGAAATAAATAATAATAATAATGAAAAGTAAAAAAAAAAAAAATAATAAGAAAAGAAAAGAAAAGTGTAAAATAGAAAATGTAAATAATTTTTCTTTACGCTTAAAAATAGAAATGATCATTTTTATTATATCTCATCAAATGTATTATACTGATTTTAATTATATTTCACCAAATGTATTATACTAAGTCTATAAAGATAACTACTAATAACTTTCTAGCCTAGTTGTATCGATTCCTTTCAATGGGGTTTATATCTCCGGGGTTTGTATTCACTTAGCAAAAAAAAAAAAAAAAACTCACTTCACATCGTTTATGAATTTCAATCACTTTGGTGAACCTCAATTGTTCCATATAGGATTCTAAATGTTCAGAGGTTTCTCATTTTTGTTTAACTTACAACACTTTGATAGTACAAATAAATAATACAATTTGTCGCATATTTATCCCATCTTTACCTTTTTTTACTTTTTTTTTCTTTTATTTCTCTTTTCATTTTTTCATATTTTTTTGGGCAATTTATCACTTATAAATAATCACATAAACAATATCTGTGACCTTAGAAGTCCATCATATAACAAATTGGTCCACGGAGATAAAAATGACAATGTCATCTTAAGTCTAAAACGTATCTCTTAGGAAAATTTAACACATAGAAAAAAAAAAAAAAATGTTAAGATGTTATTCCCTCTGACCCTAAAAAAAAAAAAAAAAAAAATCTACACAATTGCCTCTTTTGGTTATCTCTAAAATGATAGTCCATTGATATCCTAAATCTCAGATAATTTGAATGTTGCCTCATCAATTCTAATATGAGTATTGGAAAATAATTTATACTTAACACGTACCCCCAAAAATATATTAAACAGATAGTTGTCAAGCTATTTAGCATATCCAATTGTATAAAAATAAAATGATCGAGTCAAACTATATTTTATATGCAGTTAGATAGTATCAGAAATTGTTAAAAAAACATTTTTGGTTGCAAAAAATAGAGGACTACAACTTAACCAAGCAAAAATACTTTGAATATATCTAATTGTATAAAAATAAAAAAATCAAATCAAACTAAATTTTATATGCAGTTAAATAGTATCAGAAATTGTAAAAAAAAAAAAAAAAAAAGCATTATTGGTTGCAAAAAATAGAGGACTACAACTTAACCAAGCAAAAATACTTCGAATATATCCAATTGTATAAAAAAAAAAAAATTCAAGTCAAACTAAATTTTATATGCAGTTAAATAGTATCAGAAATTTTAAAAAATAAAATAAAATTATTGGTTGCAAAAAATAGAGGACTACAACTTAACCAAGCAAAAATACTTCGAATGTAAGATATACAATAAGTTATTGTGTAGAAAAACTTATCTTAACTATATCCTCCACTCTCTTCAAGACCAACTCAACTAATGCATCTGCATGCATGAAAAAGAAAAAACCATATGATTAAAATCAATTGAGATTGCTAATAACAATGAGACACGTTTTACTCCACCCTTTAAGATCAATTCATTAAGGTATCTCATGACAGAAGAACATCCTTTTACATAATTAAAGCTAGAGTCATATAACTCACGTAAGAATTTCACATAATAATTCAAATGAATATTTTAAAAATATGAGATTCTACCTCATGCTCCTTTTCTGTTTTCACAAAGGTATATTGTCATACAATGACTAACATCATTGATTTAACTTTTAATGCAAAAAGGAAACGAAACTTTTATGGCCAAACAACATATATAGTAAAAGTATCATTTTTCGACGTATCTGCAAGTATTTATAACTATTTAGCATTCAACTTGAAAAAAAAACCCAACCTATTTGTAACAGTTTATAATCTAAACAAATTTTTGCTCTTTAAATAAAGAAGTAATAATACTTATGTAAACTTTATCTTGCTCAAACTCTTATTTCCACTTAAATATTAATATTAAATATTAGAAAATAAGAGAAGAATACAGTGGGAGAAAGTGAGAAAACCAAAAAGTTATAAAAGTGGAACTGATCCCATAGAATCGAACCCACGCCCTCACAAAGGGGTGAGACTTTTTGGAGAGAGGAATGACCATTGGGACGAATATCCAAGTTGTAATTTAAATGCATATTTGAAGTAATATATATTGTGTTTAACAGATTTTGTTCGAATATATCTATTTATATCTGAATTAATTAATAAGACCATTTAATTGGAGCATATAATTGGGTAATGGGTATTTAATTTATTAATGGTGTAGTTTTTATTATGGGGTAGTGGATATTAAATTTAGTTTATTTAATTCATGTGTTACCTAAGATGTTACGTGTCAAGCAGAAAATGTTACTTTAGATGCCACGTGGCAAAAAGATGACAACGTCTTCTGCTTTAATTTATATATAGATAATCTTGTTTGGATGTTTTAAAATAGAAGAATGGAATAGAATAGAATGTAAGTAACCTTGTGAGGGAGTAATATTAGAAGGAATGAAAATGAATCATTTTATAACAACATTACTATAATACCCTTTACTTTTATAAAATGTAGGATTAATCTATAGAATAATACTATAGAATTACCATACCATATATGACATCTTGTGGTATCACAATAATATTATAGAAATACCATAGGAGCTTATTTCTATTTTTTTGGCCCTTACTAACATAGAAAGAAACCAGTTTAGGACAACAGGTGGTATAAAATCTGCTTAATTATAAACAAGTACAAAATCTAAGCAATATAAACTAAAATATAATCCTAATAAATGGAAATTCAAAATTCATTGTCAACAAAATAAACTTTTAGAAAATTGACATTGTTAAAGGTCCATGTATAGTCATTTAGAAATACAATATTATAGAAATACCATGGGAACTGAGGAAAATAAAATGTCAAAAGCGTAATTTAGGATTTTACAAAAATACTAAGGGCATTTTGGGACGTTTGGTGAAAAAATCATTAAACCTAAATTCATTCCCTCCTATTCCTCCCAATTTTGGGGTGAATGAAAATTTGGGGTTTGGAGGGAATAGAGAGGAATGAGTGTTCTATTCCATTCCCTTCACTTAAACTCCCAAACAAGGAAATAGTCTTTCCATTCAATTTCATTCCCTCCTACTTAAACTTCCAAACAGGGGAAAGGAGATAATATTCTTAAAATATTCCTTTTTTTCCATTCCATTCCATTCCTTTCCCCCCTCCCAAACGGAGTGTAAAGCAAACTAAACAAAAAGAATGGGAGCTAATATACTTTTTATGTGTAATAAAAAAATTTAGGAAAGAGTATAATTATAAAGATGAACTGCAATACAAAGTATCACCTAGAAAGAGCCTATTAAACATAAGATCACATTAAGAAAAGTGCTCCTTCTTATTCATTTTTTCATAATGGCAAAAAGAGGGTCAGATTCTATAGGGTTGTTGACTTGTAGCCTCTCGGACTGCACTTAGGTCCAGTCACTTACAAAAACCGGGATAGTACCGCCAGGGTTTTTAAGAAGCCCTTGGATTTTATGCAAAATTTTGGACCATTGGATGCACTTTAGTGAAGAAAGGGTACCGGTTGGGCAACCGGTGAGTTTTGTTTTCTCTTTCTTTTTTTTCTTTTTTTCTTTTCTCCCTTTCTATTTTCTCTCTCTTGTTCTTTTCTTTCCTAAACCAAACCCTAAGTCCTCTCTTTCTTCTTCACATTAGATCGAGCCAGGCCGCCATGGCCAGCTCTGAAGCTCGCTCACTTAGCCCCACCATTAACCACATCTCGCCTCACCGAGTCCCTCTCTTGCTCGGTATCTCTCTCTCTCTAGCTCCGGGTTGGATGTGGCCCTGATTTGTGATTTTGTAGCAACAGTGGATGGTTCGATATTTCTTATCTTGGAACTTATATCAATACTGCTTTATTTTACAAATCATCCATGACTTTTGATCTGGTTTTTCTTTTCCCTTGTTATGGAAGTGTTTTTTTTTTTGGGTGGGGGATGGGGGGTGTTTTATATAAATAGGTGACTATTCTTCTCCTTGACTATATATAAAGTATTTGGAAGCCTAAATGAAGTATCAATGCATGATTTTTGCTCCAAATGTTCATAAGAAAATAGAATTGTCTAACAAGAAGCTTCATATGTTGATTTTATGCCTCGTTTGATATTAATTTGAAAAATAGACTGATTGCAAATCGTCTTTAAGAAAGACGATTTTTTATTGCCTTTTTTCGTTTATAATTTTTCAAGTGTTTTTTCAAAATTTCAAAAAAAATTTATATGAAAGTCGTTTTTTTTTTACAAAAGACAACTTTCATATAAATTTTAATTTGTTGGTTGTTGGCGGAGGATGTGGTGTGTATTGTGTAGTTGTTGATGATGTGTTTTAAAACGAATTTAACATTATTTTAATAAGTTGTTTTAGTAAAATAAAAAGTGGGATATGGGGTTTTGTAAAAATGGATAGTTAAATTAGAAAAGTGGGCTTTGAAGAGGTAAAATAGAGAAATTTATATAAGCAATTGAGAATGCTCTAAGGTGTAGTTGGTGTGATCATAAGTTTTCCAAAATGAAATAGGTGGTGTAAGGTGTAGGTGGTGTGAACGTATATATAGAGAGATTGGTACTAGTTGTCTCTCTCAACTTACTACTTGTTGCTAAGTCTAATAGATGAGTTCGTTGACCTAAGTTCTCTTGAAAGTTAGAATACGTTTGTTTTTTTTTTTTCTCAAAATATATTTTATTATTTAATTTAATCATATTATTGAAATATAACAATAACAAGAGCAACATTAAATTAATAAAATAAAAAATTAAATTTAACCGGTTTTGCATTCTAAAAAATATATAAAATTAACTAACTTTGAACAACAATTATAAATAACTACAATAGTTTGAATTTGAAGCAAAGTTTCCAAATAAACAATTGATTGGTTGAAAAAAAAAAAAAAAAAACTCAAAAGAGTAATTTTCATAAAAATTTCAAACCCAACCAAGTTGCAATAACCCAGCTGGGTTACACGGTTTGCACAAAACCCACTAGGTTTTAGTGGGTTTTCGTGGGTTAATAGCATAATGAGTTTAATTAAGAACCTGAACTGGTTTAGGAGTCGGTTCATCGGGTTACCCGGTCAACCCACCAATCCGATCCAGGTTTAATTACATTGGGTAGTATTATTTGTTTTAAAAAAAATTATTGGTTTTTGATATGGATTTACGCAATGTGTATTAATGATTAACTTAAAATGAGCATTGATCGGTTCACACCATCATTTTATACCACTATTTCACAGCACTTAATATGTGGACAATATCATCCATAATTTGTTAGTATGTTCAAATTTAAGGACAATGATGTCCACATTTTGATTGTATAAGGGATAAGTGATGTGACGTATATTTTTCGAAAATCAAATAAGAGTAGTATTATATTGGGAAAATTACATTTCAAATCCTATAATTTAAGGGATGTAATAAATTAAAGCATATAGTTTAAAATAAATAAATTAATTAAACCCTGAGATTTCAAAAGGTAAGAAATGAAATATTATAGTTTCAAAAATAACATATTAAACCATGAGATTTAAAAAAATAACAAATTAAACTCTTGTTTTGCTTATATGGGTTGATATTTAAATTGTTATTTTTTGAAAGTTGAAGATTTATTTTGTTAATTTTATAATTTTGGGAGTTTAATTTGGTAAGTATAAGATTTAATTTGTTATAAATGGAGAGAAGACAAAAGAAAAAAAAAATAAGTAACTAAATTTATAGAATTAGAATTAATGAAGTGATTTAGGGTTTAAAAATTTCGAAATTGAAATAAGCGTAAGCAGTAAGCTGAAAGGTTGCACCGACCTAGTGTTGAAGCAGCTATATATAGAGAAACAGTTGAACTCAAAAGTTACCGTTTGTTTAGTTTTTGAAATCAAGAAAACCGTTTTGTTGAGATTGCGATTGCGATTCTGAGAGATTCCGAGTTGAGATTGCGATTTCTCTTCTGAGATTGCGATCAGAGTGGGTTAAGATTGAAGAGTGGGTTCGTTCTCTGAGTGGGTTGAGATTGCGATTAGAGGGTGTTAGGTCTCTTCTCATTGAGATTTCTCTTCTGATAGTGGGTTGGAGGATTCTAAGAGCAGGTTGGAGGATTTCTCTGAGAGTGGGTTGGAGGATTCTGAGAGTAGGTTGGAGGATATCTCTGAGGGTGGGTTCAGATTTCTCTTCTGAGAGAATGTATATCCCATCTGGGTATCGGTTTCGACCCTACCACGAAGAGTTAATTGATCATTATCTCTACAATAAGGTCTATGGCAAGGATATCCCTTCAGACGTGGTGTTAGAGTGTGACATTTACAATGATGAAGATTTGTGGAGCAAATTCTTTAAGAAAACCCGTGAAAACCAGCTTTACTTTTTCACAAAATTGAAGAAGAAGACAGGAGAATCCAAAGGACTACTGCATTTGGAACGTGGAAAGAACAAAAGGATGAACCCATTTATCGTGACCCCAACAAGAAGTATCACATCGGTTCTGTTAGGACTTTTTCCTTTTTTTCCCAAGAAACCCAACAATGGCCGCTGGGTGATGCATGAATATAGACTCGATGGATGTCTCTTATCCAATACACAACAGGTATTTTATCTGCTCTGCTCTCTGTTTTTATTTTTAACCCAAAACCCAAACATTCTTCTTTAATTCTCATTCCATATATATTTCTCATTTTATAAAGCATTATTACTTAATTTCTTTTATTTCTTGTTTGCAGCATCCTGATTACGTGATTTGTCAGATTGATTACAAAGGGGCTAGACTTAAGAAGCAACAACAAGAAGACCCTGACTGCTTAGACCCATTTGTAGTTGAGCACCAACCAGAAGAAGCTAACTGCATTCAGCCATTTATAGTTGAGCAACAAGAAGAACAACATGACCACATAGAGCAATTATTAGTTGAGCAGCAACATGAACAGCAGTATGTAGTTGAGCACCAAGCAGAAGAAGGTAATTGCTTAGAGCACCATGTAGTTCAGCACCAAGCAGAACAAGAGCAGCAAAAAGTTGATGGCATCATGACTGAACCTGTGACTGACTTTTACTTAGATGGCATCATGACTGATCCTGTGACTGACTTTTACTTTGACATTGACGACATTGACATCGATCTTCCTGAAGCTAATGATGTCCTTTTTGCTGAAGAAACGGACACATTCCTGTCACAATTAAACGCTGTTCCGTTATTCGTGTCATGGCCAGTATAGCACACCCTCAACCTTAATGCTGCAGCCTGAGTTAGTGCCTTTGCCTTAATAAAATCTGGTGCTTCACAAACCCACTATAAGTTTTGATCGCTGAGTTTTGACAAGTTACAGATTCTTTATTCATCTACCACTGTTAAGGCGAATATTACTTTTTAGAGAACTAATTAGATTCAGTTTTTGAGTAAATATGTAATTGTGTATGTGAGAAATTGGATTGACTGATAAGCGTATGCTGGTGTTGCTATAGCATGCTGTTCTGTCTTTCTATTCTCTTTATTTCTTAATTGAATGGTGCATTTTCAGTAGTACTGTTGCTTTTGTTTTGTTTCATTTTAAATACTATTCCATTTTGAGTACTTTTGCTTTGATGCTTTTGTAATACTGTATCTATGACTGCTGTTGATAATTAGTAACTAATTTTCAATCAACCTTGAGGGCCTGAATCATCTCATAGAATAAGGCACTCATGATGTGATAAGACTTAAAAAGCGTCATGTGCATGCTTTTGAGAGCAATTCTGATTGCTTGATATTGACTGTTGGCTGTGCTGCCTGTTAGGGATATTTTAAACATTGTAAATATAGTTGACATAGAATTGGTCCAGATCTTTCTAGGGGCAGGTTCTTTGGGTACTGACTTTCATCAAGTAATTTATAGGTGACATAGAATGAGTAGGCACATTACTTGATAATATCGATTTGGCCATCACTCCATGTGGACTTACATGGTCTTGTGTTAGTAGATCATCATCACACCTTGGGCATGGACCTGAATTTACCTAGTTTGGTTGGTATTTGGGCAGTCTATCATGTCCTTAGTTTGGTTGCAAGCTTTTTTGGTAGGTAAGTTGCGAGATCTATGTCATGGTATTGGATGCACAGATTGAGTGTTAATCAGGTTAATACAATTGGTATTTATTAAAAAAAAAAAAGAGAAAAAGGGTAATTACAAATGATAGAATCATGAAAGTCAAAATCATTTTTTGTTTGTTTAGAAGTGATTTCTGAATTGCCCAGACACTTCCCCCACCCCACCCCACAACAAAAAAGAAAAAGAAAAGAAAAAAAGGAAAAGAGAATCATGATGAATTTTAGGTTTCTAACTGCTACTAAACCATTGTTTTGCTCCAGTTACTTGCACGTGCAGATTACAATCTCATGTTGACTGAAGGATATTTTCAGATGGTGGAATTATTGGTGTTTTGGAAGGTTGATTTTAAATATATTCAGGTGGTAGATTGAGAGCTTATGTTGGTTCTTAAGCTGCTTCGAAATGAAGGTATATTCTGGTTCTATCTGGTTCTGTCAATAAATTGACAGCATGGCAACCTAGCTTTGTGGATATTGTCCATTATCTTATTTTTGACACTATATATATTGTTAAAGACTCATCTGCTGCTCTGAAAATTAATGAATAGGGAATTACTGACACCTCATAAATTGGATAACTTTCTAATATTGTATTGCAAATTAATTCTCTGAATTTTTGTTTTTTCTTTTCTTCTTGCATAAGTTTACTTATTTATTTTGCTACAATGTAGTATTCATTAATTCGAACTAGGAAATACAACCTTCATAAGGAAGAGCCAATACAAACTGTTTTGGTCAATACACAGGAGACACAAAACCAGAATTTTTTTTATTGAGGGCCCATTTGCCCAGGATGAGCAGCCGTGTTTGCTTTTCTTTTTACCCACTTGAACTCACAACTTTAAACTTCTAATTTCAGCTCCTTGGTATCTTCCAGTACCATTTCACATTCTAATCCCGTAGCATCTTTGTCCTCAGCTATAGCATCTTTGTCCAAGCCCAAGTCTTTAGCCATTACCTAGGCACCTTGAATAGCCTTAGCTTCTGCTAAGAATGGACTGCATGTATCCATGATGGTTGACAGGGCTTCTAAAATTTCTTATCACAGCTGCGCAGCAAGCTTGAAGCTCCCCAATGGCTGCATCCACATTAATATTGATTTTCCCAAGAGGGGGTTTGATCCTTTTTTGCATTGCTGTAAAGCCTGTATTGGGAGTTTGAGTGTAACTGCTGTTATAAGCTCTGGCAAGCTTTATAGGAAAATCTTGCAGGTTCACTTGCTTATTTCTTTAGAAACAGACTTGTTTAGCAGGGCAGTTGGGTTCACTACCATATATACCAACTATTTACTCTGTAAGTTACTTTTTCATCCGGTTGTTCTCTAGTACTGAAGGATATAAATACATTATTGTTGTGTAATATTGTGTTAATCTTGTATTTATGCTTTCCGTGCAGTACGATATTCATTTTTATACTAGCACTTGTTGGTGTGTTTTATCCATACAACCGAGGGAATCTATTTACTGCACTGGTTGTCATATATGCACTCACATCAGGAATTGCAGGATATACTGCAACCTCCTTTTATTGTCAGCTAGAGAGAACAAACTGGCTATGTGCCTCTGTTTCTTATGTTCTGCTTTTTGAACACCTTAGCAATTACTTATAATGCCACGGCTGCTCTCCCATTTGGCCCAATTGTGGTGATAGTTCTTTTATGGACACTTGTAACATCACCTTTGCTGGTGTTGGGTGGGATTGCTGGGAAGAACAGCAATGCTGAATTCCAAGCTCCTTTCCGCACCACCAAGGATCCCAGAGAGATTCCACCTATGCCATGGTACCGGGGAACGGTTCCACAGATGGCAATGGCAGGCTTTCTGCCTTTCAGTGCTATATACATCGAACTTTACTATATATTTGCCAGTGTCTGGGGTCACAGGATTTATACTATATACAACATCTTGTTTATTGTCTTTATAATCCTCCTGATAGTTACTGCTTTCATTACTGTGGCACTGACATACTTCCAACTTGCTGCTGAGGACCATGAATGGTGGTGGAGGTAAGCACCCATTGCTATTTGTTTGTGTTGATGTTTTGCTTACTTAAAGAATATTTCAGCTAATTTGTCAAGTTTTGGATTGATTTGATTCTGCTTCTGTTCTCATCCTGGAACTTATATCAATACCGCTTTATTTTACAAATCATCCATGACTTTTGATCTGGTTTTTCTTTTCCCTTGTTATGGAAGTGTTTTTTTTTTTGGGTGGGGGATGGAGGGGTGTTTTATATAAATAGGTGACTATTCTTCTCCTTGACTATATATAAAGTATTTGGAAGCCTAAATGAAGTATCAATGCATGATTTTTGCCCCAAATGTTTATAAGAAAATTGAATTGTCTAACAATAAGCTTCATATGTTGGTTTTATGTAGATGCTGATTAGGTCAAGTATGGCTGGGCGCTTGAATAACCTTTTCTAGAATTAGTTTATCTTCAGTAACATTTAAATTGCTGAAAAGATTTTAGAGGTAAATGTTGTCACTATCTATCAATTGTCCTTAATTTTATGGAGATTTTTATTGTAAAATTCTTTTGCCACTGGTTTTTCCCCCATAAAAAGCAGCTTGTATTATGATTGGTGTTGCTTATATTTTGTTTTCTGTTAATTTTCTTTTGGAGGCTTTTTTCTCATGAACTGTAAACTGCTAAGCTGTTTATGACCTTATATTTATCTTAATATTTTTTTGAATTTTCTGTTGTTAAGTTTGAATACCTATATGGTAGGACTTGGCCCATTGCCTATCCATTAATTGTTCTTCCTGTGTACTTGCAAGAAACTTGTAATAGGATACATGAAAGTTTGCATTAGCAGTTGCTGATTAACGACACCATAGGAACTTCGATTGTCAATGTTGTTTAATTAATTACTATGTGGAACCCCAGTGTAGTTCTGCAAGCCATTGTATTTGATAAATTTAAGGCAAGTGAAGATAAAAGGTCAAAAGTTTCTATGTGGATTTGTAGTTGCTAAAAAAATAAAAAAATACTGAGCACATTATGTTTGCTGAAAATGTTTTTGAGGCATAAAATGTGTAACTTAGGGATGACATTTTGCAGTCTCTTTGATTAGGGATTGGTTTGTGTGTCTATTAGTTAATTGTAAAGTTTTTAGCAAAAAAAAAAAGAAGTTAATTTTAAAGTTTATGTGAACAAGAATGCTAGTGTAATCTTTACTTCTTTGTTTATAATTATTCA
This sequence comes from Fagus sylvatica, assembly GCA_907173295.1. Classification (NCBI taxonomy): domain Eukaryota; kingdom Viridiplantae; phylum Streptophyta; class Magnoliopsida; order Fagales; family Fagaceae; genus Fagus; species Fagus sylvatica. The sequence goes on from OU015766.1 coordinate 3,023,011, forward strand.
CTCCCTGATATTTTACCACTTTTAAGAATTGCTACCATCAAATGAGCTTTCTTCCTCTTTCTTATGCATCAATTAATTGTTTGTTAGGTTATATTTATCATCTTAAGTGTTGAGTTGATTTTTGAGATGGAACTTGTGATATAGTTGGATAGTTATCTATCTTTGTCCTAATTTGCAATGAAGTAGAGTTGAATTAGCCTGAATTAAAAAAATTTCATTCATTTTCTATTTCCTGCATCAAAACGTAAGGATTTTGAATGTCTTTAATGGAGATTAATATATTGATTCCAAGATTGATCTCTCTTTTCTTGATTTTGTTACAGATCTTTTCTTTGCGGTGGATCAACTGGCATATTTATCTATGCCTATGGCCTATACTACTACTATGCATGCTCAGATATGTCCAGGTTTATGCAAACCTCGTATTTATTTGGTTACATGGCTTGCATCTGCTATGGTTTCTTCCTCATGCTTGGAACTGTAGGTTTCCGCGCAGCTTTGTTATTCGTCCGTCACATTTATCGGTCCAACAAGTGTGAGTAGTTGGTTGATCCTCATCAAGGTTCGTCTCCCATGTTTTTTCTCCTTTTATATAGGTGGTGTAGAGAAGTTAAATGGTATTTTTGTAGCATCTCATTTAGTAAAAGCAGAAGCAGGGTTCCTTAGATATCTTGCTTCAAGTGCAGCATGTTACAAATATGCTTTGACAGTTCAGGGAAAAAGTTTGTGTATCATTACTCAAATCAAGACTTTGCAATACATTCTTTCAATATCTTCTACCTACGTTTATGCTAATAATATCTCACTGGGTGTGCACACGTGCAGAATTATCAGAAAAGAGGCAAAGCAACAGTTACTGTTCTGATGTAATGCCAAAATAATAAATTCCAAATAGCTTGTTCACAATCCAAATAGTTAGGTGCCAACCCACCAAAACAACATCAAATACAAGTGAACCAACAGGGCATTACAATTACTTTTAGCTACCCTTGCTTTTTGCTTAGGACTGGACACAAATTTAGGGGTTCTTTTGTGTTTTGTTATGTTTTCCTGTTCTACTTTTTATTTTATTGTAATTGGTCTCTGGTTTTAATCTTAATTTTGTTTTCGAATATATCATCAGAGTGCTAGATTCAGTAAGGAGGTTCTTGCTGCAATTTGGGTATACAATTTGCAATTCTTGGAATCAAGTTCAACCTTTTAGAATTGTTCAAGTGAAGCATTATTTTTTTTCCTTCCCAATTGTTTGGGGCAGAGTGGGTGTGATCTGGGCAGATTTGTCAAAAATATTTATATCCCACATCCAAAATATCTATGATAATGACACGATGGCCACACCACAGATACATTAATTACTCTTTTGACCAAGTAAGATTGTTATATCTATTTATTATGGCTTCAAGTTTATCAATTTTTTTTAATTACTTTTCAAATTCAAAAAAATAGTTTGTTTTTGTTTCTGCTGCAAATATGAGTTAATATACTTATATACTCACATGCATCAAATGTGGGCAATATGAATTGCTCCACACAGTGTTTCACAACTAGGGCCTACAGATTTAAAAGACCTCTCAATGTAGTCATTTATATATGAGAAACTTAATATGCTTATTATACTTCCACAATATTTATTTATTATAGTTCTTTCAGTTATTTGGCCCAAAAAATTAACTTTAGCATGTTTTCTTGATTTGAGTGAGCTGTCTGTTTCAGCTGTCAGTTTATTGTGACTGATTCCAATTTCCGATCATTGAATGCTTGTGCAAATCTAACATTCCAAGATTTAGTCCAAAGTAAGGACTGCACTTAGGTCTAGTCACTTACAAAAACCGGGATAGTACCGCCAGGGTTTTTAAGCCCTTGGATTTTATGCAAAATTTTGGACCATTGGATGTACTTTAGTGGAGAAAGGGTACCGGTTGGGCAACCGGTGAGTTTTGTTTTCTCTTTCTTTTTTTCTTTTCTCCCTTTCTATTTTCTCTCTCTCGTTCTTTTCTTTTTGAACCAAACCCTATGTCCTCTCTTTTTACTTCACACCAGATCGAGCCAAGCTGCCATGGCCAGCTCTGAAGCTCGCTCATTCAGCCCCACCGTTAAGGCATTAACCTTGTCTCGCCTCACTGAGTCCCTCTCTTGCTCGGTATCTCTCTCTCTAGCTCTGGGTTGGATGTGGCGCCGATTTGTGATTTTGTAGTAGCGGTGGATGGTTCGATATTTCTCGGGCCTGTAGGCGACAGATGAGTGGGTTGGTCGGAGTTTGGCTGATGGGTGTGAGACTCGGTGGCTGGTGTTTGGGGGTTCAGTCAGAGCGTGATTGGTGGATTTGCGAAATGCTACGTTCCAGATTTGGTGTGGGTGATGATGGCTTCCTTTGTGCGAAATGGTACCAATTTTTATTTTTCCCTGTTTATCATCTCTCACATTTTGTTTTGTCACCATGCGAAGTGACTGTAATGAGCCTTAGGTGTGTCTTTCATCTTTGCTTTGGTCATGCTGATGATCACTTGATACAATAAAGTTGATAATTTGGTGCAGCCGGCTAGATAGCAAGTTGTATCATCCACCTTTTGTCTTGAAGGTCTCTTCATATATGGACAAGATGACCCCTGGTTTGCCTGGATGATTTGCCCCTAGGATATCATATAAGATTGTAGAACCTTCCTATTAAATGCTAGAAAAAGAGGTAAAAAAATAAAAATCTGGTTCCATAACCATTATTGTTTCGAGTTGCTCCAAATGGTAAAAGAAATGGAAGGATCAAAACGTTTTTTTTGTATGCATTGCCAAATAATTTTATACCTAAAAGGAATTGAAATGCTTTAATAGTTATCATGTATGGATGTTATTTTATATATCTTCTTCCCTTGAGATTTATTAGAACCAAGTGTAGCTTTCCCAGTTCTTATAATAGTTAATACTCTTTCTCCTTTCATTGAAAATTTAAAATAGTTTCTTTCAGTACAAGTCCATTATAAATTATTTTGAGTATTAATTCTATATCTCAATGTTGCAGTCATTCAATGTATTGCGGTATGAACTTGGGCAGAAGTATGATTCTCATTATGATGCATTCAACCCTTCTGAATATGGCCCACAACAGAGCCAAAGGGTAAACATCTCCATAATGACAATATTGTTAGTTTGTTCACCGCTTTCTGCCTCCTGTATTCTACTGCATGTTCTGATGGGAAGAAGAACAATAGCAATTTTTATTTTATGATTGCTCTGGGTTGGGACCTTGAATCCATACTTTATGTTTGATGAAAATTTGAAAATTTCCTACTTTTGCCTCTAATAAACAGCCCAGCACCACAAAATAAATAAATAAAGGTCTTTTTCTTTTTTAATTCTACCCATTAGATTAGTATTGCAAAATGCCTGTTTAAACAAAGTGTGTGTGTGTGTGTGTGTGTGTATGTGTGTAGATTTCTACCAGCAATCATAGGGAATACTATATAATCAAGAAAAGAAAAAAAAATTCTAGTTATTTGAGTGGATAGTCTCTTATGACATTGTTTGACTGCTAAAGTGCTGTGGGATTTAATTTTGCTCTTTTTAGTGTTATTTGGGTGCATTCTAATTCTATTAGGGAGGTTATAGGGAGTTGGTTTGGGAGTTTTGGTGACAACGATATAAGATTGGCTTGGTACTTTAGCTAGTGTTGGTGCTATCCTTTTTATAGCTCTTAAAGTGCTTGGTTCATTGAATACTTATGATATATTCTCTTGGTTATCGGTTTAATCTTCATTTTGCCTGCTCTGTAAATATTGTTCTAAACAAGTAACAAACTAACTTCAACTAGTGCTTGTTTAAATTTTATGTAACTTTGTGCTCTACTTGTAGGTTTATTGTAATGAATAATGGATCATGTCATAGCATTGCGGGTTTGAGGTGAGAATACATGTAATTCATCTAATAACATAGTTATTTGTTGTCTTGGTGAGACCCTCTAACCAATTTGTGACAATCCATATTATCCTTTTAGTCAGAACTTAATGCCCTGACCTTTATATTTGATTATGTTGTGCAATGCAGTCAATGATATACTATGTGGGATGCTGTGCAAGATGAAATGCTGTCAGGAATTCTTCCAAAGTTTGAAGAGGGCCCATTTATATCCAGGAACATCTATTTGAAATGGAAAGACCCAATGGTCCTGAAGTTCAATCCATTCACTATGTGACTCATTTTTTCTTCTAGTTATTTTACTCAAAATGAAATAGTAAAGTTAGCAATTATTGTCTCATGCAATGGGTTGGAAGTTTGGAAGGCCTTTAACGAGAAGCAATGAATGCAACTGTGTACAAATGTTAGTTTCTGGTGTTATGTAAATAAATTATGTAATTTATGGCAATCGACCAAAATGTTGCTATGACTAGAGATATTCAAAAGGCTCTGGAAGTCTTTCGCTTGTTATTTTTTTGTGTAGATTATTTTTTTCATCATCTCTATTTATATTTTCTTTGATTGAAAAAAAAAAAAAATAGCAATGGGAAAAAAATATTTTTTTAATAGGGTAAATGGAAAAATGAAAATGAAAATATAGTTATTGGTTTTAAAAAAAAAAAATATACAACCTACCTTTTTTATTATTCTTTTGGAAAATTGCTAACTATTGGGTTCACGTCAATTACCCTAAAATCAAAAAAAATTTCTTCTGTTCTATTTTATTGGTAACATGAAAATTTCCTTCTCGTTAGTAAAGTCCATTAGAATAAGTACATTAGAAGAATAATAATTAAAAAAAAAATGAATTTACTTGTAAATCATCAAGATAAATTATTAATTTGAAATTAAAAAATACAATTAGATTTCATTCTCAACAAATTACAGTTACATCAAGAAAAAAAAAAAAATCTAAATCAATCATATAAGATAATGATGTGTGTTATGTAACAGAGAAAATTAGGATTATAGACTTCATCAATTGAAAATGTGAATATAGTCACTTGGAGCAACCATGGCTTCTAAAACCTAATTTATATTATATATAAAAAATATCAAAAAACATAAATTGATTAAAATGACATAAATAGATTTTACAAAAAAGAAGAAGAAGAATGATATAGTGGAATTTGTAGAGGAATCACAGTTATCAATAGTTTGAAAATTGTGGGAAGTTATGATAAGTTTAATAATAACATATATGTGAATCTCTATTATTAATTAATTATTAATTTTTATTTTTAAAATTCAAATGCATATGTGATAAAACATGTATTTAATTATATGGGTTAAACGTGTCATGTCAATTTTTGATTTGATATATCAATAAGCAAAGCACAAATATATGATATTCATACAAACTTTCTTCTTCTTTAAATTTATAATGTAGTAGTATTTGGTACATAAATAAAAATAGTGGCATCCATTTCTAAATAAAAAAATATATATTATAAATGGTTAGAGATGTTTATTCACGTATTCAAATGCAAAAACTTTACAAATATTTACCAAGCGTCTTTAAACAAAGTTCTTATTATGCAATCATACTTTCTATTTCATTTTCCTGACAAAAATAAAATAAATAAATAAAATATTCATGAAAACAAAGAGATTAGGAGTCAAATTAAAACTACAATGAAATAAAAAAAGAAGGTTAGCAAAAAAAAAATCATGAACAAATGAAAAGAAATAACAAAGTAAATGTTCTGATATAGGAGTGTTATTTTTGAGATAATAGTAGAGTCTAATTTGAAATTTAAAATAAACCAACTTTATTTATTTATTTTTTTTTAAAGATCAATTAACTTATTTGGAATCTAAATTATAGGTATTTGAATTGGGAACGTGTAAAGTGGGTACATGTATTTTTATTTTCATTTTTTCACTATAACAATATCCTTATTTGGTAACGAAATCTAATGACAAAATTTTTTTTTTGTCGCCCAATATCTATCTTAGGCGACAAAATATTTTATTTGTCGCCAAATATAAATCTTAGGCGACGAAATATAAATTTTGTCGCTACATTGTAAAACAGAGATTACATTGGGCAGCGAATAACATTTTTCGTCGCCTAATATCACTTGAATTTACACTTTGGCGACGAAATTTGATTTTCGTCGTCGAATGTAATGAATATGGGCCAAAAATGTTAGTCTCCCGGTTTTTTCTTTAAATATTTAGGCAACGAAAATAAATTTTTGACGCCTAATGTATGCCTTTTTTAAGATTTAGGCAATGAAAATCAAATTTCGTCATCCAATGTTATTTGTAATTACAATTCAGCGACGAAACTCAATTTCTGTCGCCTAATATCACTTGAATTTACACTTTGGCGACGAAATTCAAATTTCGTCGCTGAATGTAATGAATATGGTGTCAAAAATGTTAGTCTCTCGGTTTTTTCTTTAACTATTTATTTTCGTCGCCTAATGTACACCTTTTTTAAGATTTAGGCGACGAAAATCAAGTTTCGTCACCCAATATTATTTGTAATTACAATTCGGCGACGAAACTCAATTTTCGTCGCCTAATATCACTTGAATTTACACTTTGGCAACGAAATTTGATTTTCGTCGCCGAATGTAATGAATATGGTGCCAAAAATGTTAGTCTCCTAGTGTTTTCTTTAAATATTTAGGCGACGAAAATTGATTTTCATCACCTAATGTATGCCTTTTTTAAGATTTAGGTGACGAAAATCAAATTTCGTCGCCCAATGTAATTTGTATCTACAATTCGGCGACGAAACTTCATTTTCGTCGCCTATTGTAATTAGTATTTACAATTTGGCGAAAAAAAGTAAATTTCGTCACCCAAAAATTTTAGTTTACCTCTTTTTTTATAAGATTTAGGCGACAAAAAATTATTTTTCATCGCCCAAAGTAATTTGTTTTTACAATTTGGCGATGAAAAAGTTGTTATTGTCGCCCAAAAATATCATTGTAATTTGTGTTTACATTTTGATTATATATAGAGAAAATAGATACAATTATTCATTACGTGTGATTGAACTTCTAACCTTGAAGTATTTAGTATGTGTCATGTGCTTAGGAAACCAATATTTATCTTTATAAAAAGGTAATGTTATGCCCAGTTGCGACCGTTAACCCAGTGTAAATATCACCATAAAAGCCCATGGGCCAACCCGATAGTCCATTGGCACAGCCCATTTGGTGACATTTTGATATGAATGTGAAAACTCATATATTTTGACATTTTGATAGTACACACCTAACTACTAGTAGATATATTTTATTTTATTTCAAAATATTATATATTAATCATATTAGACTTGGTCTAGGATTTTTACCTTTGGCCCGAATTGACCTGGCCTGACCCGTTGACTAATCAATGGCCCACCGTGCCAAGCCTAGCCCACCAAGCCATTGCCGACCCGTAATCCAGTGAACTGGTACCTAAGTTGGTACGGTTGGTCAATATGTTTATAGGTTGTTTCCTATAAACCCCACCTATGCAACCATGATTTCTATTGCAATACTGTTTTTTACTTCTCTACTATTTAAATTAAAGTTTACAAATCTTAAAATTTTCTAGTGATTGTGAAATATTTATTTTATATTACATTAGGTGGGTATTTTTTTAATATTAATTTTATTTGATCATGTGGTTCGATTAATGACAGACTAGTTAAACCATTGACCCAATGACCCGACTTCTAGACCAGATTAACATATGGTTCAAGTTTAATAACTATAGAGTAATGTTAGGTGGATATTTTCTCTTTTTCTCTCGCTCTCTCTCACCGGACTACAACCACCACTGTACACCGCCCACCCTCACCCTCACCACACCAGGGTCAGTTCGAAGGATTTTGGGATCTAAGAAGAAAATTTAAATGAGACATTTTCTAATATTTAAATATATATTAAATGTCATTAATTTTCTATATAATATTTTTATATATATAATATATATATATATATATTATATATTATATATATATATATATATATAATTACTAGTAATAATTTTTTTATGTAAAATACTATATATTAAGTTTTTGTATTCAAGTTCTACCAACATCTCTTTTTCAATTGATACAATGACTAATCTACTTAATCTTTTCTTGTGACATAGTCTATTTTAGATAGGATTTAATCAAATGTAATTTGTAAAAACTTTTTTTTTTTGGCAAAATAATTGTAACATGTATTTTAATTTGTAAAAGCTTTATTTATGCATTAATGACAATAGATGCATTCGCAATAGTTTTAGCATTATGGAAAACCCATTGGGCGCTCTAAATTGCCTATAGGGTGGAGCCAGCCTTGCCCTCACCAATTTTGACCTCTCTATCTCTCTCTTGCCTCCCTCAAGCTCCCGCTCCGATTTAGATGTCGCCGCTCCAATTGTAGGAAAGGACAAAGCCAAGATTTTAATAGAGTGTAGGCCGATATATGAACAATTGTTTTTTCATGAAAATTTAAAGTATTATCCATTTAGTATGACCAAAATATCAACAACTGAAAATACATATAATAACTATTGCTTAATATATTACAATAGAATTATCTAATAAAATGAAACTTGATGTGTTTTTATATTATTAAAATCATATATGATTGAATCCGTACTAAACGTCGCAGTAATTTCTCTTTCAATGAGTTCGTTAAAAACTCATATTTCATTGCTCACATTTATTAAAAATAGAAAATAAAATGCTCTCATATTTTAAAGTGAGACCACATTATGTTGCAGAAAACAAAACAATTTTTTTTAAAATTAATTTTAGATTACTATAGAATAGAGAATCGGATGTAAGGTGTTTTGAAAAATGATTAGCTAAAAAAAAAGTAGGTTCTAATTGTATAATTTGAATAAAATTTTGGTTAATCCAATACAAATACTCTAAAGTTCAAAAAAAAAGAGTGCAAATTGAATTTTTTGAAGACAAAATTAGTAGGATCTATTTGGTGACGAACTTTTTTGTCACCTATGATAACCTTTGGTGACAAAACCAAGTTTCATCGCCTATATTCCCAAAAAAATAGGCGCCAATACTGAAATATTTTGGATCCTAATTTGTGAAATATTCAGCGACGAAAAATGTGACTTTTTGGTGACAATATATATCGTCGCCTATTAGGAACCTATTTGGCAACAAAAAGGTTTGTCGCCGATGATAACATTGGACGACAAAACAAATTTTCGTCGCTTATGTTCCCAAAAAAATAGGTGCCGGTTCTCAAATATTTTGGAGCCTAAATTGTAAAAACATTTGGTGACGAAAAGTGAGATCTTTTGGCAAAGAAATATTTCATCGCCTATTATGTGTGTTTAAACTTTAAACATCAAAACTCTTTTATTTCATAAGTCTCCTTCCTTCTCTCTCTCTCTCTCTCTCTCAGCAAATCTCTCTCTCAAGTGATCCTTTAGTCCTCATTTTCCATCACATTCAAGGTTCCTTCTTAATTTTCTCCTCATTTTTCAATCTCTCTCTATTTATGTTAACATTTATTTGTTAAAGGCTTTGATTTTGATTTTTTATTTTTACCTACACATTTGGGTTTGTGTTTTTTTAAGAATTGTTATATTAGTTTATCAAAACTTTATAATGAGAAAAAAGATGAGCTAAATTTCATTTTGAAGGTAATCATGAGTTGGAGAGATTTGTGGATAGATAAATCAAGATTGATTTGAGTATTTGGGTTCTAGTTTGGGGAAAATTAATTTGCTAATTTGATTTGTAAGGATTCTTGAAATTGGAATTAAGAAATATGTTATGTATTGTATATTGTTGAGATTTGGTGAAATTGGTGTCATATATATGAATATTTATTAAGTTATTAAAAGTGAACCAAATTTGTTGCTGAATTTTCTGCTGCGTGAATAGTAAATTTAAATTGCAATTTTGATTTTATTAAAAATAGATATGCTAAAAAGTTTTGGATTGTTATATCATGTGTCTAGTATATTTTTATTAAATTTCATAATAAAATACCATCGTTTGATATTCGTTTGTGAATTTACAAGAAAACTGGTCAAATCTGACTACTGGATAGTTTTGTATACCTTGTGTTGTAAAATTTTCCATAAATTACAAAAGAGGAATTTTGAGACCAATTATGTGTAGAATGAAAGATAACACCCTTTATATTAATTTGGAACAAGTTTTATACTCATCGGATGACTATATGATTTTTAGTGAATTTATTTACAAAAGTCTAGAATTTGTCAGACGAATTCGTTATTGATGACTTGTATGAATTTTAGAAACTTATAGGATGCTCATTTAGAACTGAAATTTGTATGTTGTGTTTGAGACACATAATTAAGGGTCTCTGTAAATTATTATCAAATGTTAATGTGTTTTGATAGTGAAAATGATGTTTAGAAGTGTGTTACACTCTTTTGAAATGAGCTGTTTGATAGAATTGAGTTTACGGACTTGTGAATATTTTAATAAATTACAGAAATGTTAACTCGAGCTGAAAATTCTAGGACACATGCTACTCTTATATATTGACTTGGAATTTTCATGCCGGTCTGATTCTGAATCCTATTATTTGGGGGTTTTGTGTGTGAATTTCTATGTGGGTTGCTCGAAATATATACATATGCTTATATCTATGTGAATGATTTGAGGGAATTTTTTGTTTTTGTAACATGGGTTTTGCTTAATTTTTTTAGCTAAGTGATTTGTGTTGGGTTTTGCATGTGGGTTGCTGGGATTGATGGATTTTAATTGGAGTTTGTTTATTTAGAGGTTTCAATTAGCGTTGTTATGAAGTTTGTTTGGAGTCATTTAATTTTTTCGACTAAATGATGACTAACTAATTTTACTTCTTTGCTAATTTCATGGAACTTGTTTTTGGTCTCCTCTCATGTAAAATTAAAAGAACATACCCTCTTGTTGTGTAATTCTTATCTTGGAATTCATATTTGCTAAATTTGGTTTTGTGGTAGCATGCAGGGTGTTATAAGGTGGTTTAAGTTGGTATTAGGAGTGTTTATTGCTTCTTGTGTATTTGGAAACATTGTTTGTTAGATATCTAATGTTTGATTAGATATGTTAGATAGACGCTACGTGGACAAGGAATGAGGCCATTGTTTCTCTGTGAGTATATATTATACTTTTATTGGTTTCTTTTTTATTTGGCAATTTTATGGATGATTTAAGATGTATAAATTTTCTATAGTTTTTTATTTTTTTTTTATTTTTTTTATTTTTAGGGATCAAGAAGAAAAATACATCTAGTGGTAAGCCATTTTATATTGATATTAACACACACACTCTCTCACCAAAACAACCAAGAATTTATTATTATTTTTTTGCCTAAGTTGTAATCTAGCTACTTGGGGTTCGTGTATTAAAATATAATCTTTCATGACTAGAAATATTCCACCAAAGGAAAAAAAAATAAAAATAAAATGTAAAATGACCATGATTAGAGAGTTATGCGCAATAGTGCGTTTCATAAAACTTAAGCTTAAAAATGTCTCACCAAGAGGAAAAACATGTAAAAAGGCCACGGAATAATCCGTTGATCAACACAAACACGACCCTCGGGTCTAAAGTAACACGTAGGAACTTACAGACTAATGATATGACTCACAATTAGAGAGTTATGTGAAAATGTGCATTTCATAACACTTAGGCTTAGAAATGTCCCGTAAAGGGGCAAAAACATAAAAAGGCCACGGAACAGCCCGTGGATCGACATGAACTTGACCATCGGGTCCAAAGTAAAACGTAGAAACTTATAATACTTTGATAGAGCTCACGGTTAAAGAGATATGAAAAATGCATGTTTAATAAAAATTAAGCTTAGAATGAGTTCCCAAAGGGTAAAAAATATAAAGTGACCACGGAACAGCCTGTGGACCTACATAAACTCGATCGTTGGGTCCAAAGTAACACATGAATTTACAAAAATGGTTCCATTAGTTTTACATATACTTAAAAATGTTTCTCATATTTCTTATAGAAATAATGTTTTTGCTCTTTAGTCTTAATGTTTTTTTATTTATTTTATATATATTATATTATATGTGCAGATTAAAGAATATTCAAAATGCTCCCAACCCCTCTCCCTCCCCTCCCCCCACCCCCATCCCCACCAAAACTTCCCACCTCCACCCCCACACCCCACACCCCTTCCCTCAACCTCCTTTCCCTCAACCATATCTTCCCCACCCTATCTATTCTAATCCTTACCTAGCAGCCTTCCCGGCCCTACAACCCCTTGTTCCATATTCCCAGATATTACAAACCATACCTTTAGAGAATAGCCATACCCACAACCTAACATTGCCCCCAAAACCCACCAAACCCCAAACTTCCATACCAAGCACACACCACACACATGCCGGAGGCCCTGTTCAGGGTGTGGAAAATAGGGGTGGTATTGTGAATGTTAGGCTGGATTTTTGCATTGATTCAAAAGTCTTTAAGCTTGCTTTTGATGGGGGTAGAGTGGACCCTTATCATATAACGGAACGTAGAGGTCGCTTCCGAGGTTCTTTGTGGATTGGCATTAAGGGTCTAAGATGGATGTTAGACATTTTGGCCAAAATAAGGGACCCAAAACAAACACTTGAAGGATTCTTTACGTTTCATAGAGATGGATATAGAGTTCTTGAATTTAGTTGCCTTGCAAACCGTGGCGGTCACTTTGTGGAGATTACGGAGTACCACAGCGGAACCCATCGAGGTTGCATTAGAATCCCGAAAGGCAGAAAAGGTGCGGGGTGGTCAGTCTTCGAGTTTCAAGTTCGCAAGTGCTTTTTGGGTGAAACCCAAAAGTTCTTGGTAGCCCCAGCGAGTTCAAGTCGATTTTCCGATGATGGGGTGGCGGCAGAAAGGGCAGGGTCTTCTCGGAATGTTGCAAAGAAATGGTTATGGAAATCGAATAAGACACGGCGCACCAAATCCGCGCCAGATTTGCATCCGACTGTTACGTTGCTTAATTTGAGGGATGGAAATTCGAATTTGGCTCTTAATGAGCCACGCTCGACCCGGTCATTCCATTTTGAATGGAAACCAAACTATAAAACAATTTGAATCACGCTGGATCATGGGTCTCGAAGACAGGTGAGTTGGGTGGACTTGAAGTCAGGTGATGGGCCCAAGGCCCAAAAGGCCGAAAGTTTAAGCACCAATGGGCCTGATTCTAATTTCTCAAAGAAAGCCCAACCCATGGAGGATGTAGGGTCGGCCTGTCTGAAGCCTCAACATAATGAATTGGGGTGTGATACCCATAACCCGATGGGATTGAAGGGTACGGAGGAAGTGTTAAGCGTTGACGAGGGGAGTGGGTCGGGTTTGGCTTACGACCCTGGGAGGACGGAAATTCCGGCCGGTGGAGCTTAGGAAGGCTCGCAGCCAACATCGCCGGCGGCGTCGCAACTTGGAGAGGTAAGCCCAACTCTCCGTTTGGTGGTTATGGAGGTTACGAATGAGACCCATCACCTCGAAAGGGCTGCCGAGACCTTTTCTGAGCATGGGTTAGAGTCGGAGATGGCTCTGACGGGGGCGGTTGTGGTTATTGATGATGCAGAGGTTTAGGTGAGATTTCTGGAGGCTCCTTCTTTGGCTATCGAGGATGGGGCTGCGGGTGAGGGCCTTTTTAGCCCCTTAACCTGCACTCCGATAAGGATGGTGGGTCCTCCTACGAGCCCACTTGGGATGGAGTCTCTCGGTGACGGAGTTGATGCTCTCTATCAACCGTCGAGATGGGTTGCACACCAAATGAATATGTTCCGTAAGCAAGTCGGAGTTTCAGTCAATGGCCATGAAGCGGAGTGTTTGGCTTTACTTCCAAAGATAGAGGCAGACAGGAAGCCGAAAAAGGCTAGCACCAGTGTTAGGAAGACAGCCAAAAAAGGGACTCGAGAGTTGAGGAACCTGGCTTCTTCAGTAAATTATGGTGGTAAGCAACTTAGTTATTGTTAAATCTGGTTGCTGGTTGTTGGGTCCTTTATTCTTTTAATGAATTTACGATTTATTATTTGGAATGTGAGGGGACTAAATAATCCCCAGAAAAGGGAGGTTGTGAAACACTTGCTACGAGAGTGGCAGTGTGACATTGTGTGTTTGCAGGAGACGAAGCTGGCAAGCATAGATCTTCGGATGGTTCGGAGTCTTTAGGGCAACTAGCATGTTGATTAGGTGGCTCTTTACGCCATTAACACTGCTGGTGGGATCTTATTGATGTGGGACACTCGAGTTGTGCAATCAGTCGATGTTATGGTGGGTCATTTCTCAGTTTCGTGTTATTGGCATGGGCTGGTTGATGGCTTTAACCGGGTTTGTTCGGGAGTTTATGGGCCCCATTATGAGGAGAGTCGTCAACAGTTTTGGGAGGAGTTATCCTTTATTAGGCAACGTTGGGTGGTTCCCTGGTGTGTGGTGGGAGACTTCAATGTAGTCCGTTATCCCAGTGAAAGGTTGGGTTGCACTAGATTCAGCCCGGGTATGTATGCTTTCTCTGATTGGATTGATTCTCATAATTTGGTTGATTTGCCGTTGGTTGGGGGTCATTACACCTGGAGTAGTGGCACTACTCCCCCCTCTATGTCTAGGATTGACAGGGCAATGGTTTCTTTAGATTGGGAGGCTCATTACCCAGACATTCTCCTGAAGCTTCTTCCTCGGCCTATTTCAGACCATCACCCTTTACTGGTGGTTGCTGGGGGAATGGCAAGGGGGAAAAGCTCTTTTAAGTTTGAGAACATGTGGCTAAAGGAAGCAGGGTTTGTGGATAAAGTTCAAAGTTGGTGGTCTGGTTATGCATTTACTGGGACTCTGAGTTTTGTGCTAGCCAGTAAGCTAAAGGCATTAAAGGAGGACCTGAAGCAGTGGAACAAAGTTACTTTTGGGGATGTTCATTATAAGAAGGCTTGTCGGATGAGAGATATCTTGGACTTGGATGTGAAGGAGGGGTGGGAGGGTCTTTCTGTGGCTGAGATAAATTTGAGGGAGGTGCTTAAGGGTGAAGTGATCCAGCTAGCTCACATGACAGAAACTTCATGGCGACAAAAGTCTTAAGCTTTTTGGCTTAAGGAAGGGGATAATAACACTAGTTACTTCCACCACTTGGCCAACTCGAACAGAAGAAGGAATTATCTGGGAAGTTTGGAGGTTGAAGGAAGAGTTTTTGAGGATAAGGATGACATTAAAACTCACGTGGAGCAATTTTATCATTCTCTTTATCAAGAGAGTGAGCCTTGGAGACCGGAGGCAGATCAAGAGAGTGAGCCTTGGAGACCGGAGGCAGATGGTCTTGATTTTGATTCCATTGACCCTATGGATCGGGATTTGTTGGAAAGACCTTTTGATAAAGAGGAGGTGGTTCAGGTTCTTCAGCATCTAGAGGGGGATAAGGCTCTAGGGCCAGATGGTTTCACCATAGCTTTCTTTCAGAAATGCTGGAGGGTTGTTGAGGCGGATGTGATGGCTTTCTTTGGGGAGGTGCATGAGTATGGTAAGTTTGAGAGGTCTCTCAACGCTACTTTCATTTCATTGATTCCTAAGAAGCCTAATGCGGTGAATATTCGAGACTTCCTGCCTATCAACTTGGTTGGGTGCATTTATAAGCTGTTAGCCAAAGTGTTGGCCAATAGGCTGGCTCTGGTTCTTGATGGCATCATTTCGGAGTCTTAGAATTCTTTTGTGGGTGGTAGGAAGATTTTGGATTCAGTGCTTATAGCCAATAAGTGCTTGGACAGCCGGCCTAAAAGCCATATTCCCGGTCTCATTTGAAAATTAGACATTGAGAAGGCCTATGATCATGTTAACTGGGAATGCCTTTACTTTCTATTGGACAGGATGGATTTGGATCTAAATGGATAACTTGGATGAGAGCTTGTACCTCTACAGTTCGTTTCTCAATGATTGTTAATGGCTCTCCTAATGGTTTTTTCAAAAGTAGCTGTGGGTTGAGGCAAGGTGATCCTCTGTCTCCTTTACTCTTTCTTCTGATAATGGAGGTGCTTAGCCGTTTGCTTAGGAGATCGGTAGAGATGGGATTCATTAAGGGTTTCCAGGTGGGTCGAGATATGCATTCTAGAGTCTGTGTTTCCCACCTTCTTTATGCAGATGATACAATATTATTTTGTGATGCTAATCCAGAGTAGCTCATTTATATTTGCATGGTTCTTACTTTCTTCGAGGCAGTCACAGGCCTTAAAGTGAATATGACCAAGAGTGAAATGGTTCCAATTGGGGAGGTGCATAACTTGAGTGCTATGGCGAAGCTTCTCTATTGTCGAATTGGCTCTCTTTCGTTACAATACCTTGGAATGCCTTTAGGGGCTTCTTATAAGGCTTTGGAGATTTGGAATCCCATTATTGAGAAGATTGAGCGCAGGTTAGCTGGGTGGCAGAAGATGTACTTATCCAAAGGGGGTCGTTTGACTCTTCTCAAGAGTACTTTGTCTAGCCTACCCACTTATTATCTATCCTTGTTCCCCATTCTGGTCAGTGTTGTGAAGAGGATTGAGAGACTCTAGCGGAACTTTCTTTGGGGTGGGATGGGAGAGGTGCAAAAGATTCATTTGGTGGGTTGGGACAAGGTTTGTTCTCCTATTCATCAGAGAGGTTTACGAGTTCGCCATTTGATCCCCTTTAATCGTGCCTTTTTAGGGAAATGGTTATGGCGCTTCGGGATGGAGGAGACGCATCTTTGGCATCGGGTGGTGGTTGCCAAGTATGGGGTGGGTAGGGGAGGCTGGTTCTCTAACACTCCAAGGGGTACTCATGGCTGTGGTTTATGGAAGCATATTGGCATGGGTTGGGATTTTTTTTCAGGCACACCCGCTTTGAGGTAGGCTTAGGATCCCGGGTTTCCCTCTAGCATGATCGATGGTGTTCTGATCGTCCTTTGAAGGAGCTTTTCTCGAGACTGTTTGAGATTTCCCAAAACCAAGACGACACTGTTGCCTCGGTGTTAGTTTCTCAAGGCATGGGCCAACCTCGTGTTTGGAATGTGCTTTTTGGGAGGGCTTGCAATGATTGGGAGATGGACCAGGTGGTGACTTTCTTTTCCCTTCTTCATGCCCATACTCCCCGAGGTGATGAGGTGGACAAGTTAGTGTGGGGTCCATCGAAGAAGGGCATATTTGATTCCAGTTCATTCTATCATATGTTGCATAACCCCCTTGATATTTGCTTTCCGTGGAAGAGTATTTGGAGGGTGAAGGCTCCCCCTAGGGTTGCCTTCTTCACGTGGACGGCTACTTGGGGTTGGATCCTTACTTGTGATAATTTACAAAAAAAGGGCTTTGTGTTGGCTGGTTGGTGTTGCATGTGCAAAAATGCGGAGGAAACGGCGGATCACCTCTTGCTCCATTGTTGGTTTGCAAAGCAGCTCTGGAACTTTGTTTTCTAGTTTGTAGGGATTGTCTGGGTGCTTCCTTTTCATGTTGCAGATATGTTATTTAGTTCGTGGAATTGGTTTGGGAAGAGGTCCTCGGGGGTTTGGAATTTGATCCCTTCTTGCCTCATGTGGACAATTTGGAGGGAAAGGAACAAGCACACTTTTGAGAATATGGAGACTCCTTTGGCTAAAGTCATTGAGATCTTTTTTGTCTCTTTGTTTGATTGGTCTTGTGCTTGGGGGCTCACGTCTTCTCCTTCTGTGGGAGATTTTTTAGAGTCTTTTGCTTGTAACAGCTTTGAAATTCCCTTGTAATCCTTGTTTTCCTGCTTTGAGTGCATGCTTTATGCACCTCAAGCTTCTTTGAATAAAACTTCTTACTTATCAAAAAAAAATATTTTGTGCAGATTATATGAGCTTGGGGGAATGAAGACATATTTTCTTGTGTGAAGTCCTTTTTTTTTTTTGGTATTGTTAGATGACATTTTTTCCATTTCTATTAATTGTTGTACTGATTGTATTTATGATAATTTTAAATTTAAATATTATTTACTTTTGGAATGTATGGAAGATTTGTTTATGGATCTTTTGTTGAAAATGAATTGATTTGTTAATGACAGGTTGTAATGAGTAGGTATAAAATATTAAAAATGCAAAAACCTAATTATATATATATATATCATTTGGCGACCCACATTTTCGTCACCTAACAATTTGGAAAAAGAAAACAAAAAACAATAGGCAACGAAATGTTTTGTCGCCTGAAATTCAATAGGCGAGGATATAAATTTCCTCGCGTAAAGAATATTTGGCGACAAAAATAAGTTTTGTCGCCTATATTTTGTGGGAGACGAACCATGTTTCGTTGACAAATGAACTTTAGGTGACAAAAAGAAATTTGATGCC
Source organism: Fagus sylvatica (assembly GCA_907173295.1). NCBI lineage: Eukaryota > Viridiplantae > Streptophyta > Magnoliopsida > Fagales > Fagaceae > Fagus > Fagus sylvatica. The sequence goes on from OU015766.1 coordinate 3,041,205, forward strand.
AAATACTATTTAGGCGACGAAAAAATTTATCGGTAAATGTTGAAAGTATTAGGCGACAAAAATATTTCATCGCCAGGACTATTCAGCGACCAGCATTAGTCGACGAAATGATTTTTGTCACCTAATTGAGACTTTTGTGCGACGAAAACGTTTTGTTGCCATAGACCTTTTTTTTTTTTTAAGAATTGATCTATATGTGTGTGTTTATGGAATTTTCAAATACAGCCTTAGTTCATTTTTAAAGTAGTTTAAAATATTGGGAATAAATTTTTTGTTCATAAGGATATTTTTTCAAAGGACATAAAAGTGGACATGAAGGGAATGAAAGAATCTTTTTAATAGTACTAGAAGATAATAATGACAATAATAATAAGAATAACAATGATAATCTATTAATATTAAGAGCATTCCTTCCCATCATTTCCACTTTAATAAACTTCCCAAAACATTCTTAATATTTAGAAAATATTGCTATAAATAATAATTAAATGAGGGTGAAAAAGTAATTCACTAGATCCTCTACATAAAAGATTTTGAATTTCATCTTAGGCCTAAAATATCCTTACATTTACTATTCAATTAAAAAGTAGAACAAAAAGGATATATACGTAATTTGCAACAAAAAATTAAAAAAAAAAGGGGTAAATTACACTGACACCCCATTCTTTTGGAGAAACTAGACTCGTTCTCAAATTTGCAAAATAATTAACACTCAGCTCCCTTTTCCCAAATTTTTAAAGGAATATTCTCTACTTAAACTTAAAATAATTGGAATATAATTTTTCTTTTTAACTTTGGTTAGATAGGAATTGGTTAAAAAAAATAAACAAAAAAAATGAAAAAAGGGGTGGAGTGTTAATTATTTTGCAAATTTGGGGGCAAAGTGTCATTTCCCCCAAATTATGGTGTAACAGGTCTAATTTCCCCAAAATAAGTGGGTGTTAATGTAATTTACCCAAAAAAATAACTACCTCAAACCACTCTCCCATGTATCCACACCATGTCTTCTCATTAATAACCACTACTATTATAAAAGAAAAAAACAAAAACAAAAACCACTTCTCATGATACTTTAATTCAATTTTTATTTTCTTATTTCAATTAACTCTTTATCCCATAAAATATAATTAAAATAATAAATAAATAAATAAATAAAAAAAACTAATTTTTAGTTCCACTATCCCATGTTTAATTTTTAAGTTTTTAAGTTTTAAAACTTTTAACTACTCTTAATTTCTTATCCATATCCTTTTTAACATTCTATTATTATTATTTAAGAATTATCTCTTTTTCATTTGAATATATAAATAATATATAATATATATATATATATATATATATATATATATATATATATATATATCTTTTCCTTTTTGTTTTTTGGTTGTTTATATGGTAGTAAAACTTAATATTTGTGTGGGTGTTTCTTTTCTCTCGAATATGGGAGTTGTAAACTTTTTTTTTTTTTTTGGTTTTTTTTTTTGTTTTTTCTTTATTAAAAGTTTTTATTATCTTTTATGTTAATAATAATTCAAAAAAAATATTAGTACACAATAAATTAGCACATGAAAAAAAATTTAGTACACGAGCAAAAAATTTAGTACACTTCAAATATGATAATTATGATCTAAGATTTATATGATAAAAGTCATATTGTGTGATAATATTACCATAAAAATTAAAAAAAAAAATTGAATCAAATAAATCCGGAATGTAGAGTCCTAATTAAAATAGAATTCTTTAATTATTGTATAACTTAATAAGTGAAATGTGAAAAATAAAATAAATATAAAGAACAACTTTCAAAAAAAAATAAAGTACACATCTACCAAGAACCTGCGATGGATCTCATTTTTTCATAACCAAATCTGCGATTGATCACTTTAGCCTTTGAATGAATTACACATATACCCGTTTTTGCATAACAAAATATGTGATCAATCAGATTAGTCTGATTGAATTACACTACCTAGAGACTAGTTCTATCGATCATAACTATTGTTAATGAGATACATGATCGATTGCGGTGGTTGGTGTTAAAAAATTTAAGTGGCTCTTACTGTTTGTAATGGGCCAAAATTTACCTAAGTTTATTGCGATCGATCGTAATTTTTTGTAACCAAAATTGGGCTCAATCACGTCTACATAGAACCACTGATCAATCGCTCATTTTGTTCAGGAATGAGGGATCGATCGTACTTTATAATGCGTGTGTTTGGAAGAGTAAAATTGGTAATAAATTTTTGTTATAATTCGTAATAGCTCTCAATATAGTAACACGTTCTAAGTATCTGTAATCGTTCTTAAAATGTGTAAAATGTATGTTTCGGAGTGCAATAAGGTTGATAAAATTATTTTGGATAAATTACATTTACACCCCTTCTTTTAGGGAAATTAGACTCGCTACACCCTAATTTAGGGAAATGACATTCCGTTCCTAAATTTGCAAAATAATTAACACTCCGCCCCCTTTTTCATTGTTTTTTTTTTTTTTTTTTTCTTTTTTTGTTTATTTTTTATTAATTTTTTTAACCAATGTCTAACTAACCAAAGTTAAAAAGAAAAATTTTATTCCAATTATTTTAAGTTTAAGTGGGAAATATTCTTTTAAAAATTGAGAAAAAAGGGGCTGAGTGTTAATTATTTTGTAAATTTGGGAGCGGAGTGTCATTTTCCCGAATTAGGGTGTAGCAAATCTAATTTCCCTAAAAGAAGAGGGTGTCAGTATAATTAAATGTGCTTGGAATAGCAAACCGTTTGATAAAATTAGTAAACAGTTTGATTTATTGTAAAGTGGAATCTAATTTTGGCGGCTTAGACAGCTTGGGTGAATGTTTGTAATCATTTTGTAGGATTAAGTATTTAATTGATAAATATTGTAAATAAGTGTTAGCAATTGTAATGGTCTCACCATCTGTAAAGTATTTGTTTAGATGAGCAATTCATGTGATAAAAAATAGTAATCGGTGTCATTTATTGTAAAATAGAATCAAATTTTGGCGGTAATGACGGTTTGTGTGAAATTTTATAATTAACTTGTCGAAATATGTATTTTGGTGATAAATATTGTAAAGTATGTTTTAGTACTTGTATTTGGTCTCAGTTGTTGTAAAGTATTTGTTTAAGAGTACAATACGGGTGATAAAATCCATAAACTTTCTCATTTATTGTAAAATGGAATCAAATTTTGGCGGTTATGACGGTTTGTATGAAATTTTATAATTAACTTGTCGAAATATGTATTTTGGTGATAAATATTGTAAAGTATGTTTTAGTACTTGTACTTGTACTTTAATCTTTAATGTAAAATATCTATGTATTTATCTTGTTGGATCTACAATTCTACTTCATCCTTCATACTTTGTTTGGTGCCATACGAAAAAAGTCCTCTTAATTGAGGCATAATTCGGACCAAGCACATCCTTTTGAAGTTCGAAGTTAGATTAGCAATTTTAATTCAAGGTTTGTAAAGAATTTTGAATAAGTTTGATTTTATATCAAACGAATTGGTGACCACAGTAAGAGATATTAATCATTACATGCCAACAAAGTATTGTAAGAGTGGAAGATTGTTACTTGGTGAAATTTATGAACTAATTAAAGAAAATGAGGCCAAATTTCTTCTACAAATTAGTACTTCATGGTATCAAATTCACATTCTTCAATATTTATGTGAAAAAAAAATGTTGAATTATGGAGAGATTACCATGAGACATATCAATATATTTATGGAAATTCACTAAAAGATATCCTCCCACAACAATATGGTCATGACCATTTAATAGAAAATGATCAATATGGCCAATCCATTAATGATTAAGTGTTAGAATTTAATGGGCATGAAATGTCTAATGAATCTAATCTTGAATGGAATGGAGAAAAATCCTTGTTGGGCAAGAACTACAAAAAGTTTTTACACCAAATGTGGAATCCAAGGAAAATACCGATCAATTTTCCAAAGATGAAACATTGATTGAGGAAAAATATATTCTAACTCAAGAATTAATACTAGGGGGCATGAAATGCTTTGTGAAGTTAATCTTGAGAAAAATTATTTTTCTATGGAAAATAATGATTAACTTGCCAAAGATGAAGAGTTTAGTGATGAAAAATTCACTAATGATTTAACTTAAGAATTAAAACTTGTGGGGCAAAAAATGTCCTAAGATTTTATTCTTGAAGAATGGCAAGAAAATGTCAAATAATCGATGGATATAAATAAGCCATTAGATTTGATGTTCTTGTTTGAAGACAAAGCATATGAAAATTGGTGGATGTCAAACCAAGTTTCTATTATTGTCTTTGAAATTGAGCACATATGTGGATCTCATAATCTTAAAATTTTGTTAAAATGGTTGATCAAATTCCAAAATTTGATAATACCAACCAATTTTTGCTATATGAAGTAAATTGTCTATCATCCATTTAGATTCATAAACGTCATCTAAATAGATGAGGGGGCATGTGTTAACACATAAAAATAATTTTATTATATAGTATTATATATATAATATTGACCACCATAATATATTAAATTGATAGCCATATTATATGTGTAATTTATATAGAAATAAAATTATTTGTAACTTTCATTTACATGTGTCATTATTTACAACTTTCATGGAGGAAGTTAATGGTAGGATGTAACCACCAATAACTTCCATGATGTAGATGACATGTATCATGATCTCCAAACTATTGAGAGTAGTTATTTTCCTAAAAATAAACACACCCAAAGTAGTTATTAATGGGTAGTTATTTGATAGAAATAACCACCCTTTTAACTATTAATAAGAAGGTTTATTCTTCAAAAACTCTCTCTACAACTCAACTTTCACTACTCATATGCAAGAGATCCATTGTGATCTAAAGTGTGTTCTAAGTGTGTTCCAAGTGTGTTCAAAATGTTCTTCAAGTGTGTTCATTAGTGTTTGTAAGTTGTTCTTATTGTACTTGTACTTTATAATCTTTAATGCAAAATACTTATGTATTTATCTTGTTGGATTTACAATTTTACTTCACCCTTCATACTTTGTTTGGTGCCATATGAAAAAAGTCATCTGAGGCATAATTCGAACTAAGCACACCCTTTTGAAGTTCGAAGTTAGATTGGCAATTCTAATTCAAGGTTTGTAAAGAACTTTGAATAAGTTTGATTTTATATCAAACAACCAGCACCAATAATAAGAACTTGACAAAATTTCTCACTGACAACATACTACCAAACCATTAAACTTTGGAGAGTTTTAAAGACAGAGAGAGACAGGGGAAAGGGGAAAGAAGAAGATATAATAAAGAACTTTGCAATTAACAAAACTTCTAAGCACACATGAATTAATGTTCAGAAGTTTAAGCACATATATCAAATATCAAACAATACCAAAGCTAAATAATATATACCTTCTTGTAGGTTCTTTTAAGGGCTCTCCGTCTTAAAAGTATCTACATGGAATGTGTTACACCATAAAATTATATATATCACATATATAATTTCGCCACCATAATTTGTTAATTTGGCAGTCATAATTATGTGTGTTTTATATACAGAGTGACATGTAAAAAACATGTGTCATTATATTGAAGCATTAAAGCCATTTACCACACTTCCACTTTTCAAGAGATAGTGAGGTAGTTATTGGCTTGAATTATGGAAGCACTATAGCCACTTACCACACTTCTATGTTACATGAGTTAGTGGGGTAGTTATTGACTTGCTATTTTTATGGGATTTGAAGAGAAGATCAAGACTTAATCAAGGCTTGGAATGTAACCGTTGCAGTTGGCTTATAAATAGTGAACCTAAGTGCATTTCACACACACACACCCCCAAGCAAACCCAAATAGCACTTGTTAGATTAGTTAAGAGAGCTTTCGATTGTAGCTTCTAGTATTTCTTTTACATGCTTGTAAGTACTCTTTCAATTAATTAAGAATGTCTTGTTTATGGTAATGTTACTTTATTTGACGCTCTAGTTACCTCGATTGCAATATATTTTACTTTAACTTAGGTGTAGTTATCTCGATTGGCTTTAATTACTCTAGGATTAGCTTAATTAGTTTAGTTTAATTAATTCACTAGTTACCTTAGCTTACTTAGATTAGTTTAATTAGTTTAACTTAATTAGTTAGTAACTTTAGCCTACCTCGATTAGCTTAATTAGTTAGTTTAATTAATCAATTAGTTACTTTAGACAACTTAGAACTAGTTAATTTAATTAGATAATCCCTTAGCTTAATTAATTAGCTTAGTTAGCTTAATTAATTGTTACTTTTCTATTTACTTTCATTAGTTTAATTACTTTCATTCTCTTTTCTTACTTGTATTTTAGTTTAAAGTCCTTTGGACAAAGGCAATCACCCAGCCTGTAAGCCTTTTAGATCGAAATTAAATTGTGGTTCTAAGTTTGCTTTACGGTACTAGATTCTCGATTAAGCATAGTTATTTGTTTCTTTCAAACAAATTGGCGACCATACCTTGGAAATTCTAGTTTAACAACAAACAGAATGAATTGAAAACCCCAAATCCAAGACTTTGAACATGTCGGCTATAAAGATCATAGCATATCTACTCCCCATCAAGATCTAGTAGCAGTTGATCATTCTTGGTAATGCCTAAAGGCCTGGCAATGAATGCGTCTCGTAATGGGATTGTAAATAGTTTGGTCCAAGTTTCGACCACACCATACTCGTCCATGATCCATATATCACATATCCTGCTACTTTCTGGGTGAACATTTACATTACCAACAACAATAAAAGCAAGTGATCCCATCAATACTGTGGGTATTGAAAGATCCCAAAATAAATGATCAAAACATTCAACAGGAAGCTTTATCTCTTCGAATACTCGCTCAGCAGTATTGAAATGTGGATGCTCAAAAATCACCTAGGTGCCACGTGTCGCCTTGTGATTGGTTAAAGATGGGTTGAACTTGTATTGATGGGTTGTTGAGCCCAAAACTCCAAACCAGGCCCGCAAACTCGCCTGATGGCTGATGGTGCACCTTTTCTTGATCTGCTGTTATGCTGGGCTTTTTATCAAGAGAACTACGAATCTGCTGTGATGGCTTTTTGTCAACAAAAACTACAGCAGACAGCAATCGTGAATATCCAGAGAATAAGCAAGAACAAAGTAAAAAATGAACTCAAATAAACTAGTAAAGACTTTGGGAGGATTTGGTGAGAAAGGGGGAGGATTATCCCTCGAAAACATGTATATCATGGAGTAGGTTATTTGGAAATCTTTTGAAGGGATTGGTAGTGTAGTGTATGTCATGGGGACTTGATTGTTTTTTATGGAGTTTGGCAAAGAATGTTTTGGGGTGACAAGAAATGGATCTTTTCTTCTTCTTGTCTTTTGACTTGGGGGTTTCTGTTTGGCTGAAGGTTCTTTTTTGGCTGAAGAGGGTTGTTTTTTATAGTGCTGCTTCTTCTCCTTTTATAGTGGTCTGCTGTAATCTATGGAGTTCATGGTTTTGACCTGACCATCCTCTTGACTCTTGGATAATGAGGTCCTTCATTGGCTCTGCCTATGCTTTTTGATAGGATAAAATATTGTTGCAGACTAAATCAGTGAAAGAAGTTGACTCCATGATAAAAGTTGATTTGTTCATGTTTTCATTAAGGTATTTGAGGTTTGCTGGCCACTTGTGTTCATGCCCCCCAACGGGTATGATACACTTGTACAGTAGACTTCAATACCTTTAAAGAAAATAATCCCCTTGCCTCCAAATCAAATCCCCCTTAGTCTTTTAATGAAAATTAGTAGCAGTCACCATAGGTTTGGGCTTTGGTAACTGTGTTACTTTTGTTTATGTTGCCTTCAGAACATCTTTTTGCCTCTTGTTGAGACTCTTTCCCTTTGGTGAGTCTGCCGTTGCTTATCTTTTCGTATGTTGTGTAGAAGGGGTAGCAGTCACCCTAGGTTTGGGTTTTGGTGACTGCGCTACCTCTATTTATGTTGCCGTCATACTAACTTTCTTGCCTTTGGTTGAGACCCCTCCCTTTTCGTGAATCTGCCATTGTTTTCCTCTTGTCTGCTGTGCAGGAGGAGTAGCAGCTACCTCTGTTCACGTTGCCTTCAGGTTATCCTTTTTGCCTTTGGTAAAGACCCTTCCTTTCTTGTGAATCTGCCGCTGCTATTTTCTTATCTGCTGTGTAGAAGGAGTAGCAACAGTCAGGTATGAGTCTGCCGTGTAAATAGACTTCAGCAATGGTTGACCTATGATTCAGCCGCCCAAGAAGATGGTGAACAGTAGCTTTCTTAGGATTTGGTTCAGAAGATTTTTGTTTCAGAATTTCTTATCTGTTCTATTTTAAGGGGTAAGGCTACGGGCCCCACTTGTTAAGATAAGATTACTTGTTTGAGTCTCTTCTATTGTCTGTTGTGCAAAGCCTTGAGTTTTCTACTATGTCTGCTGTATAAAGAGCTTGGGTTTTGTGCTATGTTTGCTGTGTAAGGACCTTGGTTTTTGTGTTAGAAATCCAGATCAGTGAACAGTGTTAGCAGCTTTTCCATTTTGATTTGAAGTGAACGTCAACGTCACTTTGCTTGTTTATAAAGCTCTGGCTAGCTTGTGGATCCTACGGAGCAGTAGATCAAAATTGACAAAAAGGTTGGAAAATGGGTTTCCCAGATGGGTTGGACAATTTGGATTAGACTTATCGCAGATCACCCAAAGTGGCCCAAAACTGAAGGGCTTGTGCTACAGTAGACTCATTGATCTCAGGTTCCGTCTAGGCCTTAAGGTGGGTGTTGGGGCCTCTCTTGGTGTGCTGTAACTTGGTCAAAAAGTGGGCATCTACAAAGTACATGATTACATGGTTGAGAGCTCTCCAATGAATAGCCCCGTTAACAAAACTTGTGGGTTCATCAAATGCGAAACACGGAACAACTGACTCAATTCTGCTCCAAGAATTCGTGTTTTGTGAGTAGACCTCAGCGTGTGGGAGTATCTTGCCAGGTAAAGTTCCCTCATCAATACCATGGCAGAAGTAAATGATTCTTATGATCAAGATATCACGGATACGAAGGTCAGGGCCAATGCCATGCGTAGTACTAGTAGTCATCATATTCCTATCACCCGGAGGATAAGGGATAGTCCTGAATATACTTTTTGAGGGGTTCCATAGATAAAAGAACCTGCAACAAGAACAAAGCACGCTGTAACTATAAGGGAAGAATGTGTGAATCACAAAACAGAGCATGTCTAGCCTAAAATCATGTCAAATATACTGCCATCACTTCTGTATCTGAAATTGATTCTCATAGCTGTATACAGTAACAGTAGCATAGAATTAGCCTAGATGTTTGAATATTTCCTAAATTAGTTTATCAACCTTTGTGTATATAAAGACAGAACTTTTATCAATAAATAGTGAGGAAAATTATTCATTGAATCACGGCAAGATCTGTTCCTTTACATGGTATCAGAGCTCCCAATCTCTAACGAGCCCACGATCCCAATCTCCACAATGTCTTCCTCCTCCAGTGAAACTCCCACCCTTACCCTCAACACCCAACCTTCTTCCGCCACTGATCAAACCCTTATTGCTCTTAATATCTCTGCCCAAATCAATGAAAAGTTAACTCCCTCCACCTTCCCTCAATGGCGTGCTCAATTTGAAGCACTCCTCATCGGCTACGGTCTCCTCGACTATGTCGAAGGCACCCTTCCGTGCCCCCCTTCCACTGGTACAAGCGCTGATGATTTGCGCAAGACCCACTGGGTCAGACAAGATAAACTCATCTTGAGTGCTATTCTTGCCTCCACCTCTTCCTCAATCACACCCCTCATTGCTACAGCTAAGACCTCTCATGGTGCTTGGACCAAGCTGAACACCCTATATGCTAGTCGATCCAGAACTCGTGCTATGCAGTTAAAGGAAGAGCTTACCTTAATCCAGCGTGGCAATCGGCCGATCCCAGACTATCTTCATGCTGTGAAGGCTTTGGCTGATGAAATCGCCGTCATTGATCACCCAATCTCCGATGATGATCTAACCCTCTATGTGTTGAATGGTTTAGGTGCAGATTTTCGGGAGATTGCAGGGCCGATCCGTGCTAGGGAGTCCTCACTAACCTTTGAGGAGTTGCACGATCTCTTGGTTGGCCACGAGGCGTATCTGAGACGCCTGGAAGCTGCAACGCAACATTTAGTTGCCTCTGCCAATTACACGAAGACAAAACAAGGAGGGAGTACTCCGTGGTCTTCTAAGCCAAATGGGCCGGCCCCACAACGCTGGTCTCAAGGTTCCAGCCCAAACCGCCACTCACATGGAGCCCAACGTGATGGACGCCGCTCCAACCACCAATCTGGCCGGCCCAACAACTCTAATCGGCGTTACCAGCCCAAATGCCAACTTTGTGATCAATTAGGCCACACTGCCAAGTATTGTTCCCAATTCAACTCTCAGCATCTCTCCGCCAATTGTGCTACAACCTCCAGTGAAAAGGACAAAACTTGGTTACTAGATTCGGCCGCTTCCCATAATATCACGGGTGACCTTTCCAATTTATCCATTCATTCTGAATATGATGGCACTGACGAAGTCATTCTCGGTGATGGTTCAGGTTTGGCAGTCTCACACATTGGTTCTTTGGCTTTGCACTCTCCCTCCCGCACTTTTACCTTACGTGATACTCTTTGTGTTCCAAACCTTTGCAAAAATTTAATTTCTGTTCATCATCTCACCAAACAAAATAATGTCTTTGTTGAACTTCACCCCTTTCATTTTTTTGTGAAGGACACAACCACGGGGGCGATTCTATTACGAGGAGCATGTAACAATGGCATCTACACCTTCCCGGCATCAACGGTGGCGTCTTCCTCAATAAAGGTTGCTAATGTGCACGAACGGACTTCAATTGATGGATGGCACAAGCGTCTTGGGCATCCTTCTCTCAAAATAGTCCACCACCTTATCAAGAATTTTTCTCTTCCTATTTCCTCAAACAAAACTTTGTCTTCATTATGTCATTCATGTTCTATTAATAAAGCACATCAACAACCCTTTCGAGTCACTAGTCTTCAAAGTCATGAGCCACTTGAACTTATTTACACGGATGTGTGGGGTCCCGCTAGTTATACCGGAATTGATGGATCACGATATTATCTTATTTTTGTTGATCATTTTACCAAATATACATGGTTCTATCCAATGGTTACTAAATCCGGTGTCTCCACTATTTTTCCGCATTACAAGAAATTTGTTGAAACGCGTTTTCAAAAACTTCTCAAAACACTATACTCCGACAATGGCGGTGAGTATATTGCCTTAAAATCATTTCTATTACTTCATGGCATAACTCACTATACCACTGCTCCCCACACCCCGCAACAAAATGGTGTCTCTGAACGTCGTCACCGCCACCTCGTTGAAACGGGCCTTACACTTCTTCATGATGCAAATCTTGATTTTTCCTATTGGCCCTATGCCTTTCAAACAGCATCTTACCTCATAAATAGACAACCCACGCCTCTTCTCCACCACAAATCACCTTATGAAGCTCTCTTTGGTCAAAAACCAAATTATTTGAAATTAAAAAAATTTGGGTGTGTTTGCTATCCTCTCACACGGGCCTATAACTCAAATAAAATGCAGCCCAAATCCAAAGCCTGCCTTTTTCTAGGCTATTCCCCAACCCAAAATGCATATAAATGTTTTGACCCTCATACCAAAAAATTTACCATCTCACGCCATGTGATATTTGATGAAGCCCAACCTTATTTCAGCCCATCCAACCCCGCCCCTCCTCTGCCAAACCAGACCGCCCAAAGCACTCATCACTGCCTTCCCCTGTTCTTCGAAGCCCCACTGGCTGTTGTGCCTCCATCAACGCTGTCTGGCGTGCCACCCTCACCGCCGCTTCAGGAAGGTGCAGCTGCCATCGTCGCACAATCCTCAGGTAACTCCGAAACCCCCTCTGGTGCTTTACTTCCTAATTGCTTGCATGCCCTAGGTTCGATTCCTCCTTCACCTGCATGTTTGGGTGAGTTTTCTTCCTCATTGCCATTAATTTCTCCCAATTCTTCTGCTGCTGCTTCACCTCCCAGTTCTCCAAACCCGGATTCCCCACCCATTCCCGAAATCCCAAATCCTCCCCAACGTACTCACCAAATGACCACAAGATCCATGAACCAAATCTTCAAACCCAAACAACTCCATACCGTGTCCAAATATCCCCTTCCTCAACCCATTGAACCAACGAGTGTGAGCCAAGCCGTATCTCAACCCCACTGGCGTGAAGCCATGTCCAATGAGCTTACTGCTCTCATGAAACACGGGACCTGGGACTTAATTTTACCTCCTTCACACTGTAAACCAGTAGGGTGTAAGTGGGTCTTCCGTGTTAAACGGAAAGCTGATGGGTCAGTGGACCGATTCAAAGCTCGTCTGGTCGCTAAGGGTTATAATCAACGCCCTGGTGTTGATTACAAAGACACTTTTAGCCCCGTGGTCAAACCAGCCACTATTCGAGCTGTCTTATCCATTGCCGTCATGAATGGATGGTCCTTGAGGCAAATGGACGTCAACAATGCCTTTCTCAATGGCGAATTAACTGAGACTGTGTTCATGGAGCAACCTCCAGGGTTCAAAGACTTGTCCAAACCTAACCATGTTTGCAGGTTAAAAAAGGCAATCTATGGGCTTAAACAAGCCCCACGGGCTTGGTACACAGCTCTTAAAAATGCCATTCTTCAGCTGGGTTTTTCCAATTCCAAAGCAGATTCCTCTCTATTTATTTACAGCCAAGGATCAACACTATGTTATTTTCTGGTTTATGTTGATGATCTTGTAATTACAGGAAATAATTCGCTTTTTGTGACCTCTATTATTAAGCGGCTGGGTGACATGTTTTCTCTCAAAGACATGGGTTCCCTTCATTTTTTCCTAGGGGTTGAAGTCATTCCTACTCCAGCAGGCTTGTTCCTCTCACAGCATAAGTATATTCGTGAATTGTTAGCCAAAACAAGTATGAGTGGTGCCAAAGATGTCTCCACCCCTCTCTCTACAACTCAATCCCTTCAATTAATTGATGGCACCGCTGCTGTGGACAGCTCTGAATTCCGTAGAATCCTTGGCAGCCTTCAATACCTCTCCTTGACCCATCCAGATATCTCCTTTGCAGTCAACAAACTCTCTCAATTTATGCACAAGCCGACTTCAAATCACTGGACAGCCATCAAAAGGCTCCTCCGCTACTTAAAACAAACCATTTTTCATGGTATTCAGATCACCAACACTGGACCTCCGGTCTTAAGAACATATTCCGACGCTGACTGGGCTGGAAACATTGATGACCGCACATCCACATCTGCCTATATCAGTTTTTTGGGATCCAATCCCATTTCTTGGAGCTCCAAGAAACAACGAGCAGTCGCACGCTCCACAACAGAGGCCGAATACCGGGCACTAGCAACTGCTGCTTCTGAGACAATGTGGCTGTCCATCCTCTTCAAAGAACTAAACTTTCCAGTCAAAGACTCTCCCCAGTTGTTATGTGATAATCTTGGAGCCACTCATCTCAGTTTCAACCCCGTCAATCATTCGCGCATGAAGCACATTCAAATCGATCTTCACTTTGTACGTGACTTAGTGCAAAAAGGAAGCCTTCAAGTCAGACATGTCCATACTCAAGACCAGTTAGCTGATTTGTTAACAAAGCCATTGTCACGACAGCGAACGGAACTGCTACGTACCAAGATTGGTCTTGCCGATGGAAGCTCAATCTTGCGGGGGCGTATAAGGGAAGAATGTGTGAATCACAAAACAGAGCATGTCTAGCCTAAAATCATGTCAAATATACTGCCATCACTTCTGTATCTGAAATTGATTCTCATAGCTGTATACAGTAACAGTAGCATAGAATTAGCCTAGATGTTTGAATATTTCCTAAATTAGTTTATCAACCTTTGTGTATATAAAGACAGAACTTTTATCAATAAATAGTGAGGAAAATTATTCATTGAATCACGGCAAGATCTGTTCCTTTACAGTAACATTCACTAGGCGTTCAGATCGGAATTTCAATTTCCTTCACTTCAAAAGGTACTCCGTTGATACAGATAACTTGGCACACTGTTCTATCTCCAGAAAACCGCTTGGGAATGATGGTAATATAATTGCTATTCCTATCTTCCGAGCGGAAATGCATATACATTGCTTTGTATACCAAAGAGCGCCAAGACTTAGAAACAGACATGAATCTAACTAGTCCTTTTTTGGGTAATCTTGAAAGTATATCCATCACAAGTTCGCTTGTTAGAAGTTGAAACAAGACCATCTCTTTCCGGCTATTTGATTTTCAATGATTTTCTTTTTCTTGGGTGAGAAGCAGCCGAGAAAAGATTCAACAGAATGATCTCTTCTATTTTGCTATGGTATGAAATATGTAACTTGGAAAGTGTAAAATTTGTTAGTTTCTTTGTTTTTCACAAAAAATTACCAAACCATTTCTTACTGATGAATGGATGCTTTTGACCGTAAATCGTCACGTATAGTCATATAGTTGGAGACTCTATATTCCTCTTAGTCTCTTACACATACAAACCACTCAAAAAGAACTTAGAATCGGGTACGGCATTACGAAAAACAAGCAGACAAAGAGAACTCTAAAATGCAAACAAAGGACCAAGAGTACCTAAGAAATAAAACCACAGAGACTTAGCTCTAGCCTCAGAACAGAGGAGGAAAAGACGCAAAGAACACCATGAAAACACAGCAAATGGATATCCTAATACTAGAGATACAAAGGCAAATGCAAAACTACGACACCCAACACTACCAGCCAATCAAGATACCCAAAATCTATTTGTATCATGTTACATACAAAAATAAATTAAAAAATAAAATATGATAATGATGTAAAATATGGGTATCACTACTAATTTACTAAAGATGGAGATAACTTTAGCATGCATGATAAGCCCATTATTGTAATCTGCTTTGTTAAAGTCTCTTTCTCACATATTTATTTTGTTCTCTCATAATTTTTTTTTTTTTTGAGTAAAATGATAGATTTTTCTTTTTAGTTTGACTGCCAGTTCACTATTTAATTCTTGCTATTCTTGCATATATATATATATATATATATATATATATACCTGGAATGTTTGAGTTTACAACTCATCCCAAGCCTCCTACCAATTAGACCGCATCCTGACACTTTTACATAAGCTTTATTAAATTTATTATTCTAAATAAAGATAGCCTAGTCATTTAAATTTTCGTTCTAGTTAATGAAACTAAAACACTAAATAGTTTAGTAAATCGAAGAAAGTAACAAATGCCAAGAGTCTGTAACTTGTGGTCCAATGGCAGTCTTTGCATTTCCTACAAAGAGAAATTGGATTTGAATCCTCTCTGTCCACTTAAAATATATATATATATATATATATGTAACACTTGTCAAGAGTTTGTCACCTACGATTCAATGGCAGTATATGGTCTCTCAAGAAAAGAAGTTGAGTTCAAATCTGTCCTCCCCACTTGTAATTAGGGGGGAAAAATGTAACACCTATTTATTATGAATTACAAATTAATAGGTATATAATATATAAATACTGTAATCAAATTTATAAATAACTAAATTATAGTATTTGTTATATATTTTTTTGTTAAATTAATAACTTATAAGTACAATGACTATGAAATAATTTGTTAAGATTTAGGGTAATTATTTATATTTGTTTTATTTTTTTGCTGAATAGGCTAATTTTATTTGTTCACACCAGCCAGCTACATGGGAATAGGTAAAAGGCCGTGCAGATTAATACAAGTTAGCCCACAGTCCTACTCCTACGTTACAGATCCATTGAAGGACATGACATGACATGAGGCTTATGTAAAGATTGGTTTTAAAGTGTCATAAATAGCATCACCAATACAACCAATACGTTGCTTGCAGTAAATGAGTTTGAGACGGACACTCAAGTCTATATCTTTCTATGTATCTTAAGATATTTGCAACTCAAAAAGCAATTACAAAACAAATTACCCCCACAGTTCACTTATGTTTGGTTGTACTTCAGTTGTTAAATTGTGGTTTTATTTTAGTTGTTAAATTGAACAACTCCTCCGTAAAGATAAAAGGATCCCACGGAGACTAATAAATGCGTTGATTGTTGAGGATTTGAACACAAGTTTTACTTATGGAGAAGATTGAACTGTGCTATTAAAGCACAAGGCTCTTGGCTGGTATTCACTTAATTGAGTTTCAAATTCTACACCTGAAAATTTTAGTCAAGCTTTCAATCAATATATAGAAGTGAATCCACAAAGGGTCTGAATAAAATTATTTGTGCTTTAGTTTCCCCTCCCCAAAATATAAAATCTAGATAAGCTTGCAAGCAATATATGGATGAGCTGAAGCATATCAGCTGTGATGCATCATTATCAATTGGTCTGCCAATAATAATAATATTAATTGGTAAATGCTCCAAATAAGGAAGCAATCCTAATTTTTCTGAAGAAAATGAAAACATTTGTTGCTATAAGGAACTCTTCAATCCCAAATTGTTGAGAAATGAAACAATGTCAGGTTGGCAACATAAGAAATGCTGAATTTTTATTCAGCCACAAAATTTTGTGCTTATCTACTTGTATTTATAAAGGTTGCATAGAAATGGCCCCTTTCAATTCCTTGCTTCCCTTTGGCCAGGGAACTTCTCAATACTGTCTCTTATTGCACTAGCTAAAATCATACTCTACAATTCAACCATTCAATTATGTCTTACTAGCTAACATCATACTCTACAATTCAACCACTCAATTATGTCTTTCATAATAGATTCACGCTCTGGTTCAAAGAGGAGATCATGTAAGAACCCATCTAACAATTTGATGGTTTTGTCAGTTGAGGAGGCTTCTGCATACAATTTCTGAGTCGCTTCAGGGTCAGTTACAGTATCAGCAGTGCCATGGAGAACAAGAAAGGGAACTCTCAATTTGCTCAGATTCTGCTGCAAGTAGGATGTTATTCGGAGAATCTCATAGCCAGTCCTTACCCTGATAGATCCTGTATACACTAGTGGATCTGAATACTTGGCTATTAGTGCCTCCGGGTCCCGAGAAACTGGCATGTCCTTCTTACTTGCAACACTGATTTGGTATCTTGGCAACAAAAATGAGAAAATTGGGGCCAGTACCTGCCATGGGGAAATAAGAAGTTGAAGGTTGACTCCATTCACTCATTTATATGCCACTTTTATGGTCTGTAATTTGATACTTGGGAAATGGTACTTAGATTTTTAAAGTCATTGGCATTCTTTCTTTCTTTCTTTTTTGAGTAAAAAGTCATTCACATTTCCAAATTGGATATAACATAGATCTCATTAAAAGAAGATTCTTACCACAAAAATCGGATGGGATGGCTGAACTCCAACTGCAGGTGATGTTAGTACTACACCAACTACACGGGCTTCAACCTTTGGGTCAAGCATTGCCTGAAATTATTCACTTAAAACAATGAAAATCATGCATAAACTCAGGTCCATTAGGTCAGTACAAGTTAGGATTAAAAATATGATATCAAAATATGTGGATATCAAAGGCATTCACAATAATGCAAGAATTACATCATTCAACCAAACCTTACCTTAAGGACAATTGCGGCACCTGTTGAGTGTCCAAAACAGAAACAAGGAAGCCCAGGATTCTCAGCTAAAATCTTCTCAAGAAATGATTTCTGACCAAATAAAGAGAGATAAACGCACTTAATTAAACTAAAACAATTTTTGTCTTTTTGGGCTAGCAATAAAATCAACCAATGCCCCTATCCATCTCACAATATGCCTTTACCAATGTGCTATGACAGAATTGGAAACCAAAAAATTTGTATTATTATATGATTACAGTATCATAAGCCCCTTGTAAATGAACCTCAAACCATACCATATCAGTAACAGCATCATCAAGAGAATGAACATATGCATGCAGCCCATCACTTCCACCATGACCTATGTGAAAAAAGGAACAAACAGATAAGAAGATATAAAATAAAAATACAAAAAACTATAACTATTGAACTGGAAAATATAGTGTCAAGTAGTAGCAGGGACAGAGAAAGTGAGCCATGCACCCCAAATTTGCTGGTTTAAGATATTTTAGATCGATTCCTGCTGGCAGTTCAACCAGGTGTGAGGTCAAATTAGCAAAGCTATCACAGAGCCCAAATAAAATATATGTATTAAAAGCCCACTAATTAGAGGCAATTATTTAGGTTCAACAGAAGAAGATATAAAAGAGTATAATCTAAGTTTAAAAAGTTAGAAGCACAAAAGAAAAATAAAAACAAAACAAAGGAATAGAAAACTGATTTTCCCATTTAGATTATGTTATAAGGCTAGCAATATAGTTAACCCTGTTTCCTAAACATAGTTCAATTAGAATATGGAAAGATCAGATCTTAATTCAGGTTTAACAAACAGCACCTAAGAGAACGTATCAAGCATAATGCCTTTAGTTGAGCAAAAAAAAAAAGCATAAAGCCTTTAGATTGTCCCATGCTCACATGCTCCTAGATGCAAGTTTGGTTTAAATAATGTTTTATGTTCTTAAAAATCGTGACGCTTCCTGGGCATGAGGATAAACTGCTTAGCCCGTTAGGGGGTGAATGCCCATGGATTATCCGCTAACTGTTTATGGCGGGTGGGGTTAGTTGCCCATAGGAGTTTGATAACAATGAGGATTGTTGTACAATATACTTTGCGACGTGCAACTCTCTGAGTGAAGTTCTCCAATGTTATTAAAAAAAAAATCAGGACTCCAGAAAAGCATCACTTTCCATTCAGAATTTCACTGATTCAAAATACTCAGCACCAATCAGAAGAAAAGGAGTTTTAGAATACAGATTTTGAATTAGAAATTTCTATTTTTTCAGCTCATATAAAATAGGTAGAAAGGCTCCTTGTGGCTTTCAGCCTTGCAAAACATGCACCCTCTTTTTACCAATGTTAAACATAGCAGACACATACATGCAAATAATAAGCTTACTTATTAATAGGAGCTTTCACATGTTTTTGGCACCAATGGGCATCCCAAATGAAATACTCAATCCCTGCAACATCCAAATATAGATGCATTGTTGAAGAGTGGTGATCTCTACACTATAAAACAGTAATTAAGGGGGGGGAAAAGTATGACCTTTGTTTGAAAGATAAGCTGATGGGAACAAGAAATAAGTGCAAGGTTATAAGTAAAACTCGATGAGAAAAATTATCACCATAGCTTTGCTGTGTTTAGCTTCTAACATAGACACTGAAAGATGAAAGTATACTCAGGTATGAATTTAGAACATATAAATTGAAGGGAGGGGTATTAATGGATTATATATATATATATATATGATGTTAAGAGATTAAGGGAACATACAAAAGATCATAACCGCATTGGCAGCTTCTTTAAATCTTCCCTAGGTAAAGCAACAGTAGCTACCAGAAAGTAGAAATTATGTTGAAATAACTGCATGTGTTTTCTTTTATCCCACTTTCCCCCCACATCATATCCTTTTGGTCTCTCCTTGTTTTATGGCATTCCACAATGCCATCATAAAAGAATTACCAATATATAATAGAGATTGTATAAAGCATGTGACACATATAAAAATATGATGCTTATGCCAGCATCTAACACAATTATAAATGAATGACTCATGTTCACCAAGACAAAAAATAGCATTTTTTGCTAGTCACCAAGTTCTTGAAAAAAAAAAATCATACCCAACCAAGCGCCTAAGAATACATCTATTAGTGCTCCAAATAATATTTATAAGCATAAATTGTAACTAAGTTGTAACATATGGGTTAAGTAAAGAGCATAACCACATCGCTATAAGATTGTAAGGACCCCATAGCTTTAGAATTATAATTTGGTATAATTGCCATTCCATACCAAAAAAAAAAAAAAAATCCTTAAAAACATAAGCTAAAGGGGTAGTTACTTAACATCTAAATCCTATCTTATTCACTTTTGGGCTTGTGTGGCTCATAAATGAGTCTGTTGGAATGCTAGGGTAGGTATCAGATTGATGAGAGTCTTAGTAGTTTCACAAAAAGGCATGAATTAGAATTACAGATTCATGCCTCAGAGAGGTATCAGATTGATAAGACTCTTAGTAGCTTCGCAAAAAGGTTTTGAGGGCATTGCTAGAATATAATGCCCAGAACCTTACTAATGCTGCTCTTTCTTCTTAACAAAAGATAGCCCATCAATTATATTTTTGTAAAGTAAAGAGAGCCCATCAATTAAAATATTAAAGGCTCAGTTTTTATGCTTATTCCTTTATATTTTTCTAATTTTGGTTCTGCAAGTCTGTCATAACTTGCAATACTAAAAAGATCACCACTTAAACACATGTGATATCATCAATTTCTTTTTAATTAATTTTTCGTGCTACCATTATAAACAAAGCACTTAGAGAGACTCTCTTCGTCTATCAAAAAGGTAATGAGAGTATGATTTAATCTCTGATATCAATTCTTGTTCTTGACATGTAAATAAAGAATAATCATCTATAATATATAATGGGGGGAAAAATCTACAACTAAGGCTAAAATTTTGCACAAATTTTCAATAGAATTACAACCTATCCAATCTTTCCCCCACTTTTTAAGTATTAGCGTTAACTTTAAGTTATTAAAAAAATCAATAATGCACTATTGCAAAAGTTGGAAAATTTCAATTTTCTTTATCTTTATAAGATCCCTTAGAATAAGCATGGAGTGCGTGTGGAGGCTAGTTAATAGAAATACCCACCAAAATATAAACATCATAAGTCAAGAGGTAAGATTGAAATAAAATTGGAGCAATGATTTAGTAGCAATGGTCAAGGACCATAAGTAGCATCTTCAAACACACATATATGGATAATGTTGGCTTATTTAGAAGGTGAAACTCAATGATGAGCATGTGAAGATGGTTTTTAGACTTACCAATCCAATCCATTCCATAGACCTTGTATCCATTAGCATTCAGCAGCTTTGCAAAATCATTGTATCTGCCACTGTTGTCAATAATAGAAAATCCTTGAGAAATACATCAAGCTCTATAGTCAACCGAAGATGACGAGTTCTAAACATGCATAAGCACAAATCAGATACCTGTGTTCGTTCAGGCCATGCATAATAAGAACCAGTCCCCTGCACAAAATATATGGCAATTACCACTTTAATCCCATAAGAAAGTTGAAATCAAAGATGAAACTCTAGAACAACTTAAGAACACTAAACTCCATTTGTTTGGATGGAAAACGTTACAACAAAAATTTATACATGTTTTCCTCCACTTGTTTTCCGCTTTTTATTTCCAGAAAACAAGAGAAAAAGTCTTATCTCTCTCTCTCTTTTCGCTCTCTCTTTCTCCATCACACCGATCCACACATCGCCCATGTCGCTGCACTGATTTCAGGTATGCCAAGGATTTTGTCAAGCGCTACACGATTGGCAAGGTTTTTTTATTTCTTTGATTTTGTGAATCTGGCTTCATGGGTTTTTTTTTTGTGAATATCTTCTTGGCTTTTGTATGCATAAATATTTGGATTTCAATTCAGGTGTAGTGTGGTCGATGGGGCTAGGGAGAAATTTGGCATAAATCAAGGGGAATTTCATAGAACAACCAAAAGCAATAGACAATAGTAATAGATTGTTAATAGTCAACGTGATGGAAATTGCACTTATTTACTCGGTTTAAGTAGTATAGAAATAGTTTGCAAGGAAATGACAATAAAGAAATGATGAATGTTCCATCAACATAATAATAGTAAACACAGAATTCTTAACATTTAATTTTACTATTAGGTAAAAATGATAGAATTAAAACAAAAGAAATAGAAATAGAAATAGATTACCGAATGGGGTTGTTGAGGGAGACAGGGGTCCAGGACTGTGTGAAAATGGTATCGGCTCTGGGCGTGAGGAAGAGCGAGTAATCTCTTACCACATCATCCTCATCCTGTACCACTCTCTTCATCGCCAACGCTCTTCTTACAGCCACTTCCTCATCCACCACCGACCCTGACCCACTCTTCCTCCACGTCACCATCCTCGCTGGGACACGCACAACCTTCTTCTGATGATGGCGCTGGCTCGACCCACCTTCCTCATGCTTCTCGTCCCTTGTCGATGGGACCCGCCTCCGCCTCCGGAATGGGACCAGAAGGAGTAACACGAACGCGTTCATCAGCACCATTAAGCTCCTCCACACGCGAAGTGAGCACAGCGCTCTCACGCGCCCACTCGCTCCCGAAGTCAGCATCAACGTAGCCGATGACGACGACGACGTCGTATCGAAAGCGATCGCCATTTGCCTCCTCCACTTGGGTTCCAATTTCAGGGAGCTTTTCCTCTTTCCTACATGTAATTCCGGAGGTTTGGCTAGCACTACCAGAATCTGAGCTTCTCTAGGGATTACAATCGCTTTATTCGTACAACAGATCATAAAAATTATCAAAACTGTTTCAATTTCAACAAAAGGTTTGTCCTAAATTTAGCTGACGAATTATGAGCCAAATTTAGAGCTAAAAGAAGATAAACAAATGGATTTTAAATGA